>QPKB01000005.1:4894663-5301332 GCA_003546025.1 Camphora micrantha
GCAGCTAGTACCATGTTTCTGGTGGTACCGTACAGTCACTTTAAAGTTCGGCAATGCCCGGTTTGTCCTTACTCAAGGAAGGATTGTTCTATGGAGCACATTTATTCTTTTCATTTACTACCTTTTTCGAAGTAAAGGTGCTGTTTTCAAGAGGTAATATATTCTCTGTTTGACACACTGCATCTGTTTCTTTTCAGTTTTCAATTTAAGGGCTTCAGTTTGGGTCCAAGTTGAATATTAAAAGTCTCACCTGCTGTTACGTACTGCAATACTGAGTGCAAAATCTTAGAATATTTCTGATTTGAATGGTGACCATATAATGATGCTAAGATATGGTGGTACTCGAATATTTAACAATTGGCTTGTTCAATGCGATTCTAAAAGGATGAAACGTTGAGAGGGAAAACTAGGACTTCATTTATATATAGATTTTCAATCTTACATCGCTGACAGGGAGGCATGTCCTTGCCCCATATAAACATACAAACACACATTAAATACAGTATCAGTATATATATTTTTTTGCTGTTGAAACCTTTTCATGGTCACTTAAAGAGATTTGAGGGGCATATAGATGTGGATTAATGCGGCTCTTCCTAGGAAATAATGTATATGTTTTCGGACTATTTAATTAGTCTTTACATTTGATTTGTACTTTGTTTCATCATTTTGGCGAGAAGATGTTTGTTATCCTGGGACTGAAAACTTCAGTAGCATTACACAAATGCTCTATTAAACTAAGATCGCGCTTACTGTTCAGCCAGCACATGATTGGTAGGAGTCGCCTTTCACTAAGCCAGGTTGTTTTTTGGTGGTCCCGTTCTATATAGGTCATGCACCCAAACATCTTCTTGGATGAATCTTAACTAATTGAGTGAGTCTTGACCGCCACTCTGCAGTACAGCCAACAGGCCACATTTCTTTAGTGTATGGGATATTTTAAGAGCTTTAGTCTATTCATGGTGATCTCCTTATCAGCTCCTTCCGAAAAGAGAAATGAGTCATTGTATAATTGAAAGTTATATAATCGCCATCATCATCACCATCAACAAAGCCTTATCCTATCAATCTAGGGCTAGATAAAAAAGTTAATAAGTTAAGACCCACTTAAGTACTACATATGAAGTGTTGGGGGCCCTTTATCGAGGGACCAAACCAACCAGTGTATATGAGTCCCTCACTTTACGGATGATTGAGCACTGTGAGGATTACTCACCTACAGGTCACCTAAGTTATCCACTGAAAGGGGGTGGGGAGGAAAATAGAAAGCCTTTCTTATCTTTGCCTCTTATCATATTGGTGATACAGACATTTTAAGATCAGACAAGTGAAAGTTCTCTGCTTTCTTATTTCAGGATTGCTTTAAGACAAGCTGCATCTGCGAAAAAGGCTCTTGTCGATGCTTGGCAGCTTGCATTCTCTGTCCAAGTGAACCCGCTAGCGGCTGTCCAACCACTCCCTGCCGCTCCACGTGGTGGAGGCAGGTAATGTGATACTGTGTCACGCCTTGTTTCTTTGGATTCTGGAAATCAACATTTTTTGTAAGCACAACAAGCAGCAAGTGTTTCGAATTGTGAAGCGAAAAAATGCACAATAGATATTCATAATAAAAGCAGAACTTCTGTATATATATTTCATTCTTCAAGAATCTCTCTTGTATTTCATTTTTATTTCATATGATGATGTTGAGACACAAAACTATTATACCCAGATAATTTGAAAGAGAGAAACATATATGCATTGAGTTGTAGCTGATATTTTTCATTGCAAAACATACATGCATTGGGTTGTATCTGATATTTTTCATTCTTATATGTAAAATCTTTATCCCTTCAGTGTCCATGGCATGTACTTGTCAAATCCTCATTTCATATGGGGTACAAGCCTGGGCAGTAGCAACATACGATCAGCAGAGAACCACGATTAATCCATCCAACACAAACAGCCATGTGATTGGCGGAGACTCATGATCAATCCAACAAACACAGGATTGGTGGACACACACACACTCGCATGCACATGTGAAGAACTCATTTGATAGGCTGATATCAAGCAAATTATGGTCCTACTTTGCATATAAACAAAATATTTTGAAGTTATCATACTCATTGGAGTCTGCACATCATGAGTGGAGCCCTACATGGATCCAGCACATGCACACCTTCAGTGGAGTTGGCACACATGATTAGCGAAGCCCATGATCAATCCAGACAGAACCCATGGTGATAAAAATGAGTGTGACATGCAAACACCATAACCTTACTATAGCAAGTAGCAACATATGCTTTTCTTTTCATAACAATGACTTTATGTTTCCTTATGAATGGGCCTGACCTGTTAAAACCAGAGCCGGGTATGGTCCCTTTGGCTTATGAATGGGCCTGACCTGCTAAAACCAGAGCCGGGTATGGTCCCTTTGGCAATTATGTTGGGCTCACACCGTCGGACCCACACCCTGAGCCAATTAAATGTTATGGATTGGGTCAAATATGGCTTGACCTGACCTGACACGTTGCATTTACAACCCCAGAACACTAACTGCAAAGAGAATAGGTACTGGATCAATAATGCATGAAAAATGAGAGTTTAACTTAAATCTCACTTCTCATTACATTGATTAGTCCAATGATATATGTCAATATGAATGAATTGGAGTGAAACTCGACCAGCATTTACCAAGAAGATGAGATACGAATGGCTTGGATCAAATAAAGGTCGGCCTCATATGAGTCAAAACAAGGTGAAATCATTGAATGCTTCGTGCAGACATCAGCATGGGATCATTTTTGTTACAGAAGAGGTAGCTATTACTAGTAAAGATGCATGATTTGGTTCAGGCCATTATATTTTATACATCTCAAGTTAACAATCGCAAATCGATAAGGGCCCCTTTATTTCATGTAATTGAATTCCTACAAATTCTATGGGTGTACTTGTGCAGAACCGTGGAAGACGATTTCCGCGGCTAGCAAAGAAAAGGCGCATAAAATAACAACTTGTTTTCATTGCTGCACCAAACATGAAGGTGAGGCTGCCGGATTTTCCGGTGCCTTGTCGGCCTTTGTTTCTGCGGAAAATCCCATGGCACAAAAGACCCCTGAGATATGTATTTCTAGGAAAGGTGAATGTACCAAAAATGACCATCAAACACTCTCCTCTTTAATGGATTTTTTTAGTCCATTTTTTGATTGGTGACATGACGTGAACCCACAACTTCAAAATTGCAATAGCAAGCACCTTCCATTTGTGCCGGGGCAAGGGGAGATTAGAAATAAATAACCAGTCATCATCATTCTAGTAATTCAAATACTTGGAAAGTTAAGGTCCATCTACATCTCCCTCTCCCTTTATATCCTTTCCACTCCTCTTTAATAGGAAAAATGTTTACCTACTAGCCCATCGCATGCTGCTCATTGTGGTCAAGTTCATGGGACTCCCTTAGATGCATGTCTTTTAGTTGGCGGAGAGCAGCCGGAAAGCTCTCCTTACATAGTGGTCGGCCAAAAAATCAACCTTGTCAAGTTATCCTAGCCCTTGCCAAGGAGTTTTTTTGAGACTCAATCTAGCGATGAGTGAAAAATTGAACCTCATGCCACATTATGAGATGACAAGAGTAAGAGGAGCTGCACTAATCACAGGTGGGCCCAAGTAGGCCATATAGCTGGACTGCGCTTGCATTCCTCTTCAGTAATCTTATGTTGTAGCCTATTGGACCATGAATTCCTTAACAATCAATTCGATGCAAAGGGGGCTCTAGGGGAATCACAGAGTGTCACAGTAGTATGCACACTCACTCCCGTAGCATCACGGGCATCAATCCCTGGGTGGGCAGGTTACTTTCCCTCTTCCTAGCCAATGGGCCAACTAGAAAAAAAAAAAAAAAAGGGCTCTAGGCATGTGGTGCACTCATTCTATTACACTCCATTTTCCTAATATTTTGGTCCTCAGGAAATGAAGGAAAGTGGGAGTTAGGGACTGAGAGGTTGGATGGGTGATTAGGTGTGTCCCACAAAGGATGAAATTGTTACCACAAAGTTGTTTGTGTTCTTCACTTTCTATCCTTAAAACTTCTTGAAGCCTAGATACCAAAATTCAACACAAATGTGTTTTGTTTCCTGCATAAAAAAATCAAATGGGTATTTCCTCCAAAATGCAAGAATTTCTAAGAATGAGGAGAAATGAATCAGATGATGCAGGATGAGATGTTAAAGATTAAAAATGTGTTTGATCAAGAATTTCAGCTATATGCTGACCCACCAATCGACCACCCTAAAAAATAAAAAATAAAAAAATTCTAATAGCCCCTTGTAAGTTTTGATAATTAATATGCATTTTTTTAGATTTTCCCCTTTCCCCACTATTTTTGTTACATAAAGATCCCCCAAGTTGAATTTCCTGGGTCCCCCCTTGGTAATAATTAGTATTCAGCCACTTGCGATGCTTTCAACCCTTATAAATTTGACAATGAAAACATATCACGACGCCATCACTTTCATCTTAAGCACTAAACTGGGGTAGTTCATCCTAAGTTTTTTGGTTTCAGCTGCACGAATATTGTTTCTCCAAAGAATTTATATGGGGTTTATGACAAAGTAAATTTTTCCTGAACACTCTACCGGGGCGGACCCACATTAGAAGGATCTGGGGCGGCTGCCCCAGATCAGATCCAGTATTCTACATGTAATTGAGTTGGGCCATAGGCTATGCACCACGTGTCGGACAGGTTGCCCATGTATGTCAAAGATCGCCCCATGTCCCTGGTGTAAAGGAACTCCCAGAAAGAAAATAGTAAGTCTCTATTCTCTATCACCCCTGTGATATGGTAGTGGGCAAATTAAAAAACAACACCTGTCACTTTTATTATGTGTGAGGAAGGGCACTCTTTTACTTGCTTTCCTTTGTGCAAAAATAAGAGAATGCAGAGGGGATATTTACAAATAGAAAAGTTTCATCCCTTACTCCAGATTAGAAAACCCATCTCTCTCTCTCTCTCTCTCTCTCTCTCTCTCAAAGAAGCTCCACCAGTGACAAAGGCAACAGAGAAGAAAACCACCCAATCTCTCTTCCTTTCTCTCCCTTTCTCTTTCTTTTGTCCGCTCCTCTTTCCTCCTTTCTTCCATATTTGTTGCTACCGATTTAAGTTTGGTGCAGGTTGTGGATTATTTGTCCTATTGAATATAAATAGGATACACCCAAGAAAAAAATTATGAACTCTACCAGTAAGGGGAGATCTTGAATAGCCCTACATGAGGCATGATGGGCCACTTAATGTTCAATGAAGATATTTCTCTCGAATTGGCTAGGGCAGAAGATCAATGAAGAACAAAAGAACTGATGACGGCTTTCTTGTATGGAGAAAATAATAATAATCAAATATTTGATCCCTTGTCAACACACATAAGTGGAAACTAGTTCAATTTGGTAAGTGGTGAATAGATTGCCTTCTCACGAAATACAAACAACTCACACCATGGCACCTCTCAGTTCCCTCGGCCTCTCTCCCAACCCATCTCTCTCAATGCCCACATCCATAACCCCACCATCAACGTCACCACCACCACCATCATCATCAAACCTCTCTACAAACCCATCGGAATCTCATTTCAAGGTCTCCCACTCCCACTCCCAAACCAAGATCTCCCTCTCCAATTCAATTCAAGGAGAAGATCCTCTGCCTTGAGATCATGGCTGTGGTGAGTGAGTGCATCATAGACTTATAATATTTTTTACCAAAAGAAAAAAAAAGAGACTTATAATGTCATGTGAGTGTGTGCCGTAGAGAGCATCTAATAGTGTAATGATAATATATGAGTGTCTTGTTTGGCATGTAGTGTGACATGGGCTTTGTAACGCAATATATATACCGGTGTCCTATATATAAATTGTATTAATAGAAATTAAAGGATTTGTTTTATAGAAGTTATTGTGAGTTGTGCTGTGTAGAGTCTTGGACCATTTTAGTTTTTCTATGCTTTGATATATAGTTTGAAAAGACCTTCTTTGCGGATCAAGTTTTTACATACTACCGTCGATTTTCGACACCCGTCCCTACATGCCCCACCCAAATAAAAATCATGGGTCCGCCAGTAACACTCTATACATTTGGTGCTTAAAGAAACCAATCAAATTGTACATATGATCATACTCCAGATTTGTCTATATTTCATCTGACATTAATCAGGCTTGTCTTAAAGTTAAACAAGGAAAAATTTTAAAAACTGCCAACCTATTCATACGGACCTTCTCTAACAAACTAGTGGTGTATTGGTCCCTGCTGGTGGCCTCTATTTTGAGGGGGTTTTAGTTTTCTTCTCGGGGGAGAGAAGACACCACCCAATTTAGGAGATAGAGATAAGAGAGTGGTGGGTCTTTGTTTCCATGGCGTCCCTCCACTGAAAGAGAGAGAGGTCAAAGGAGCTGAAAGAGAGGGAGAAGAGAGGTCAAAGGAGAAGAAAGACCTTTGCAAGTCAAAAGATTGTGGAGATCTAGACCCATTGGACAGATACATGAAAAAAACAGAGAGAGAGAGAGAGAGAGAGAGAGAGAGAGAGAGAGAGAGAGAGATGTTAGTCTGTGAGGGTGTTAAGGCTGTTAGTTCTAGTTAGGTTTTAAATTTATTATCTGTCTCTTGGAAGTATGGATTTTGACTAACAATCGTCATATAAAAAATAGATAGATAGAAGATAGAGAGAGAGAGAGAGAGAGAGAGAGAGAGAGAGAGAGAGAGAGAGAGAGAGGAGATGAGCCAAAAAGAGAGGAAGGATGATGGACAGGGATTGACAGCAGTGGCCATAGACAAAGATAAGGGGAGCCAACATGCTTTGAAATGGGCTGCAGATCGCCTTGTTAAAAAGGGAGAGACCATCATACTCCTCCATGTTAACACCAAATCAAACACCATTCCCAACCCAAGTAAAATCTCTCTCTCTCTCTCTCTCTCTCTCTCTCTCTCTCTCTCTCTCTCTCTAAATTGTAGCTCATTGTGGATGTAATACATAATGAAACTTGCATGCACCACACAAATCACTCTCTCTCTCTCTCTCTCTCTCTCTCTCTCTCTAAATTGTAGCTCATTGTGGATGGAATACATAATGAAACTTGCATGCACCACACAAATCATGGTCCCTCACATAGTCCCCATCAAATACAAGATTTAAAAAATTGGCAACCATGGGTCAAGAAAACAGATGGTTTTGGATGTTTCAGACTTACTTTTTAGGTTGCACTTAATCTCCAATGAAACCCAATGTGCATATTGGTGCACCAACATGACACTTATGGCACTTGAATTGGAATAAACTAAGAACAGACCCGTGTTGATGATATAAGTTTCATGCTTCCCTCACTATAGTACCCACCTGAATGCATCCCAATCTGCAGGGGTGTGGGAAGTGGAAAGGTCTAATCATGGATTTGGATATGAGTGGGAAGGAGTTGGATTTATTATGTGGGTGCCACCCTTTATAATTGGTGAACATAATTTATATAGAGCCGGGTTGATCTTAGTTTTCACTATATGAATAATCAAAAATTTGTGTTGTACCAACATCTAATATCATAAAATTCTGATTCTTGTTCTCTAACATACAAATATACACAGTGGGATCACGTGTCTCCATGTCAGATGTACACGACAATGTTGCATCAGCCTACAAAAGTGAAATGCAAGCTCAGAGCAAAGAATTCTTCCTTCCCTTTCGCTGTTTTTGCACACGAAAAGGGGTAAGTTCTCATTTCCTAATTCCTTTTGTATGTACTATTTTTATGTAAAACTGTTGAGCAACTTGGCAAGTTACTAGCCTGTTTGGATAAAGGACAATGATAAAACTAACTCCATAGTTCAAATTTGTACCGTTTACGTAGAGAAAACAGGGGATCTCTGCCTTCTCTCTTCGCCCGCATTGGACCTTAAATGCCTATTAGGATGCAAGAATTTTTTAGGTTTATTTTTTGATAAATTCAGAAAATCTCCACATCTTTTCGCATTCTAATTTCAAACATCAAGGAGGAAATGAGGATCATTTCGAGGGAGTTAAAGTCCTTTCTATCAAATGGGGTTTATTTTTTGATAAATTCAGAAAATCTCCACATCTTTTCGCATTCTAATTTCAAACATCAAGGAGGAAATGAGGATCATTTCGAGGGAGTTAAAGTCCTTTCTATCAAATGGGGATTTCATTAAACAATCAACCAACAGTATTTTAGGTTGCATTTGGAATTCTCAACAATCCAAATTCTCATAAGACATTATTTCATCAGAAAGGTACTAAACATGCCTTACACAAAAAGGGGAGCTAAATATGACTTAAACAAAAAGATGCTGCTTAATTATAACATAACTTTCTCTCTTTTGTTTCTTTTTTTTTTTTTTTTTTTTTTCAAATTTGTAGGTACAATGCAAGAATGTTGTACTCGATAATCCTGATGTGCCAAAGACAATAATCGAATATGTGTCACAAAATGGGATCGAAAATCTGGTTCTTGGTGCTTGTTCACGAAGTGTTTTTATCAGGTGATTGATGGTATTAAACTCTTGTTAGAAATAAATTATTATGTGAATAAGCCAGTATGTTATGATACAGGTGAACAATATTCTGCAATGTGGGGCCACCTCTCATCTAGTAGACAATTGCGTCAACTTAGTCAAATGGTCACAATCATTTTGAACTGGTGATTTGTGAAATGGCCCATCTTGATGAGAGTTGGGCCCCATTATGCAGGCTATGATCAATTATATCAGAACCTGCTGGACTTATACATAGTCAACCACTCAATTGTGATTATTGAATTAATGAGATCTGTTAAGATATCTCCAATTCATTCTCATGTGGGGAGCATTATTACCTAATAGATTGTTGGGCCAGAGCCTGATTAAGTGGCTTACACTGAAAATTAAAGCCAAGTGATTGTTGTCACAGGATCATTTACTTTAGGGAAATTCAAACATAACCTCATATATTTTCTTACAATTACAAATAATCACCTGCCCTCTTTAATTCTACAAATAACCACCTCTATGAAGATGAAAATCTTGATCAACCATCCCAGCTGTTAGTCAATGGCTGGTTTTTCGTCGATTGACATATTCCACCTGATTTTCTCCTAAAATGATAAAAGTGTCCTTAGATGATCTAGCCTTATTAAGAATAAATTTAAGGTGATAATGCAAAAAGATCTTTAAATATAAGCCAATTTAATCAGGATTAATCCCTTCAATTCAACCTTAATCAGGTTAAACTTAAGATTTTGTTTAATCCTTTTAAAGTAAAGTGAGTCAGATTACATCAACAAGTCAAAAACTAGCCTTTTGATTGCGAGTTAAGGTGGTTGACTGAGAATTTCAATATCGTATAGGTGGTTACATGTAGTTTCTTTTATTTTCTTAATACATATGCCCAGATCAAAAATTAGAACTTTTCCCTTAACATGGGAACCGTTGATCACAGAAAATTTAAGGGTTCAGATGTTCCATCAACCGTATTGAAAGGGGCTCCTGATTTCTGCACCGTCTATGTCATCTCCAAAGGGAAAATCTCATCCGTCCGATCTGCTGCCCGTACAGCGCCAGCCACTGCCCTCCGTGCAGAACTGCAGACTCAAATCAACTTCAAACCTGAACGCACTCAACCAACTATTCATTTCGCACCAACTCCAAAAGGTTTGAAAACTACACTCGTATATCAATTCAATCAACATTCAATAATCAACTCAATTGATTCACTAAGTTTTGAAACTCGGCCGAAAACTCATATATTGATCAAATTCAAATGAACTGAGTCACATTGTTTTATAACTCAGCCAAAGCCAAGTCATATTGCCTGATTTTTAAAGGTTTTAAACATGGTTGATACTGATATTTTTATTTGTTCAGTATGTAAGAAGAGAAAAAAAATGTATGAAAGACCTATTTTCACTGCCTTTATATGATATGTTGTTCTTTAATTTACATCTAAGTGTTGAGGAGTCGGCTCCACCCAAGGGGGAATATTCAAAAGTATTTCCGCTGCTGCCTTTACTAACGGCTCGAGACTTTGGTAGCAATGGTTCGCTAAATAAATTTCAGACTAAGACAACCTAAAAGGAATTAAAGACAACGATCCATTCTTCCAATTTTTTTCAATATTTTCTGAAACCAATTTTTTTTTAGCAAATAAGGGTTGAGATGAACTGATATATTGGTGGATATGTAAATGTATCAACTGTGTGCTTTAGAACTATGAATGGACATTTTTCTCATCTTCTTCTTTCTTTTGTTTCCTGCAAAGGCTAACATGACAATTCTCTGGAATTTCTATCAGCAAGCGAAACACCGCGCACATCTAATGTTTTGCAGCACGATATGGATTTCGTGAGGTAAGTTGAGCTACATCAAACAATTTACATTCTTGGTTCAGCTAAACAAAGTATTATTTTTCGACAAAACATTGAAAGTTGGAACCCAATGAACATTTGAAGTTTTTTTACCTTATTTTAGTTTTTTTATTGGATTGCTGTTTTGGATGACAAAGGACACAGAAGAGACAGTAAGTTTTTTATTGGACTGCAGCGTGGTGGGGGTTGGGGGGGAGGGGTGGGTTTGGTGTTGGGGTGGGGATGGACCATGAGTGATTTGAAAAGAGAAATTTTGAAAATATCATGATTTTGATTTTCAATTTTTTAGAAGATGACCTAAATGAGATGATTTGAAAATGGTTTGAATAGGCTTTGAGAAGGAAAATTATTCACCATTTTCCAATGAGCATTTTGTAAGTAAAATTAATTTCAAAAGAAAATGGAAAAAGGGAAATCCATGTAAAATTGATTTCCATAGAGAGTTTTTCATAATAAAACAAGTAATTAATGGTACTAAAACTGATCTGAAACACTATAAATTACCATATTTTTTGGGCAGTGTAATACAGAGTACAAACATACAATACAAGATGCAAAAACCATTGTTCCTGTTCTCACTCTCTCACACATAATAAAATCACTTTGTTAGATGTATTATGATGTGTCATGACTCATGAAACATACAATACAAGATCCTGAACTGGTATTTATAAAACACTGATGAAGCATCAAAATCTCTATAGAACATGAAACTGAATTCCATGTTGAGTTTTCTATGAACAAGTCCTGATCTTGTTTGCTGACAACAGATCGCCTTTTTTGAGAAAAGGTCCAAATGACAAATCTTTTGGAGATCTCTCATTCCTGGACACTGATATTTTATGTGTGAGCTCCGGTAGGCCAAGCGTTGACCGCATGTTCCCCTCCCTCTATGACCATATGGAAACTGCCCCCAGGCTGTCAAGCGCAAGCACTGGGTTTGACAGGAGCTTTGAATTGGTCCCGAGCAACCAATCGTTCCCTATGTCGATCGAGAGGAATGAAGGATGGTCACCACATGGGATAGTAAGCACCCAAATTCTATAGTTTATACATATGTACATATATACACACATACATATATAGTTCATACATTACCATTGAAAGCAAGTAGCTTCATAGAAAAAAGAAGACATTGATTACGACATATAAAAAGTCTTTCATCTGCCAACGCACTCATGATTGAATGGTGTTGGCATGTTTTTCGTATCATATACATGCCTAGGGATCGATCCCTAGGTCCTCAAGTTAAAGTTTCACTCCACCACCACTTGCCCAACCAAGCCAAAAAAAAAAAAAAAAATCTTTCATCCGAGAGGCACCTTTCATGGTTCCTATGGAAGGTTATGATTTTCACCTCTTGCAAGACCCAGCCATGATCAATCCAACCCCCTCACTCATTTGGCACTCATCCAATTTGACACTCATCAAACCTAAACTCATCATTGGATTCATTGAACCTATAAATAATGTAACCTAAGAAACTAGTGAACTTTGAGGCCCTTAAATCAATGATTTTGATTATCTAAAATTAGACCTTTCTATCACCCTGTCTCTCCATTATTGGCATGCATCCAAGTGAGTATCACAAGGCACTGAGATTTTCTTTCCCCTCTCATAAGAACTGTTGAGAAGTAGCTCGTGTGCAAGTGTGTTTGCATAATGTTATCAAATGAATGGTTTGAACCAGTGAAAAATAGGCTCTAAGCAAATTGTACTTTACTTTGGCTTTACATATGTGCACATACATGTATACGTCAAGGGCATACATATTCATACAACATGTGTAGTATACATCAAAGCAACATGTTCATGCGTCGAAGTCATCGCTGACTCGACACACGCACCAAGGGGGTTAGGCCGGTGATGCTAAGTAGGTTAGGATACTTTAGGATATTCCTTTATTAGTTTTCCATCTATGATTAGATTTATGCTTATCTTTTATAGTTGTCTTTCCTATTCTGGTTAGGAGTCTAGTTTAGGAGGTTTGCTTTTGGTTTTGTGTGATGCAATTCAATTTAATAGAATGCAATAAACATGATTTCACTGTGTTCCCCTTTCCTCTCTTCCCTTCTCCCTCAGCAGTTCATCTTACAAACTGCAGGACGATATTGAAGCTGAGATGAAGAGGCTTAAGCTAGAGCTTAAGCAAACAATGGACATGTACAATACTGCCTGCAAAGAAGCACTAACTGCGAAACAAAAGGCACAAGAGCTTCATCGTTGGAAAATTGAGGAAGAACAGAGACTGGAGGAGAGCCGATTGGCTGGGGAATCTGCCATTGCTATTGTAGAAAAGGAGAAAGCAAAGGCCAAAGCAGCCATGGAGGCAGCTGAAGCACATAAAAGAATCGCAGAACTGGAAGCACAGAAGAGAATCAATGCGGAAATGAGAGCACTTAAAGAAGTAGAGGATAGGAAGAAAGCGAAGGATGCTTTGGTGAATACAGATATCAGGTATAGGAAGTATACAATAGAGGAGATCGAAATCGCGACAGAGAATTTTTCTGGATCTCGTAAAATTGGTGAAGGGGGTTATGGTCCAGTTTACAGGTGTTACTTGGATCATACACCAGTTGCAGTAAAAGTTTTGAGGCCGGACGCGGCTCAGGGGAGGTCACAGTTTCAGAAGGAGGTTTGAAACTATAAAACTTGCTCCTTACATACACAAATACATCAATGGCCATGTTACACAAATTTCCAATGTTGGGCACATAATTCTATTCTAGCACTCCATAGATTCAGTTCTATTCAAGTTTTAGATAAGAGAAATTTATGAACACATGAAGATTCATGTTCCACCTATCCTAATGAAAAATGCTAGCATATGGAAAAAGGTTGATACTGCATCCATATGACCTGCTAAAGTTCCTGTTACAGAAGTCACTATATCCCACATTCAACTTTCCAAAACTCATGATATGCAGTGTTGAGGGCCTTGAGGCTGGGAACTGTCAAATGACGTACTAAAAAGAACATCAGATTCTCACACTTATCACCAGTGTCCTAAGCAGGAGCTAAAACCAAGAAAATCTGCATGTATAAACAAATTTGTTCTCCTAATTCCCCACCTCCATATCAGTTTTTTTTTTTTTTGAAGAGCCTCTTCGCTTCATATCCTATAGCAAAATATGCAAAATCCATGCCATTTATATTATATCTAAAAGGCAATAAACACTTAAGGGAACTAACGGATCTATTTGTAACCTATCTAAAAATTGAATCAGGTCAGAAAATCATAGCATGGACAGATCAAACTGAACCATAACAGAAGCAATAGTCAATAGTTTATTTTGGAGAACCCCACAAAATTTATAACAATACAAATTAAATCTGCAAGAAATAAGTGCAATATGACCAAACAGCCACATATATCCAAACCAAGCTGTAGTTAAGTTCTAATACTCCCTTCTTTTATATGCAGGAGTAAACTAAAAGTAGACTTCCATATCTGAGTTGTTCTTTTACTATATTTTGTAACTTGATTGTAGGTTGAGGTTCTGAGCTGCATGCGACATCCCAACATGGTTCTCCTCCTTGGAGCATGCCCAGAGAATGGTTGCCTCGTTTATGAATACATGGCGAATGGGAGCTTGGAAGATCGTCTCTTCCAAAAAGGGAACACCCCAGTTATCCCTTGGCAAATGCGCTTTCGAATTGCAGCAGATATTGCCACGGGTTTGCTCTTCCTCCACCAGGCTAAACCAGAGCCACTGGTGCACCGAGACCTCAAACCAGCTAACATACTACTTGACCGAAACTATGTTAGCAAAATCGGCGATGTCGGCTTGGCCAGGCTTGTCCCCCAGAATGTTGCTGATTGTGTAACACAATACCACATAACATCAGCTGCTGGAACTTTTTGCTACATTGATCCAGAATACCAGCAGACAGGCATGCTTGGCATAAAATCTGACATCTATTCGCTCGGAATTATGCTTCTACAGCTGATCACAGGCAGGCCTCCAATGGGCCTAGCTCATCACATGGAGCGTGCAATTGAGAAAGGGACATTTGAAGAGATGCTGGATCCAACAGTACAAGACTGGCCGGTAGAAGAGGTCTTAAGTTTTGCCAAGCTAGCAATCAAGTGTGCAGAGCTGAGACGGAAAGACCGCCCGGATCTAGCCCAAGTCATCTTACCAGAGCTTCAAAGATTGAGAGATCTTGGAGAAGACAATATGCCTCTCCCCATTTTTGGAGGAAGCACAAACATTACACCTAACCACAGTCACACTTCCACAAACCACAGTCTCTCCTCAAACCAGGTGAATCAAGAATTCTATGTAGTCTTACATATATGATGCATTGAAGTTAAATCTCACACATTATTAAAGTTCTAAGAAAATTTATGCAGGATACAGTAAGTGATTCTTCGCTGAAACATTCTGGATATGAAAGCCACTCAAGTGGAACTTAATGGTATGACAATTCAAGTGAGCTAACTACATAAGTAGAACATGGTATTGTTTTGATGGATTTGCAGAACCTTTTGCTTATTTGTTTTTTCATAAGCATTTGTAGAACTCATTCTTTTGTTTGATAAATTTTGGATGTATTCCAAATTGCAACATTTGGGCATTTTGGCAATTTTGGCTATCCATTCCTCGATAAATATTGGGCAGTTTTAAATGTCAGTAACCATGTTAGCTCAACAATGCATTCTTTCCTGCATTCACTATCCCATTTAATGTGATCTTTTGTTTACACAACCCCAATTGCAGCAGAATTAATAATCATCCAACCATTGAATGCAATTTGGGGTGCAAAATGCAGCCTTAGTCAACTAACAATCACACTTTGATATTGGGTTCTTCAGGTTAGTAGCACCAATGCTGGAAATAATATTAAGTGGGGGATCCATGGTTAGCTGGTTGAGTTTGAAATTTTCTGATTCATCAGTGACATTGGTGAAGGAGCCAAAAGAAGACACCCTGCTTTGACAGGACAACAATATTTCCTTTTCATTAGCATTGAAGATACATCTTTTACATTCTCAGATGTGCTCATCAAATTAGCATAGAGCTGCCAAAAAGCAAGTGCTCATTGACGCGCGTACAGACATGTTACATGGGTTTTTTGAAATGAGCAATGTACCATGAATAAATTCCTTCCTCCACACCTCATGTCGAATTCTTCGCGATACTGATTTTTTTTTTCTTTTTTCTTTTTTGCTTCAAGTGATTAACAAAAAGATCTCATTGTGTTTGAGACCATATACACTATGTATACCTGCAGACCATTTTTGTTGTATATAGCAATAAGCCAAGGGCTTGCAAGCCAATGTAATGTGGTTATCTTAAAGGATATCACAAATCTGTATTTATCATGTTTCTTGTGAAATCTCCTCTGTAAGAAGACCTTTTGTACATTGATGAAGATATTTAGGTCATTCAACTCACATTGAGATGGCACCTTCCCGAGACACCCCAAACCAAACACACCACACCACCCCCCAACCCCCTCCCCAAAAAAAAAAAAAAACACACACACACACACTTTTTTTTTTTTTAGATATCCAAGGTATCAGAGTATGGTACTGATCGGATTAGTTCCTTTGGACTTTGTATGAAACTGAATTCCTAAGAAATATAAGAAACGTATTCCCAATAGTAGCTACAATTGAGAAAATAAATGTGAAGATCCATAAATGGCTAGGCTATAATCTCCCCTTTAATAGAAGATGAATACCCACCAATCACTCTAGGAATTCAAATCCTAGGAAAGTTTAAGTCCCCTCATCCATCAGATGTTTTGGTGGGCGCCTTTAAACCAGTGGGTCCAAGATTTTTCTTGAATTTAAGGGCTCTTTTATTATTATTATTTGATGTATAAGAGTTTTGTTTTTTACTTTTCTGGTAAAAATGATATAGAAGAGTTAAAAGAGTAATTTGGATATGGTTTTTGAGACTGTGATGGAGTTGATGGATATCATGTTCTAAGATCAAACATTTTTTTTTTTTTAATTATCAGATCTTATTACCAAAATTCATTTGATGGATGGCAAAAGATGAACACTTTGCTTACCGTCACAGTTTTAGAGATTGTGTTATTGAAGATGCTCCACTAACAACAGCTTACATCAAAAGCTAATTTTGTTTTGAAGGTACTGATCAATCTAATGGTAAATATTATAGTGAGGGGGAGTGAAATTCGGATAGACTTCAGATAGAAAGAAAGCAGGCCCCACATGAGCCAATGATAAATCATCCATATGTTGACTCCCATGCAGAGGTCAGCATAAGATGAGTGATTTAATTTTTATCTGATTCAAGTGATCTAAGGATGAACATGGGTCCATGAATAACCAAAGGTCCTCCTCACCCGAAAACAAAATTTAAAAAAGACTGTTCAATGTTCAGACACAATTGTTTTCAATGTTGGGTGTTTAAAAAAGTGGCTATCTAGCATTCAACTGACAATTGGATCATAGTGACAATTTAACTGGATGGATGGATACAGCTCTTGATTTCAATGTTAGATGGAGATGAATATCAGATTTAAGATCTTTTGTGATTTTAGTTTTGTTCAATTAGAATGAAGGATGAAGATTATAAGCTTGTTATTGAAATAAGAAAAATTAAGATTGTTAGTTTGAGAGACTTTGGGGGATGATGTCCTCCTATCTTTTTTTCTTTCTTTTACTGTTACTATTATGTGCCCTTCTTGTCAGATGGAGTAAGTAGTTGTTGCTGAATCATTGGATGGAAATCAATGCATCCAACATGTAAAAAATAAATATCACAGAGGGCAGGGACCACTGAGAGAGAGAGAGAGAGTTGCATTATTGAACTTTGAAGGATGGGTCCAGAGAGCTTTACTATGTTGAACTGCATTATTGTGGTTGTGAGTCGGAGCTGCAAATTCCTTGGGTTGAACCTGCTACCAAATTGGGCCCAACCCAAAAGGCCAAACATTGGCAACCATGGGTCCATTAGGCATGTTGGATCAGTTTGGAACCAAGTCCTAAGATGATATGGAACCCAATACTATAATGATTGGTTGATCCAACTCAAACCCTAACAACACTACCAGCAACTACTACTAAAATATATAAATATATATATATATATATAAATGCTTCTATGAGAGTAACTCTCACACTACTATGAGAGTAAGGGAGGAAGACTCATTGGATCTATATCCAACACCGTAAATGTAAGGGTCTTCCCTTACTCTCATAGTTCCGTGGAAATAACTTTCATAAGAGCATCTCCATATATATATATATATATATATATATTTAAGATGTGATTTGGGCTATGTAGCCCATGGACCCAATCCAATCAAATCTAAGAATTTACAATAGAAAGGAACCAAAATTTTAATTGGATGCGGATCAAGACCTGAATAAATAAGATTGGATCATGTCTGGATCCAACTCTTCAAATATAACCAATGAGGTTAAATATAACCTCTTATCTGACAAGAGCCTATAGCACAACTGGAAGGTGCTCAGTGCCATGACCAAAAGATGTGAGTTAGAGTCATGCTAGCATTCCAAAATGAAAATATAACCTCATCTTTTTTTAGTCTCAAAATGGGAATTTAGGCTTAAGTTAATTCTGCAAAACTTAGGGATTATATAATTCCTTTCAATAGATGAAATCATGACACCCTCTATGGGTCCACTGTGAGAAAAGTGATGTGCCACTTCAAAGGATAGATTCCTAGTTTCTCATAAAATACCCAACTTTATGAAACATCTCACATTGTCTAGACATTTCTCTATTGACATTTTTACCAGACATCTAGGTCTATTTCTTTTGGAGTTTTGGTGTCAGATCTCATCATATCTCTGTTTCATTATTTATCAAGACCTTTTGAACACAATATCATATACAGGTTAAAGATAAGAAGCCCTCCTAGTGCTCTACATCTTTGATTCTATTGCCTTTATGATGATTTATGGTTTAACTTTTCTTCATAGGCCTTTTGGGATCATGTTTGTATGTTAAGATCATAAGAGTAGTTGTAATAGGATCAGGATAATTTATGTCAAATGATTTAGTAGATCTGTAAATAAGATCTTAAGATAGAATTTGAGATAATGCTTGTTAGTTTATTATTTATTTAATTATACATTATCAAATATATGTCAAAAACTAAAATAGTTTCTTTGTAAAAGTAACTATCAATTAAAATAGAAAATGTAGCAATTTGTGGGGTACACTTGTGTGGATAGACACTAGAACTAGTTTCAAATGCAGTTGGATTTTAAATTTAGGACTTCATTTTTTCATCATTGAGTGGAATTATTTTTTTAAAAGAGAGGAGTAAGAACAAGGATTCTACCATCCAAGATCCACCCAAACTTCTAATTATCTATTTTTGCAAACCTCCGTGAGACTACATTGGAGGCCACTACATTTTAAGAATTTGCAATTACCCACCTGAATTTATAGGTTCGACACAATTTCCTACAATCCAACTGCTATCGAGACTTCATTTTCACTTAAACCAATATAAATAAGGGACGATGTTGGATTGATCACATGATTTACTTGTATCAAGTTTCATTCACTTTCAAAAATATTGTTGGGTTCATGTGTAAATACACTTGGTGAATATAATGGTTGGCCCCACTACAATTGATTTCACGGTTAGACGGAAGAGAATACAATTAGGTTTAGAGATCTTAAATGGTTTAGATTCCATAAGGTGGGGCTACTCATTGATTTAGATAGGAAGATTTATTTTATTAAAATGTAGTGACACCACATTATAATTTTACTCTTTAGTTTATCTATAGGCTTTAAGGCATGTTTGTCTAACTAGTTTCTAATTCCTAGAATTACTAAGCATGGGATTTATACTTAAAGGGGATTAAAAGTGCATGATAAATATAAATTTTAAGAAGGGGCCATGAAGATATCTCCCTTTTGCTGTAAATTGATTATCAACCGTTGCCTTTATAAATAAAATACTAAGAAATTGATGAAGCCGTATACATCTCCACCGAGGATGATATTTTTAATTACTCAATTTGTTTATATGTGTAGAGGAGTAAAAAGGAAAATGATGTCAAATCATGGAAAATGTAAGATGAAAGTATATTAAAGTACAAAAAAAAGGTTGAGTTGTTGTAAAGTCTTTGTTTGGTTAGTATAAGTTAAATATATTACTTCTCCACTCCCTTTTCTTATCCGAACATGGTGATGTAAAAAAAGAAAAATTATATCATATGCCTATTTTTAGCCCATCCTTTACTACTCCTTATGCTAAACAAATGGCCCAAAGTTGTTGAGAAGCTGGAAATGGACCCTAAATATAGATTTAGCACCAAACAACATCTAACATCATAATTGTAATGCATTTGGGAGGACCCAAAGAACAATCTAAATATTCTAAGTTTTCAAAATAAGACTGATTATACTAATACAAGAGGTGTAGCCAACTATCTTATCTCATGGAAATTTATGTATAATAAAAAATATATATATATATATTTATTATATGTTTGGAGATTGAATAAAAGGCAACATCCAAAAATACAAAATCCTTTTTTATATTTCTTTAGTTTAGTAAACCCTTATTATATGAGATTTCATGGGCCACAAATTCTAATGTGTGTTATTTTTCTTGTTTCTTTTTTTAAGAAAAATACATTCTATTTTGAAAAGCATGAGGGACCTTCCTCCAATGGAGTCTTTTATGATGCATGATCAATAGGGCCTTGATGATGCATTATTAATATGAAGATGGCAAAAACCATGCCCTAAAAAAGCAAGCATGAAAAAGTGAAACCTGCCACTGCCTGCCCTGCTTTTTTTGTTTTCTTGTAAAGAATGATAATTAGGACAGAACAAATGCATGTGGTGGGACCCATTTAGGGCATCTCATTGGTGGGCCCACCTTTAATCATTTTCTGACAAGTTTGGAATCTATCCCCATCTTTTGACAGGACTTGCCTTGTCTTCAGGGAGTCTTGAAAACAACCATTAAGAGACTGCCGCGTTCTCTTTAGTCTCCTCTCTCATTGACTCACTTCCCTATGATCCAATCCTACAATCTTGTCATCTAAATGGGGTCGACTTGGGTGGCGTTTGGCGTCTCTAAATATTGCCTCTACTTGTCTTAAAACTGTTTTAAACAGTTTTTAGGCTGTTTGGGAACTAAGGTTGCAATGTCTATTTGAAATGGGTTATAGATAGTTTGCCTCCATTTCAAGAAGTCAGCAAAAGGGCCTTTTTTGAATCAGACCTTAATGTCTGAAGCGGAAAGACCAACCATGCTACAGTAAAACGGACGTCCTCATAGGACAGTCCGTTTTTTCATTTTTTTTAAATTTATGGGACCCAAAATCATGAACCGGACCGTTAGATATTTGAAGAAGGTCAAACACGGCTACGTGTCAAAATTTCAGCCGTTGATCTATCTCGGATCTCGAGATATTTACAAAACAACGTGAGCCCTTCGATCTAGTATTCTGGACATTGTGCACCCCATAATCATGATCCGATCTGTTGATTCTATTTGGATGGCCAAAAACAGCTAGAGGTCCAAAAATGAGCCTCTAAATCCAAGTGGATCTTGAGATATTTATAAAAACATTTTTTACCGTTGATGTACTATGATTATTGACTGAGTTTTGAAATTGTACAAGGGCAGTGTGGTTTTTTCTTTTTTTTGTAAATTCAGCCACCAAAAATCATGATCCAAACCATTGGATATATTTAGAAGATCATGCAAGACTATGGGTCCAAATTTTAGCCGTTGGATCATCATAAAGTTTGAGATATTTACAAAAAACCACAAATATTTATATCTACTTTTTTAAAAACTATGGCCCCCAAATGCAAGATCCAAACTGTTAATTCTCTTTGTAAGGTTAAACACAACTATGATGTCAAATTTCAATACTTAAATCCTCATGGATCTTGAGATATTTATAAAAAAATTTCAACCATTACTTCAAAAATGTCAATTTCAATCATTTTTTCTGTATAACCAAACAAAATATTTCTACACCATCTATTTCAAACAGGGCCATTTGAAACAGATCTGTTTTATACAGATCCGTTTCATATAGACAAGAGACGCCAAACAAGCCCTTGATAAGATCCGCATGTTATTTTTGGATATGGATCTTAGATGTAGGATCCCACAGGTCCTTGCTAGTAGGGTTTTGGGCCTAGATGGATTTGGATTTGTGGGGCAAGCCCATTGGACATATCCAATATCACAACTTTCTTAAACTTGGGCCTGGCCCTGTTGATAGGCCTAGGATAGTTGCTATAAGGGTTATACTCCACTTTTCTAGAACTAATCAAAGTCTAAGAATTAAGTTGGGTTTGTCCTCCCTCTTTGGATCTCCGATTCCCCCTCTTCAGGAATTGAAGGTTGAGTCCACTCACGCTACCACTTAGGGGCCACGATTAGTCCAATCCAAAGGATTGGGAACCCTCCGTTAGCCCAAAAAATTAAAGTACAACCCTATTTGAGTGTGGTAGGTTTTGACAATAATACTTACTTAAATAAATTTAATATCGTGTTAAGGCCAACTAGTCGTGAGTTTGAATCTTAAAATAAGAATAACAAGGTTGATAGAACGTAGATTATGGCATTATCTTATTCTCAATCCATGTTTTAGGCCATTTCCAATGGAAAGTTGGATCGGTGGTTCAACCAGCACATAATGTAATAATCATTAAAAATAAAAAAGGTTCAATGACAAATAAGTCATTGAAATGGACAATATTCTCCTGCACACCTGTGAAAGATTTTCTATTGAAATAAGTTATGAACTGCGATATTTAGTCTATTCATAGACGATTACAAGCAGATTTTCTTTTATAGCCACTAAAGATGTTTTGAATTAGCCAAACCATCGAAGGCTCAAATTCTAGTCTTCATATTGGAAACTCCTGAACTTCTACAGTTTTTCTCTTGATTGTTCTTTTTTTTTTATTGTTGATTGATGAGAGAACATGATCATGATGTGAGATGTGAAACAGAATCTTAAATGAAAGAATGAGATTGATGGGTCAATATAACTGAATGCCTAACAACAAATATCCTCACAAGGAAACTATGCTCATTTTGTGGGGAAAGCTTTAGGTTGGAAATCCTTGTGTATAAGGTTTGAACAATCGTATCTTTTCTGTCTTAGATGTTGGAGTAATGGTCCCTTTGATGCAAACCCACAAGAAAGAAAGAGGACCAAATCTTATTAAATAGATTACTCTACTTTTTTTTTTTTTTATACCAGAAACCATTATCTCGAAATATACTTATCTTACAAATAAAAGTTAGTAAGTGCTCTTAAATGAAAAAAAAATTGTGCATGGATTTGCATCCTTATGTGGGTCAATGATAATATTTTAGTTGTGCACTTGTGCTCTTTTTTTTTTTTTTTTTTGAAAAAAAAGTTGACCATCTATTGATTCAATTTAGAGAATTACTTAAAATTGTAATATATTAAAATTGAGGGTTTTGGATTCAGTTTTGACCAAATTCCTTTCGATTTTGACTTTGTTATCGACCTTTGGTCAAAAGCGAAAAATATATAGGTGAGATTTGGATTCATGATATATTATATTTTTTAAATAACTAATGTAACAATACTCCACAAAAAATATCAAAAGTAGTTAGATGGAGTGGGGACCCTACCCACGTGGGCCATGCCTATGCTTAGCATGGGTTATTGTGCTCGTTTATATTATGTTAGAGCAATTCTTATCAAAGGAACACTTTAAGTTTGGACCCTAGAATTTATTTTGATTCTTAAAAACCAGCTTAGTGAAGTTGCATTTTAATTTGGATGATGAGAAAAGTAGAGCGAAAAGATACTTTTCTATGTGGAAGCCACTTTTTGCTATTAGATTTTTATTCGGAGAAAAACGATTTTCCTGTAAACCATAGATAGAAGGAAATTACTTTCCCCTTGAATGGGTTGAGAAAAAATTATTTGCTTGTACTGTTATGAAGTGGCATTAAACTGTTTAACAATCATAATTTCTTAAATAAAGGTTTTGAAGCAGTTCTCTCTCATCTGCTTCATCCATTCAACCTTAAACATGGTGCAAAATGGATACTTAAAAAAAGGCAAGGAATCTGCACTAGAAATCTCTCTACTTCTAAATTTTCTCTATCTAGTGAAAGTTCTTTACTTGTTATTTTCTCCAGATCAAATAACCATTTTGTGAGAAAAGAAGAGAAGAGGTGAAGAAAATGGAGGTGGAGAAAACAATTCACATGATCATTTCATATTGTTTTTTTGCTCATGAATTGCACCAACAATAACTACTAACTAGTACTTATTATATTCATCTAATCTAAAAGATACTGGCCTCACAATATAATAATTCCTGTTTGCATTAAACAAATCTAAAGAAAAACAAAAGACAGGTCTTTAAAGCATTAAACAACATTCCAATCAATCATTTCAGGGAATCATCAACAATATAATGGATTTTATTTTGGAGTACTAACTACAATTTACAGGCCTAATGCATCCAAACTTGATTAAGTGGTTGAGGATCGAGACCGTTGATTCCGCGATGAAAGGGAATCGAAGTCCATAGAGCGTTCGAAATGGGGCGTGCCAGATCAACGGCCTGGATAACCCAAGATTTCCCCCCTGCCTGTACAAAACAATGCCTCATCAACCTGTTAATTTTGGAGCATTCTCATGATATTATTTGTTAAGTTTTCATATAAAACTATAATAACTTTTAGAATAAATATAAAATGATGATTGAAGTTATTTTGTAGAAGTTTCTTTTTTATTTTTATTTTGCAATATTTTCAAAATAGCACAGATATCTAGTGACAGTGATTAGATCTCTTGAACTTCACATTTTTTCTAAGGAAAGAAAATGATGTTAAGAATTTAAAGAAATATGAACTCCTCTTGAAAATATGCCTTTCTTTGCATTAGGCACACATGGATGCATGCCAATGAGAGGGATAGGGAGAGGAAATATAAAAGATCTTTATTCCATTGTTAGTGTGGAAAATTGTTTTCCCATATCCTTCTAAGGAAAATCGAAAACCTCACTTTCACTAAAAATAAGTTCATTCAATTTTCCTTTTTCTTTCTTTTTTTTTTCCAGAAAAGTATGCCATCAAAATGACATAAAAGTCTTCACACAAATGAAGAAGCAATTTCCTTCGAGTCTATGATTCCCCTCTTTCTATGAACTTGCGCCATGACCTGTGTTATTTCACTTTAATCAAATCATTCAAACTTTTTATTTTAAAGATCCAAAGTTCATTGATTTCGCGACTACTTTTTCCTTTTATCATGATTCCATTTAAAGATAAAAAAGTCTTTAATAATAACGACAATTAGACTATAATGTTTTTTAGTACCCAGCCAAGGGGGCTGGGACTCAAGAGAGTGCTCGCATGCACACGGAATACAATCCACTCAAGTCGAAGAGGAGCCTACACACGTAAAAATAAAGCTCACACAAATGAGATCAGTGCCCGCACACATGGAAAGAAAGAAAAAAAAAAAGACAATTAGACTATGATGATTCAAGGCATGGATAGATAATCCCGAGGGATAACTCTGTTGGCCGAGAACCACGGTTCGCATTAAGAGGTTTATGGTTCAAAACTGCACTATCACACCTGGGCTACAAAGGATTTACCTGGCTTCCCCTACGTCTGTAAGAATTATTTTGGCCCAAAGCGCTGAGACAACCTCGTTGTAAAAAGGAAAAAAAAAAAGCATGGATAGATAATAATCTTATCAATGTTATTAGGATAAATACCAAATGGTTCACTATGACTACATGTGACCCCACATTACCAGAGATGAAAGAGTGTTTTTCTTCTTTATTTTCCTTAGACCTTTATTTTCCTTAGACCTTTATATATTCTTCCTTCCCTGCCTCCTACAAAGATCACAGAAAGAGCAGAAAGACTGCAAGAAAAAAAACTCTCTCTCTCTCTCTCTCTCTCTCTCTCTCTCTCTCTCTCTCTCTTGTTTCTATTCATTTCAATTCAGTTTTTCATAGAAGGGTCTCCAAATTCAGCTGGAACAAGAACATACTCGATTCCAATCACAATCCAAACAAATCGCGATCGACCCACCAAACGCAAACCAAAACAGAAGCGACCCAATCACCCCAAAAAGATCGACAACCATGTCAAAACCCCACGAAAATCTCCTCTCTCTCTTCCTCTCCTCCTCACCCAAATCCCCAAAAAGCCCCTCCGAGCCGAAGAAATCGCCCCTCAATTTCGACTCCCGAGTCGTGGGGCTGGGGATCGTAGCGGCCATGAACGATACCCGCGACGCCAAACCGCTCGTCTCGCCGAAATCCGAGCCGATACCGATCGTGTCTGGGAGAAGCGACCCGAAATGCAGACGACCCGTGTCGGAGATGGAGCTGTCGGAGAGCTACACGTGCGTGATATCGCGTATCGGGTGCGAGTCGGAGCAGAGGAGAGAGTATTTCGGGGATGGCATGGGATGTAATTACTGGGAGAAATCGGGGGTGTTTTGGGAGTGTTCTCCTGCAGCAGCAGCAGAGGCAGTGCAGGTGGTGGAGTTCTTGAGTTGTTGCTATCTGTGTAGGAAGAAGCTCAATGGATTGGATGTTTTCATGTACAGGTGAGAATTTCTTCTTTCCTCTGTTTCTAATTTATTTATTTTTTTAAATTATTATGATATTATTATTTATTTTTCTGGTAAATATTCAACTGCCACACCCATTCACAGTTCACACTACAAAAGTATCTGATCCATGAGTGGATAGGCAATTTTTTTATTTTTATAGTGGACTCCTTTTTTTATATTTTTTTGTGGAGATTGAAGTTTTGAGTTTTGATATTTGGGCAGTTTTTTTTTTTTTTTTTTTGTATTCTATTTTAATATTTTGATGATTTTGGGGTTTGTTTTGGTGGATGGGTTTTTAGGATTATGAGTTTCTATTTTCCTGTTGGTTTTTTTTTTTTTTAAATTGTCAATATTTTTGTGGTGTTTGGTTTTGGAGTCTTGGTTCCTTGGCAGTTTTTTTTTTTTTACTTGGAGTTTAATTTTGTTAACATTTTTTTTTTCTGGTTAATGATGTGCATGAATTTGTTGTATTATGATTTCTCTTTCATCTGATAAATTATTTCTTGTTTTTTGAAATTTATGACTGTTGGTTCTGGGAAGTTCTCCTTTTTGTTTTTTTTTTAGTTTGAGTTTAATTTTGTAAGCATGTTCTGGGTTCCTTACTTCCTTTTCTAATTTAGCATTTTAGATGAATCATTAGGGTTATGAATTTCTCTTTTTTCTGATATTTGTAGTTTTTGCTTTTAGCAGTTGATTTTGGTGCTGTGTTTGGTTTGGTGGTTTTGGTTTGTGGCCAGTGGTTTTCAAAGGAAAAAAAAAAAGAAGGAAAAAGAAATCAAAAATCAGAAATTAAAATTGATTATTTTTTGGTTCTTTTGGTGAATTTGATGATTTAGATGAGTTTTTAGGGTTCTGATAAATCTAAATAAGTCCATTAGTTTAAATTTATGTGTACGAATTTTAGTGCCCAGAATCTGCTCTGCATGTAAGACCAATTGCCTTGTAATCCACAGATCTGATCTGGAGTGTCCCACTGTGGATGAGAGATGGCCAAAGCATCCCCTCAGATTCGAAGATTTATGACCGTTAGATCAGCAATATGTGATGCAGTGCACCAATCCAATTATCACCACCTTTCAATAGGGAGATTCTGGGCTATCACCCATTACCATCAAATTATACATTTGGGTTTAGGAATTTCAACTTTGATGATGAATTGTATGATTCTTCATCCCTTGATTTGCAAAGCAAACTTGTTTTAAGTTTTTTTTTCTTCAATTTAGAGCCCATGGTTTGGAGATCTTAGACCGTTTGTTCAATGGTCCCCACCTTATATGAAAATCTTTGCCGTCCAGTTTTCCAAATTGATCGACCTGTTGGGAGTGCTTACATCTTGGCCATTGACTAAGTTTTGAACTCCATGAATCGAAGTTTCAGGGTTTGTCAGTCAAATAGGTTTTCAATGTAATTGCATATCTACCATGTACCCCACCAATTTCATGTTCTTCAATGCTCTTGCTCGCTAAATCATAGTGCCCACACGAACTCAAGACTCAGACTAAACTATGATGGATGATCATCCTAAATGGATCAGAGTTAAAACTTCTGTTTTGCATAATGAAGGGTATCTATCTATGCTTTTCAATTTCCCTGCATCCAAATAAATCAAATCATTCTTTCCCCGTGAATTGGCGCCGGCAAATTTCACTTCAATCAGAGTTGGGGACAAAAGGAGGTTTGATTAAATACACTGAAAAAAAAAAAAAAAAAAAGGTGATTAGAACAAGTTTTTTCATCGTATGGATTTTAATATTTTTTACATTTGATCAATCTGATAGTAGACCTAATCAAGTGAAAGTAAAACTTGGCCCTACCAAATATGCCAAAGAGTAGAAGCCGTGGTCACTGATTTCTCTGCCCTGTTTGAAGCAAAGGTTTTGAACTTAAATCAATAAACTAGCGTAGCTTTTGCAACCCAGGCACCCCTATAGCTCAAGGCTCAAGATTTTTATTTTTTTATTTTTAAAGATATTGCATTGTTTGAATGTTTATCTTTTTTCTCTCTCTGACAAAAGCTTTTGTATGGTTTGTGTGTTGCAGAGGAGATAAAGGGTTTTGTAGTGCTGAGTGCAGGTGCCAACAAATGTTAAATGATGAACAGAGAGAGAAATGTGGGCCTGAAGCAGTGAAGCGTTTTCATTGCTCTGTTTCTTCCAGTTCAGGTCCAAGGCTCTTCTCAGCTGGTGTTGTAGCTGCTTAAATTGCATAACGAAAATCCCAAAATGAAATGAAAGTGATAGAGAAAAACAAGGAGAAATAAGATGTGGGTACCATAATAAAATTGTTGGTATCACCGGCCCAGTTTTCTGTATATCCTATTCCTATGCAATGTAATGTAAAGCCTTTTGAGAATGGTAAATATAAAATCTATTTAGTCTCATCAGAACAATGAAACAACATTCAAGCTCTCAATTTTTTGAAGTGAGGTTATCATCATCATTATTATTGAGATCTAACGTTTGAGAGAGAGAGAGCAATGTTAAAAAGATAGTACGACATAAGATCTTGGCCTAGTTAGTTGTTGGACTAGAAACTCCTTTCTGATCATTTCTGCCATTTCTTGTTACTCTGCATATGGGCAAACCTCATGGCTGGATGGCTACAATGTGAAATGGGTATATATTTAGGGAACACGATTTGAGAATACTGATTTTGATATTGGATTGGATGATGATTTGGCCTGTTTTTTTTGTATGATTCATTTTTTCCTTTTTAATCATCAGTTCACCAGGATTGCTGAAATTCAGGTTGATCCAGTCAGCTCTAGGTTATACAGGTTCTACTCGGTGAGCTTTCTTTTTGGACTATTGGTCTGGATCTGGGAATGTATGTGATAGAAACCACCACTCAACCATTTGTGTTCGCAAAGCGGTTACTATCTAAGATAGCACGCTTAACACTATCATTAACTAACAATTTATATGGCTTCTTCTAGCAACTATACTCTCTACAAGTAGAGCTCACTTTCCAGTAGCAGCTTATGTTACAGAAAAAAAAAAACCCTTTTTCCATAAGTTGAGAGAGATGGCTAGGAAGTAGGAATAGAATGTGCCTATGGATCAGCTGTATAAGATTCAAAAGCTTTCAAATAACAAAAATCATATGAAGCACTAAAGAGATGTTTTGATCGGCCACGCCATTTGTCCATGCCCTCAGAGCAGCTTCTTAATTCATCATATTTGCGACTTAGAAAGTCTTATTCATTGCAAACTATCACTGTTAAGGTTACATGGATTATTCAATTGCAGGTTCCAAACAAGTCATTTCGACCCTGAAAACCTCAACTTATTTCCCCTGAATAATAGTAGTACTCCAGAGAGAGATCCTTTCTATGAAAGGCCACGAAATTATAGAAGCCAGAGTTTGCTCTAAACAAACCACCACCACCTACTTCACAAACAAACAGCTAAAACCATCGGTCTTCGAAACCCCTATAAAGTGCTCTCTCTCTCTCGGATCCACCATACAATTCATCACCATCTAATCCAACACAGAAAGAGAATCAAATAAAAACAACCCACAGGCAAAAGGATTAAAAAAGCTAATTCCATACCATTTAAATCATTCATATTCATATTAAAACATCTCTCTCTCTCTGATAGGTAGCTTTACTCAATCCACAACTTCTGGTGGCAATAATGCACCTTCCAAACCTCTAAAAAGGACCAAAAGCAGAAGAAAAACTCGAAAACAAAAACAACATAAAACAAATCCTATCTCCGTTACATCATTAGATTAATTATAATAATAATAAAAAAGACTGATTGATAGATATCTATACCAAACCCGAAAAGGAAAAAAGAAAGTCAAGACACAGATGCAGCCATCAACGGTAGTAGTTGTTAGGATACCCATCATACATGGCCTGTGACCCACCAGAGTTCATGCCAACAGCTGCTTGTGCAGCAGCAGCAGCAGAGAAGCCCTGTTGCCCAGCCATGTGCAGAAGAGCTTGACCAGGAAGGCCAGACCCAGCAGCCTGATTTAAGGCAAGCTGTCGCTGGTAGGCCAACAGCTCTGCAGCCGAATAGCCCTGGTTCGGACCTGAATTTGGAAGGACCTGGAACGGAGGGACTGGTGGTGGCAGCGGGTTTGATGCAGTTCCTGGAGGAGTTGGCTTGCTTCCCCATGAACACTGCAATGCGACCAAAAAAAATTTAGTTCCTTCAAGAATAGCATTGAATAACTACATGGAGAAACCAATAAATTTTGAAAAAGATTAAAACCAAAAACAAAAGACAGACCCAAAATCAGTACCTTCATGGACTTTCCACAGACTATCCTTCCATTAGCCATTTGAATAGCTCGGGCTGCTTCATCATGTGCATGGTACCTAACAAATCCAAATCCTTTGTCTCTCTGTACTCGCACTTCCTCAATGACCCCGGCCCCTACAGCATGAAACTGCCGATGTAACTCCGCTTGTGTCACCTGATACATCATTAACAACCAAAAAACATTGGTGCAGCTTTTCATAAAATAGCACATGAAAACTATAATCGGAAAAAAGAAACAAACAAAAAGAAGGCCAGAGAGACCACAAAAATGTTGTAAGAGAAAAACATACTAAATTGTCATAAATTTTCTTTCAAATGGGCATACGATTAACATATAATGGCTAATGGAAAAAATACCAAAGCATTTCAGCAGCATCTCAATTTCTTTTTACCTCATGTGCAAGGTTGCCAACATATACAGTTGTGTATGAAGGGTTATTTTCAGGGGCGTCCTCACTTGAATTCTCCTGATTTCCATCTGCAAAATATTGTAGAGGAAAAAACAATAAGCAGTGACGCAAGGAATCTAAAGTGTGACATTGGCATGTGTGCGATAAGTATGTTTCAATGCAAGGAATCTACAATTCAGCTAAAAATCAGGGGACTCATATCAGAAGTTAATACAACTGGATCACTTAAGGCATGTTTCTTTACTAGAATTCCTAGAATTTTTGTTTGGAAAATTTTGAAATTCTCCAGCATGCTGAAATTCCTAAGGAATTCTTGTCAAAAATTCTAGTAAAGAAACAGACCCAATATTATCCAGTTTCATGAGTCACTTTATAACTTTTTGAGGAAAGTGAAAGGTAAGAACATTTTTTCCAGCTCTATTATGCTATAGCACATCAATTAATGCCATTCAGTTTCGGACAGCAACATCGTCATGATGTAAGAAGGTGATATGGTACAGCCCCGGATCCTCAATCGAAAACACACGCACACACGCATATATATATATAGTAGATGCTCCTATGAAAGCATCTCTCACCTTACTATGAGAGATAATGTTGGGGCCCTCACATCCATATCCAATGCCAACAACTTAAATGTGAGAGCCCCCACTCTTATCTCTTATATAAGGTGAGAGATACTCTCATAGGAGCATCTCCCTATATATATATATATATATATCAGTCCCTCTCTTGCTTGGACACTAAGGCTTTCCTAAACAATGTTTAAATAAAATAGAAACACATATAATAGCAATCATAATCATGGATCGAAATAGCGGCCGCTACGCTAAATGACATTTAGTGCCATTCACATCTGTAGCGACCGCTATGGGGCCGCTACAGAGTGTGAAAATTTTCTACTTTTCAAAAAATTTCAAAATGTATAATAATGCTTATTTCTTTTCTTTTTCTTTCCAAATAACATTTTTACGCAACTCTTCTACCCTTTATGTTTAAAAAAACACCAAAAAACACATGATCTCGCCGAATTACAGTGGATATGGCGAGTTCTTCTCAAGGTTTCTTCTCTAGGTACATCCTATTAGACACTCCCTTTCGTAGAGGTATTCTTTTCTCCAGTTACTCTAAAGTCTTAAGTCTTGACTTCATGACAGTTTTTTTTTTTTTTTTATTTTTTATGAGCCTTCCTTTAGTTTCTAAGTTAGCATAACTAAGCAACATGAATATATGTGAAAAAAATGATCATTACTATTATTTTCTATTTATACAGCGATACAGGATCTCATACAATGAGGGGACCGCTACGCCACTTTTGCAAAAGAAATGTACATTTTCTCTCATTTTCTAATATTCTAGATTTTCTACAATTTTTTCAGATTTTTTTGACAATTTTTTCAAATCGCACCGCTACGCTACGTAGCGTTTTGGTGGAGGGCCGTTACGCCTTCCGCTACCGCTATTTTTCATCCTTGATCCTAATCAAATATTCCTAACTTAAAGGCTTCAAAATAAATCAAACTACTTAATAAGACACCTAAATAACTTAACTTCCCACAATCAACTGACTGGTCTTGTTGGGCTAGGTCGACCCATGGGTCATGGGTCTGGCCTGCATCATGATACAGTCTTATTTTGCAAATACATTATAGATTCTCAACATCATTGCCGATCACCTATGATGCACGGATACTTCAAAATGGGCAATGTATCGTGTCGTATCCGATACTTCACTTTTTCTGTGTAAAACCCGTGTCCCCTGCGGTGTCCTTGCCGTAACTGTGCATCATAACCGATCACCATACATATGATGGAAGGAAAAAGAAAGAGGGGGGGGGGGGGATCACCTATGGGGGGGCAATGGGGGGCGATACTTTACTTTTTCTGTGGGGCGGCGGCGGCGGCGGTCACCATACATATGATGGAAGGAAAAAGAAGGGGGAGGGGGGGGGGGGGGGGGGGGCGGGGGCGGTGGGGGGTTTGACGAGTATTTATTCTAAGTTTTGAACACTTCTTTTTAATGGCTGAAGCCTTTGACCAATCACAAACATATTATAAAAGGAACCTGACAAGATCATACAGAAATTATTTCAAGTAATAGGAAGGTGGATCTCATGACCAATCTACCTGAACTTCCATTTGTCAGCACAACCATGTTTTGGTTGTCACCGTTTGGCTTGTCATCAGTGGACCCTGCACCCTTAGCTGCCCAATTGCATCGTATTTGTCTATTTCCAAGCCATTTACCTGAATAGAAGCGATAAGAACCCTAAGAAAACATAACAAAAAAAGCAATATGAAAAAAAGAGTTGCAAGTCAAACAAAATACCAGTTAGGTCATTTATAGCACTCTGAGCATCCTGCAAAACAATCCCAGTAAAGACAAGGTTCAATGCACAGCAAATGATATTTAGCAATTCAGAAATTTTGGAGCAAAAAACTCCTAATTAATTAGGAATCAACTTAGTTTTTGTGAAACTACAAAGACTAATATTATGAAAGAATATCTGGATAAATTATTTTGAATCTTCGAAAAGAAATAGAAAGTTTTTTCCACAGGCCAAATCAGGTACAAAGCTTAAACTGAAAGACTAATTTACAAGTACAAGCCTAATAACATGAATAATAACCAATGCCTTCTACATCAGTACCAAAAAGATTTCATTGTGTCATGAATGGGACACATAAAAGGGAAACATTCGTTGGATTCAACTTAAATTGCATGGCAAACCCAGTAGTCAACAATTGATAGGGTAATAATTGAACTGGCACATCTGATATTCAAAAGAAAAGGACAATTTTCCAGGTAATAAGTGTTTTAAATGTTGGTGTGAAAACAAGAAAATTACCTGCTGACTGCGGAAAGAAACAAAGCCAAAACCCCTTGATCGCCCAGTTTTATGATCCCACATAACTCTTGCATCTCTGTAACAATGTTTTTCACAAGCAACTTAAAAAAAAAAAAAAAAAAAAAATTGCATGCAACCTTTAAAACTACACTTTAAGAAAGGAAATGATTCAAAAGTAACTAAATCAAAATAGTGAATTTGAATTTAATAACTGCTTAAAAATTTGGAAAGTGGCAAGGAACTTACGAACAGCTGGAATAGACTGAGAAGCATGCAAACAGAGTTGCATCGGTTACCTCAGGGCTTAGGTCACCAACAAAAATATTGAAGTGCCCTGGGAAGCATTAAGGTAACAATAATCGCATTGTTAGCAATGCACACAAAAAAAAAAAAAGAAAAGAAAAGAAAAGACAAAGGAATCATAATATTTTAGTAAACTGGAAGACAAAAAAGTAGTGGGGAAAAAAGGACAACACAAACAAATAGCAACCTGAAGTATCCTCCCTTTGGCCACTCGCATATGCCCAGTTCACCTTAATTGCCTGACCGTACCTGTAAAGTGCAGATACCACCAAATCAGGACAAAAGTTTAAAACATTTCACCACAACATAAAGATCTTAAAGTAAAATTGCTTCTTACAGCTGTCGCCCATGTAATGTCATGATGGCAAGTGCAGCTGACCTCCTGTCATGGTAGTCCACAAAACCATAAGAAGACTGCAAGAAAAAGTAGAAATTAGCAGCAGTGATGGCAAATAAGCAACCGCCATCAGAATAGTTTTACAAGTAAAACTCCACTCAAACATTATAAGATTTAGCTTATGCTGGCATATAAACATGGAAAGAAAAATAGTCAATCAGATTGTTCTCTAATAATCATCAAATCGAACCTTTTCCTTTCTGATAAGCTTGCATCCTTCAAGTGGACCAGTACTCTGGAATACCTCAGCAAGAAGACTCTCAGTAACATTGACATGAATATTGCCGACATACCTGAATTAGCCTTCAGCGTCAGAACAAGACACAAGGTAAAAAGGAACTAAGAACATGTTGACAAAACTAGATATGTGTTGATCATCTTGCACTTTCAGCATTCCCATCTATTATAAAAATTTAAAGAGTCCCATCTAAAACAGGGAAAAAAGACTCCCACAAAACAAAGCTTCTTCCAGTAGCAGAATCAAAAGGTGAAGACAGCGTAAGTTTCTCAAGAAAGAAGTATCTATAGTGACCTGCTCACAGTATACATCACAGAACATAAAAAATAAAAAAATAAAAAGAAACAGAAAAATAAAAAAGACAAAAACTACTACAGTAGCACTCACACACTGCGGCATGAAGCTGAATCAAACCCAGGAGGCAAATTTCCACTTGGAACCGGCTCCATCTGCAAAATATAAATGTAAAGAAGAAGAAAATAAAAAATAATCCCTAGAAAATCTATGACACTTCCCTTTTGATTAGGTAAATAAGGATCACGAAAGGAAGACAAAACCTAGAGATAACTAACATCAAAATCTAGAGAAAAGCCTACCATCAACCTAACAAAATATTTTTCTTTAAAAAAAAAAGGAAGAAGAGCACAATTCTAAACAAATAACATCCTATGTTTTCCCACATGGAAAAAAAAGGACTACCTGCCACTCAGTCAATGGTTTAAAATGACATCAAACATTCAACTCTTATTCCTAAATGATAGAACATACAATGCAAATAACAAAAAAGAAAAAAAAAAAAAGAGAATATTTTTTAGTCAGTCTTAAAGGAAAAAAAATTATTCAACTAATGTTTGACCAAGAAAAGGAGATAACTAATATCTGTGGGTAATGTATCTGACAAAAATTATGGCATCTTAGCAGCTTAGAGCCTGCTCAGCATCGTTCCTGTGTCGTTGTCAATTTTGTGTTGAGATTGGGCTGTGTTGATAATAGGTTGTAGGGCACTTGTTTGGGAACATGACAACATATTTATAAGGGAGATAGGGCAAGGGACTGGGGAGGAAGAGAGTTCAAGGATGGTGGGTCTATGAGAAGGAGTTCCGTGAAATGTTTTGCATAGAAATTTTTTTTTTTTTTTTTGTTACTTTTTTGAAACGGTCAAAACACACCTTCCAAACTCATTGCATTACCGAGTAGCCAATGGGAATGCCAGAACATCCCAGCAGAATGATGCTAAAGAGGCCCTTAGCAAATATAATCTTATGAAGCAGGCTTTAAAAAATTCTCAATACAAAGAATTCCATTAACACTACGAAGAAAGAAAAACAGAGTGAAAAAAGTTATTCAACTATCTTAAACTGGTCAAATAAATTCTTCAACAAGTGTTTTGGATGGATGAAAACTAGGTTAAATAGAAAAGGAACTGTGGAGTGTGGACGACCAAGGCAAGAAGCCAAGAACCGTCAACATCAACAGTGAAAAAAATGTATGAAAAGAACAATAAGTACCCCATAGATCGCAAGCAACAAACAGAACATACTTCATAGGTTAAAAAATAAAAATAAAAAATAATAATCAGAAACTCGAAATCAATATTCTACAGATCTACCATTTTCTTTAATGACAACTTTATTAATGGCAGTTTAAACGATAGATCTTGCACCCGACATTGCCACCAGCAGTACAACCAAAAACAGGGGAAAAAAAATGAAATCAGAGTTCTGGCTGCACAACTGCATCTCAAACCTCACTGATTTGAAAATGCACTTTTTCATAGTGGGATTGGTTTTTTTTTCCCCGAGTCCATCACGAGATCAAACAGATATAACAAAACACTTCCATTGTAATCTGTAAACTGGTTTGGCTCAATAATCAGTAGGACAGAATCTCAAGAAGCATGCAGACAGGCAATTTACTGCCGCAATGAAGCATAAAGGAGATTATGCTATTAACAAATAGCCAGAAACAAAAAGGGATTGATGGAAATGGGGGGAAAAACCTTACTTGGAGTTAAATATATGAGAAACACAATGTCTATAGTTTAACGATGGCACAGAAATACATAGAGAATGCATAAATCAGTGTGAACACAGAACATTAAACAGGAACGCGGGTAACAAAATTTCGCAAATGGATAACTAATTTTGCAAACAGGTAATTGAATTTCACAAGTAGGAACATACAGGGCATGCTGTAAACTCTATTAAACAATCCATGTAAAACTGCCAATCAAAAGGCAGAAAAAATTAAAACATTTATGGACCATTTTGGGTGTGGACAAGGGAGAAAAACTCTACAGACTAAACTGAAGGAAGTGTTGTCCCTCTTTTTTCCCATATCAAAGCAGACCTGACTTTAATGCAACAATCAAACAAAATGAGCCCAAAAAAAAAAATGGTGATCAGATTGATTACACCACATTGCCGTATCCCAATACTAAGGCACACCAAACAAGAACACATACTTCACAAAATCTTTATTTTAAAAAAATAAGAAATAAAAGAATCCACTATTGACAACACTCCCACGAGAAGAACTACCCAATCCTTCCACAAGATAATATATGCATTAATGCATTTGCAGGTTTGCCTCAATAATTTCCCAAAACAGTAAGGACGCATTACAGCTCCTTGACATTGGATTTTGATTTCCTCAATGCAGAAAACTCAGCTCAAAATGTGACTCTTTCTCCTCAGAGATGCCACACCAAATGGAAGAAAATCGGACCACACAAAAAATAAGATCACAATCCCCATAATGAAAATGCTATCCAAGGGAGAACGATTTTGTTAACATTTTTAGCATTTTCCACAACTTCTCCAAAAGCAGATTCAGAAGCAAGAGATAGATAAACCATTTTTCTGCATTGTTGCAAAAGGGAAAGAAACAAGATTTCCCACAGCAAATGCCTTAACCCACCAAACAACAGAAACTGAAACCACAGAAAATGAGGAAAGCACGCAAACACGCCCTAAGAGAAACCTAAAGATAGGATTTTTATCAACCATAGAAGACAAATTTGAACAAAAACACAACAAAAACTCAAATTCGATATCGAACCTGAGACATCGCGGCCGCAATAACGCCAGGGTGATAGAGCTGCTGCGGCTGCTGCTGCTGCTGCTGCATCAGAAGCGCCTGCTGCATCAGAGCTTGCTGTTGATGTTTCATCCTGTTCTGCATCTTCAAGAGCTTCTACAACGGATTTCGAAGAAAAAAACGAAAAAATCGAAGCCGGAGGGCTAAGAAACTGAGGAGAAACAGAAAAAACCCCAGAGATTGATGAAATAACAGAGATTTTTCAGCTTTTGTTGGCGATTCGAAGTCGAAAACAGAGAAATCTGCAGAAATCCTCGAACAGGAATCTGAAAGAAACGATTTTTGAGGAAGATATGAGGAAATCGAAGGAATGGAAGAAAGACTTTGCGATGAATGAGAAGAGAAAACGAAAAGCAAAAAAAAAAAAAAAAAGGAAGAAGAAAGATCGAGAACTGAAACCCTAGGGCAAAAACCCTAGAAACGAAAGGAATGTCTCTTTTCTCTGCGAGGGAGAGAGAAGAAAAAGAGCGAAGGCCGTACAGGGAAGATGTTCTGATTGTTAGTCTTCCACAGGTTAAAGGTTGGAAACTTATTTTCAGAGGCAGATGTTGTCAAGATATTCCTTGCTGAGTGCACTTCGTAAGTTATTGAAAAGTTGGAAAGAATAGATAGCTCTTTATGGAAATTTAAACCTGACTAAAGTCAAAATACTATAATTTGAAAAATCTCAAATTTACTAAATATCAGTATCAAACCCGTCCCTAATCGAAATTGATTGGAAAAGGTCAAGTATTAAACTCAAATTAGGCCGATCTCTACTATCCAAATTGTTAGTTGTTGGCATTGGCATGGGGCTCACGCATAATGCACATAAAGATGGCTTTGAATGTTCCCAAAATTTCCCACTTGGAACCCCCTTTATTGGAAGTTAAAGAATACTTACAAAAGAAACTCTTGTACTAACCGTACACAATAGCCAAAAAATATTTGTGGTTCTTCAGTGATAATAAAAAGATAATGATGTCTTTTTTGTTGTTGGGCCTTAAGGGTTTCTACTCATAATAGATGTTTGTGATGCTAAAGTTTGACACTCAACAGAAACCTAACTTTGTGTAAGATAAAAAATTTGTAGATTTTTTAAATTGAAGCAGCACCAAAAATATTTGAAACCGCTTTTGATCAATTTTAAAGAATCCCTTAGCCTACAAGAACTCAATAAGGAGTTTTTTTTATTTTTTTTTTATTTTTTTCCTAGATCTGAACTCGATCGTTTTTGTTGACACACCCATGTTTCTTACCAACTAAGGGTCAGTGAGGATTTAAAATAGGTGCTGCCGAACAACATTTTATGCACGAAAGGAAACATGGAACAAGAAGTTATGGTTATCACATACCAAACTTTGTTGAAGACTAACACATAAATCCCTCTCCTTACACAAATCAAGCCCAACTCTTATTGGACTGGATCAAATTGTGTGTGTAGGCCCACATGATAGACTTTACTTTTAGCTCTAATGACAAAATAGGTTGGACCCTAGGCCCAATTATAAAGACTCGACTGTTATTTGTCCTAACTCCTAACCCAATCAGGTGTCTTTAGCTTCAAATTCTAGGTGCATTTGCACAGCACTGCAAAATAACCTTTTTCGTATTTTGTGGAAAATCTATTTTGATCCATAAAAAAAAATACTTTTCTATGGAATTACGAAAAATTCACTTTGATTGTCGCAGAAAAGGGGCCACACAAAATGTGAAATTATTTTATTGCGAAAAAAGTACTTTCACTTTCCACATTTTTTTATTTAAAAAAGTGATTCTACACATGTTCGCTTAACGTCAAGTTAGGAATATATTCCAAGTTATATAAAATAATAGCCTGTTAATAAAGGAATGCATTCTAAGATATTTGCATACCCCTGTCCTCTTTTTTTATTTTTTTCACGCACAAAAGTTTAAAATGACAAGTAGAAATGATTTATTTGTTTTTATGAGTAAGATGAATGAAGTCAGACCCCAAATTAATGGAATAAGGTTAAGATTTTGATGACGTTGGTGTTAATGGTGATGGTTGTTTAATTTAAGAAACAATAGACATGTGACCTTTCAATGCTAAACAAAATTAAACTTGCAATCAACTAAAATGTGAGAAAATATAAGTTTTATTGGTCAAATTTTGAATTAGACTCTAAAATTATGAAGACTCTCCTTGATTCTCATAAAATGGGATGATGAGTTGTCGAGTTTTTGTGTGGGTATTTAACTCTAATATCTACACAGGTTGTTTTCTTTCCATCTTCTTTGTCGTACCTTTTTATTTAAATCTTTAATATAATTTACCATTACCGACAAAATAAAAAAAAAGTCGTATGTTGCAAGAAACTCCACCATTTTATTTTTGGACAAACAAATGCTTTTGCAATTCATTGTGCTCATGGAGTATCCTCTGTCAAATAAATAGAGCACTAACCTAAAATCTTTTACCTAAAGAAATTAAATTGAAAAATGGAGCCCACATTTCCCAAGTAACCCTTAATCATAGGTCTGACCTACCTGAGCTCGGGCTGAGCCCTATCCAAATCAGGCTAGATAGTATTGATTTCCCTTTTTAAGGCCTGTGGCCTATGCTCGGTCCAGCTTTCTAGGTCAATTGCTAAATGGGTTAGGCTTGGTTCTATAAATGTTAAAGGCTCTGCTCATAATATAACAAATTTAACATGAAGGGGTATATTTTTTTTACAAGTGGGCTGGGCTTATACTTGACCTTCAGGCTCAAAGGTTGGATCTGAGCCTGTTGCGCCCATCTAAATTGGTTTAGGAATGCAGAACCCTAACCCAACCCGTCTTATAGTGTATCAGATTTAACAGACTCGCGACCAACCAGTATATATAGATACATTGTAGGTTGGGTTATGCGGGTCAAATGTAAGTAGAACAAGGATTATGTTTCTTGATTGGGTAAAATTTTGCCACCCTGCTAATAGCGCTACATAACTTTCAAATCAACTTGGGGGAGCCACCAAATTAATTCTATTTTCTCCTAAAAATAAGTATTTTATTTAATCATGTATAGTCAGTCATATGGGTTGCAAATGGGTATTCGATTCTCCGATTACTTGAAAGTTTCGATCCGAAAAAAATTGAGTCTGGAACCTATTTTAGGTTCCGATTCATAATCGAATTCTTCGAGTCTAGAACCTAATTTAGGTTCCGATTGATAAACGGATTCGGTTCCGGATCCATATATGCTTCGACCCGTGGACCTGTGACCCGGTACCGTTTCGTTTGCAACCCTATAGTCATGTGATCAATTTCATGGTGGACATTTTTTTTTTATAAAGAATGGTGGATTTGATGAGTGAAACTGCAATTTCTAGCAAAAAGAAACCGCAACTACTCCATGACTGTGGAGTTACATTATGGGCCTATATTTTTATACCAAATTTTGACATTGGAGTTACATTAAGGGCTTGTTTCTTTTGTTTCTTTATTAGAGTTTATGATTAGAATTTGTAAGGTTGTAAATTTTTGGACATGATGTGACATCTTGTCATCATTTGTTGGAATTTTAAATAATTTATTGAAAAGAAGAATTTGAAATTCCACTCTCTATACTATTTATTGGAATTTCAAATCCTTCATCAAAAAGAGAAATTTAAAATTCCACCTAGGGAGATAACTTTTGAAGAATTTAAAATTTTCTCGGACGTGAATTCTTAGAATTCTAATAAAGAAGTGACACTCGTTATGCAGGCCTATGGCCTATGGAGTGAATTTAAAATTTAAGGAATTTTAAATCATTCATTTATGCACTCTAGGGAGTGACACTCGCTAATAGAGAAGCAGGCCCATGGCCTCATTTATGCACACTAGGGAGTGACACTCGCATGCCACTTCACAAGTTCATTGTGGGCGTCTAGAAATTAATAGCCATGTGGAGTGTCCTTTTAGTCAACATGGGGTGCTTAGAAGCACCATGCCATGCCAAGTGTAACAAACACCTGTCATGGCAGTGGCAAGTGTCACGTTTGTAAGGAGGAACAACCCAGTACGTACCTTAGACTTTCTCCTCTCCTCTTGGAATGGAAGAGAATACAACGAAGTAAAGTCTCTCTCTCTCGTTTGGTAGCAAGAAGGAAGGGAAGGAAATGGACCAAGGCGAGGAAGTGAAGACCAGAGACAATCCTCCAGTGCAGATACTGGTCTCTCTCTCTCTCTCTCTCTCTCTCTCTCTCACACACACACACCCCCACACACAAATAAGCAGAAAGGTTGTGTATAAGAAGTCTAAACTCTATGGCAGCTGCTTCCATTTCTCCAGTTCATAGGACAGTGTCTGGAGACTTGGGAGAAATTCTGATGAGACTGAGTGAATACTGGGGACATTTATAGAAATTTTATTATGGGTTATCTCCAAATTTTACTTTAGTAGCATGTTGTGAATCCGAGTAATAAAAATGATTAATAATGCACTAGATTGTATTGAATATTAATTAATTTTTTATCAGATGATTAGCAAAATGATGATGCCAAAAAGTGTTTTCGGGCACCTCCGATCAAATAATGAGTAATTAATGTGAAAATTGAAGGAGAAAGAATTTATAGTGGTTCGGTCAATGTGACCTAGGTCCACTCCAAACTGATGACTTTACTTCTCCGATGTAGAGATTACAGGTCGGGAGAATACAATAAAATGTGCAGATACCGATAAAAAATCACTTGCCCTCCAATGTCGGTCGGGCTCTTTAATTTATAGTCTTCCCCTAACAGATGGTGACGACTCTTCAGCAACGGGCGTTACATTCTGGCGGAGTCTTCGAACTGCCCTCAATAGACGAGGTAGGTAGAATTTCCTCCGCATGACCTGATAAAAGCGGGTTAAAGGAACGACGCGGCCACTCTGACTTCGTCACTTCGCAGATCTGGACCAGCCTTTGATAGGTGGATTTGGATGTGGACTTATCACGGACTCGGGTCACTTGGACTTGACTCGGTCATTGTGGACTGAGTTACTTGGACCTGACCCATCACAAATAATTAAAAGACTGTGTTAATCATATTTCTAATCAAACTGTCAATCTTAAAGATTAGCTTTAGATGTCATAATCTTGTTTTTGTTATTGGCCTAACGTAGGAGAGTGGGGAGATATTCTTCTTCTACAGGCCCAAGGTTGATAGAGAAGAAGCTCACAGTGTGGATGATGTACAAAGGCTATACATTGTGTTGCGCCCCGAATCCGGCGAGAGGGCAATTGAAGAAAAGCAAGCATCAGATTCCGGCAAGGAAGGCGCTAAAGGAGCCAGTAAAGCTGTCACAGGAAGGGCAAGGCTAGCGAGAAGGGGCGCAAAGAGGGTGGCCGCCGTAGCTCAGGCAAGACCAGTGAGAAGGGAAGCGAAGGTGGCCATGGTAGTGAGGTAAGTTGCATCAATGTTTTACACAGTTTCCAGTGGCTTTCACAGCCTGCAGTTATTCATGTTCTTGTTGGGACAAGTTGTTAGAATACTATAATTATCTATCTATTCCGTAATTCACTCATATTAGTTGGCTTTTTTGAGTTTGGATTGAGCTTCTTCTTCAATTTCTCATCTTTCTGAGTAGCACTAAAGCGATTAGATGCATGGAATTATGTTGTTCATGGAATCTCACATGTGCATGGAAGTCTTGAGGATTACCACATTTTTACTTGAGGAGGATTACATGAACAACATAATTGCATGCATAGCTAGCTATCTAGTTTGCTCAGAAGGCCTTTGTCGAATTGGTAATAGTTTGATTAGGGAACTAATCTCACATAGTGCTTTGAGTAGATAATTAATGTCACATTTCTCTCTAGCCGAGTGCACTAGAGGTACCTTGTTACTGATTCAAGCTACTCAAAAGAGCAGTGTATTAGTGCTAATCTCTATCTAACTCCAATCAGGTTGGCCCCACCTTAAGATTGATTGCCTATACACATGCAACTTTACTTTGGTTTTTAATTTAATTAATTGTGTTTTTTTAACACCTAATCAATTGATACTTAATAGTGGGCCCAACTCTGATATATAGAAGTAAAATTTTGCCTAGAGTAAATGTAATGAACAGTAATCTGAGTGGTATGAGTGCTTTGGATTTTGAATATGGACTTTAGTTATATGACTCATATCATGGTACAAATGAATTAGAGTAAATGTGAAGAACAGTTATTTTGAGTGGCATGTGGTTTGGATTTTAAATGTGGGTTCTAGTGATAGTCTAATAGCATGCGCACAGATGAATTAGTTTGTCGAATTTGTTGACACTTGAACTCCAAATCATACGAATTAATAAGTGAATCAAATCAACCCATTCTATCGAATCTTTTGATCAAGCAAAGTCTTGAATTATAAATTGCAAACTTGGTCACTATGATTCCATGCATCTAAATATATATATATATATATATATATATGAATGTATTAACGATAACCTTTCTTCTTTTTTTTTTGTTATTGATTAACATGGATTTATGGTAAAGGGAAAATTGCCATTTTTGTCATAGGAAATCGTTTACTGCCATGTTCTAATGGTAGAACCCTTGTACTCATTGATCTGTAACCCCTCCTAGTGTGCTGATTAAGGCAGTAAATATCGAAAAGCAACCCCTGTTACGATTCCTCATCATAGGCAAAAAGAGGCTTCCAGATCCAAGCAAGAGAGGCCTCCCTCACTTGGGATTTGTTGACAGGGGCGGACCTATGTATGGTGTCTTGGGGGCTTCAGCCCCCCCACAAACTTGAAAAGGGCCCATAGGGCTATATGGGCTGGCCGGCCCAGCCCCCATGGAACAAGACCCATTAGCCCCCATAAAATATCTCTCTCTTTCTCTCTCTCAAAGTCACTCATCGCAGTCTTTCTTTCCTCCTCTGCGTATTAGTTCTAAACAATTTTTAAGTGTTGCAGGGTGACAGTTTTGTTAGGTGCTTAGTCTCAAAAATATTTTTAGAAATGATGGCATTAGAAATGGGGAATTTCTAAAAATCTCCCATCTTATGAAAATCCCCAATTTTGAAATGGATTCTCTTGATTTATAAAAGATTTTGACAAGTGGAGAAAAATCCCCATTATTGAAATGGCTTCTCTTGATTAAGTTGGATTTGATTTCAAGAACAAATTAAGCAAATATTCATATAAGAGATGGGGATGAGAGATGCATCTAATCTGTCATTAATGTTTTTTAGATAATGACGCATTTTATTGATTGTTGGCTAATTTTATTTAATTTTGATGCAATATTTGGTTGTTTGTGGTTGTGATTTTTGTCGGTTTTAGGAAATGAGTTTTAGATTAGGTTTTAGGAACTAGTCCTAGTTTTGATTTGAACAAACAAATGAAAAGGATGTTTCCAATCAAAGTCCCAAAAAGGAAATAGGCCAAATCCATGAAATCCTTTGTTAGTTATTCTTTTTAACAGACTACATGGATTTGTTTTAACAAACTCTTTAAAGTTCTATAAAAAAAGGACTTTCTGAAGTGCACAATCTCCAATTTTTCTACATGACAAATTAGACACTTATTTAAAAAAAATGATGAGAATAGAGGTAAGCTGTACTTTGGCACATCTTATAATAGAATTGTTACACATATAATTTGACTCAGAAAGAAGAAAGTATTGAATATCGTTTTATCATGTGGTAGATGCTCAACATGAGTTAATTAACAAATGAAGTTTCATCATCTAGGAGTTTTCAACCTCTAAGCTTGTCTTGCTTTTAATTAGAAGGAATTTTCCACTTCTCCCCTTTTTTTTCTTTTGCTGCTAAACGAGTTTTAGATTCCCTTAAAATAACTCTCGTATCATAGGTATGAACACAAATGCTATTGACTGGCTTTCTTTTTTAACATTGATAATGTGAAGAAGGTATAATAAAATAATGATTGACATTTTTAGTTGACTATCGTCAGCCCCCCTTAAACAAGAATTCTGGGTCCACCACTGTTTGTTGATATGGTTACTACGAAGATCGACGACATTAAGACAGCTCTACATGGAGGTATTAGCTGTTTTTCTTATGATGTATTATTGCACTTGTCCTTTCTTTTCTTTTGAAAGATGTACACATTTTAGAACAGGTAGCGTGTTCGGGCCCTCAGGGTAATTTATACAATACACAAATGCAATTAAATGTATATGATTCAATTTCAATGGCTATATTTAGCATTAACCTTAAAATGGAGAACGAGTGAAGTAGAAGTCACAAAGCCGGCCCAACCAAATGAGATAAGGCCTTAGACAGATGAGATCAAGAGAAGGATCTTGTTTGAACTGCAGAATTTGAATTTATTTGACGCTGTGGACAGAGCTTGGCCTGATTCCTGAAACACAATTTTGGGAGAATCTTAGTAACCTACTTTATGGTGTGTAGATGAACCAGGGCTCACAGAAACAAAATTGGATGGACTAGATACTTTCTTGTTGCAACACATAGCTGGGAAAATGATCTCTCTGTAAAATAAAAATAATAAATAATAAAAGGATCTCTATAACCTTATTTTTGTTTTTCATTGAACAGGGTTTTTCTTATGTTTTCCTTATGTATACATAGAAAACTCAGTTCCACCCTCCCTGAGAAACTTGAACACTTCAGCCACTACAGTAATTCATAAGCATTTGAGAATTCAAATAACATAACCTTTTTCTTTTATCCTCTTATTATTTAAGGACTGTACAACTTATAAAAGTAAATACACATTGTTGTAACAGACCATAGCATGTTACTACTGAAGTACTTTCTGGAGTCTGAAATTCCACTAAGAACTGAGGAGAAAGACTAAAGCCTGCCCCTTACAACCATCAACTGTTTATCATATCCAGATGTGAGCAAATGCTTCTTTGTTTTTTTTTTGTTCAGAAGAGTTTGACACTGCTACTAGAGGGCACAGGCGCAAACCTCCTGCAAGGGCACTCGGCAAAGGCGTTTACAGGATCCTTAGGCACTATAAGAGTAAAAAAATGGACACCCATTTGATCTACAAGCTCGAACTACGTCCAGAAGATAAGAAAGATGAGCCCCAGGAGTCGCTTAACATCGAGAGAGAGGGCTCATTCATCATACAGATAAAGAACCCAGAACAGGAAACTTTTAAACGATTCCCTGGCCTGCAGAAGAGCAAGCGAAGGGCCGTCTTCCCGGCGCACCTCCAGGGAGTATTTGGACAACGTGGGTATGCTCCAGCTGATCCCCCTGACCTACTAAACTATGAAGGTTGTGAATTCTTGCTCATAGCAGCATCTGATGACATAGATGAGGAGTTAGGCCTGGACATCCAAACAGAAGGAGAATCCAACAGGTCTTGTTCGGATCTGATAGAAACTTTTGGAGAGGTTGCACCAACAAAGCCCCTGCTGGAGGGTACTTGGGCTTAAGCCACTGACTCAATCTGATGTTTTGCAACTAACCTATATTTTGTGAACTCTACAGGTATTATATGGTTCTCTGATGCTGTAGAGCACAGATTTTGCTTGGTGTGTGTATATAACCCTTGTACCGAAGCTGTTTAAACTTTTATTTATTATGCTTGGGTAATGCCTCCTATGAGAGATGCTCTCACTTTACTATGAGAGATAAGACGAGGGCCCTCACATCCCTATCAATGCCAACAACTTACATGTGAGAGCCTGTCACGACCCGGGCCCGAAGACCCGGCTAACCCGAGCCGTGAACCCCATACTTACTCCCGTAAACCCCGAATTAACCGAAGTTAAAACGAGATCCACAAGGGATATCAATCTCAAATACCTGTCAAATATAAAACTTTTTGCGGAAACAATATGTATTTGACAATAACAATTTATCATTTACATGTATACAAAAGAAAGTTCTTATACATGTATCGTTTTCAATATACATTTGACAAATGCTGCATATACAAAATCACTATGCAGAAGACTATTAGTTACATTACCAAAATGTTAATTACATCTCAAAATAAATCTATGAACATTTACTCAAAACATTTCTCCAAAATGTTTCAACTCCCAATTCGCACTCGGATACCACATCAGATGGTATCCCGCCGGTTCCATTCTATCAGACCTCCTGGAGGAACCGGAGCAGTCTCCTCCGCTGGCGCCGGGGGCGCTGCAATGCCAGCAGGGGCAATCGGGCCTGTAATGCCATCAATAACACTAATATGTATAAACAATTCTTGCAATAGTATATCAATACATTCATATTGCAATAATGACAATTCCAATGCTAGAGAAATCTAGACAATTCTACAATAACAATAATAGACAATGACAGTCAGTATCAGTCTGTATACACGTACCAATTGGCAACTACCATAGCATTCATTGCATTACATTTCAATTCATTTCCATCTTCCCTCAAAGGAAGGATTATTCATTTACCATCTCCCCTCAAAGGGAGGCTTCAATCAATACCCGAAGATATTATCGGAATTTTAGTGGGACTTACCAGTGTCCGGGCCAGGAACACTAGCATCACCACGGAGCTCCGGAACACCCCAATATCCATCTGCTGCAGCAGGATTAGTCATTCATTATTCATTGAACTCACTTGGAGTTCTAATACAATCGCTAGGTAGTGCCAGACTCAATGATCAATACATTCAGTGAGAAATCCTTTTTATGGATCCAATTAAACTCAATGATTCCTTTCATGACAAAAGAAAGGAATGACAATAATATCAATCTCGATAGATTGATCACAATGACGCAATGAGAGTAATACTAACTACATATGGTTTTACTCAATCCTACTCCAATCCTATCTCAATCCTAAACAACCATTCGGGTGTAACCGTTGGTATCCAAATGCACGTGTTATTCACGATGGACATCACATTTATATTTTTAGTAAGTGCATTTCAAGTCTCCTTAATTAACACCCATGGAGCTTAGGCAATTGTCAATTATAGTTCATTCAAGGAACCTTCTTAAAATATCATTAATTCTCAATAATTTAGTCTAACCATGATTAGTCTTCAAAACTAATCGGGAACGCATTTATCTTAAGAGTTATACTCCAAATTCTCGCAAAAATCCAAAACCCGAAATTTACCGGGCCAGTATAAGGTTCGCTCGAGCGGACCCACTGTTCGCTCGAGCAGACCCAAGACAGAACAATGGTCGCTCGAGCGAACTCACTGTTCGCTCGAGCGAACTTCCACAGAACCATGTTCGCTCGAGCGAACTAACTGTTCGCTCGAGCGAACTGCGCAGGTTTTCAATTCGTCCAGACAGAGTCTAGGTCGCTCGAGCGAACCCCCAGTTTGCTCGAGCGAACTGTCCAGAAATTCACTCCGAATTCTGTCCAGTTCTTTCTTCTTCTACATTCTTTTCTCCATTACACTTCCACAACCTGCATAAGAGATTGGAACCTCCTGTTCCCCCTCATACACTATCCAATCACATTCATCTATAATCACACTTCTAATCATTCCTTAATCACCTCATTAAACATTCATATTAAACCCAAAAATCAATGTAGAATGCATATAATCCATGGCAAATCTATAACCAATTACAATGATCAATATTAATCACAAGCAAGGTTTATACTTGCCTCTTTGGAAGCTATTAATTCAAGTCCTCTTTTCCCTAGCTTGGTTTGAGATTAAACCCCCAAACTTCAAACCCTAATTCATAAAAACAAACAAATGGACTCCCATGAGTCATTTGTGCTGAAAACCATGCCTAACCATTCATTAGCAACTTGGAAATCATAAGGGAATGCCATTACTTACTTGTAACTCAAAGGAGAAAGGTTCTTGAGGTTTCTCTCAAGCTCCACACTTCAACAATGGTGGATTTGCTTGGGGAAGAAGATGAAGTTGATGCTTTCTTCTTCAAAGACCACTCAATCACTCTCAAGCTCACTCTCAAACAAGAGGAATGGAAGAGGAAGAGAGAAAATGGAGGGCTCTAGGGTTTCTTGAGATAAAAATGAGAAATGGACTCATTTCCTCCCTTCTCATTCTAATATAGCTCTCTTTACACCAAATCCCCCACTCATTTAGCATATTTTCATTTTGAGTCAAATGACTCCTCACTTGGCCCATTTGATGTCAAATGGAATCGCGTCTATTATGAAAGTCGACGTACTATTCGAGATACACATGTTGGTATCCAGAATTTCCGTATTTGACGAAATACGTGAAAACCCCTATTTACGAAAAAGTCCTTAACTCACCTTGTTTGAGTCTAAACTCATTTTAATCCATTTTATTTCATTCAAGTCCATTTCGTTAGGCTTAATGTATCATTTGAGACTGATTCATCTCTCTTGGGTCATTAATCTTAGTTAATCCAATTATTCATGCTTAATTAGCATTAATCACAATTAATTAGCCTTAATCGCGATTAGTTCGGGTCGGGGTGTAACAGAGCCTCCACTCCTATTTCCCATACAAGGTGAGAGATATTTTTCATAGGAACACTTCCCATTATATTTCATGAACATGTGGTGTGATCTCATGTGGGTGGACACTGATTCAAACCTTTACTACTAAAGGTCTGGGGCAGCTGGACCCGATTCTAGCTTAGGGTTGAGCTTGGGTTGTATTAGTGGCCTGTGAGGATCGGAGTTTGAAGGATTGTAATAGATAAAAAGAATTTATATAACCGATTTCAACATAGTTAGGACTTGAGATAAAGTTTTGATGATGATGATGATGATGATAATATGATGGCAAATTTATTCATATGGTGATAGAGTAAAGTCTCCAGAGTGAAATTTATTCATGGTATAAATGGGTGCACATGGTCATTTCCTCTTGGAGCAAATGCATTTTGCTTGGATAAAGTTATTTACATATAGTTTCATAATAACTAAACATATATTAATATATATGTCATAATAACTATAATAACCCATTTTCACACCTGGTACATGTGGTTCATTTTACTGTGTTTGTTTTAACTATATGTATAATTTTATAAAATTAATTATTATCATTGTATTAAATAAATATGAAAATTTTATCTAAATTTATTTTCAATTCCATGCAAGCAAATAGGCTCATATGACTGGGGGTTCTGTGTATTCCAAGTTCATCCTAGCAAACATGTCCAGTTGAATTAATTACTTTTTATATAATTTAATAAAAACAAACAAGTTGAATTAATTAATTTTTATATATTTAATTAATACAAACAAATAAGCCCATTATGACAATGAAATTCTAAGCATTCTATATATTACTTCCTTCCAAGTCCATGCAAACAAACAAGCTCATTGAATCAGCTACTTCCTTCCAATTCCATGCAAACGTACATAGGCCTATATGAATTAGTGACTAGGTATGCATTCCAAATTTATGTAAACAACGTGCCCAAATGGCAATAAATTTTGTATGTTCCAGTTCCATGTGAAAAAACTGATAATAATTTTCTATTCATTTGAATTAACTCTCCCATGTAACTTATTGTATTGCGTGCTGGTCTCAAACTCAAATGAAGAGTGAGGGTTAACGTCTTGTTGACAACCAATGTCTACACGACAACATAGGATAAAGACTTAAGTTAGTACAGGCCAATGTCCAATGACAACATGGGATAGAGACCCTTCAAAGACTCTGTCTTGTCATGAGCTCAACCTGCATATGCAGAGGGCCCTGGAACAGCTTTACATTGTACTGAGAGAATTGCAGCAAAGGACTATCCTCAAGGGTATGTGTGGCAAAAGGTAAGGAATCTATGCATATGAGGATTTCTCATTGCCCTCAAAATAGGGATTTTTCATTAAGGATTTATATAATTCAGAATTCTACAGTGCGTGGAGTAGAGATAAATTGATATCGAAGAAGATTTCCAAATTGGACATAGGGAGGACGGACTCAAGAATGCTCAAACATTAGTCATAATCCTCAAGGATTCACAATAAGAATTTCAAATTGCACAAATGGAGGCCGGATCTAAAATTTCTAAACATTGTTCAAAATCCTCAAAAATTTATAATTACCAAACATGGAGTTTTTACGACTTCATAGAAAACCGGTGAGAAATTCTCGAAAATTTGAGTGCCAACCCTAACCTTATATAGCACTTTACTAACATAGTAAAAGTCAAGTAAAGCCTGCATTTTACAGATTAAATATCACATCAAAAGCATTTTAATTCAAAACTCTCACTATCTTTTTCAAAAAAAGTAAAAAATCAACTACCTATATTCATTAAAATATAATAAAACTTCACTTTTCTAAACAAAAAGTCAAAAAATTTTAATAGCAAAAAGCTAAAAATAAATTATCATCATAACTCATTTATATTTTATTCTTTCTTTCAAAATCAACTTTACTTCACTTCACTCTATTTGTAGAGTTACCAAATGGTAACCACAAAAGGCAACCAAACTCAAAACCAACCCCTTCCCTACCTTTAAAAACCAAATTTAACCCAAAACCTAATGGTGGGCCCCACTTGTAAAAAAAAAAAAAAAAGAGAGAGAGAGAAGCTTTTGACAGTAGATATCCAATACATAATAATATACTCAAGAGGAGGGAGAGGAGTAAGACCAAGGGTCATAGAAAGAGAGAGACACCTCATCTCCCATGCTTCGCTGCTACTGATTTGTCTGTCGTAAACATCGTTCTACAATCTCTCTCCAAAAAGCAGGTGATTCCCCTTTTGCTCTCTCTGTTTCTTTCTTTGGGTTCCTTCAAATAGGCTTTGATTGATCATTTCACTCTATCTGGAATCAGGGTCTTTTTTTGTTTGTTTGTTTGTTTTAAATTGAATTGGGGCTTTCAGATTGGAGAAGAAGATGATGGGAAAAAGGGTTCCTTTCTTGAAGGAAATCTGTGGAGAAATGAAGCAGATCAGTAGTTGTTTTTGTTACTGTTGTTGTTGTTGTTGTCATCATTCACCACCTTCTTCTTCTTCTTCTTCCTTTTTTTTTTTTTTTTATAAATTGACCTAAGGGTTTCAGTTTGGAGTAGATGATAAATAAAAAGGTAAATTTTTTCCTTCTGTTTATAGCTGTCTGTGAAGAAAAGAAGCATACCAGCTTGGGTTCTTGTGATTGCTGTTGTAACTGTTCACTTACTTTTTTTTTTAATAGCTACATGGTTTCTTTGAATAAGGAAGGAAGCTTTGCTTGTGGGTTTGGCTGGGTTGGATTGCCCACATTGGAACATGGGTTGGGTTTTGGGAAGGGTTAACCAGGGGGGTTGGAAGAAAGTGGGACCCACTGCCTGGTGGTACGGGGCATCTGGTGGGGTTTATCTTGAGATGTGCCTTGCCCCTAACATGTCTCACATCAGAGATTTGTTGGCTGTTGAGAGTGTGAGCTGAATTTGTCTGGTGGGCACAGCAGATGAAGGTGGACCCCACCAACTGTGCCTGTGGAAATGGTCATGGAGTTAAGTGTTTATGGAGTTCATATCTGTTTAGAAGGTTGGTTGTTTCACAGTCTGAGATGGGTCTGTTCTGTTGCCCCAACAAATGCTGATGGGGATGTGAAGAAACCAATCTGGGCCATTCATTTGTGGGCTCCAGCATAGAAAATGCTGGTGGGTCCCCATCAATTTTGACCAATGGGAACATCTCTTCCACTTGGACCTTTTTCTAAAACCTCCCACTGTACTGGCGTTGAATCAAAGAACGAAGCTTTTTCTTTTGTCTTTTTTTTTTTTTTTTAATTACCAGTCTAGCTTTGATCTTTTAGTTTTACTGGCTAGATGATGATATCCAACTTTGTTAAACCTTTGTAGTTGTTGAACATTGGTGAAAATGTATTGTTGTAGCCATTGCTTACATTACTAGTTGGTTGTACAATACCACCAATATCTATAACAATAGAACGTCTATGTTGCTAGAAGGGTTTTGGAATTTTTTAGGTTGAAAAGGGGCGCCGATATTTTCTAAATTATAATTGATTTTGTGATGCTTGCAGATTTTCCCAGACTGTCATGGAAGTCACCACAAATGAAAGTAATGCATCAAAGGAATCTGATGTGTGTACAAAACACAATACAACTGAATTGTGCATGGCTGAGGATCCCGACAGCCGTATGGGTGAGAATGAAGTAGTTGCCGGAACTTCTGCAGAGAAGCCATCAACCGAATCTGATGAATGTGAAGATCTTGATCCATGTGTTGGCATGGAGTTTAATTCTGAGTGGGATGCACAGAGATTCTATTTTGATTATGCTGAAAATATGGGTTTTAGAGTACGCATTTGTGGTAGACGTCGTTCCCCACATACCTGGAAAACTGTTGGTGTGGATTTTGTATGTTCCAGGGAGGGTTTCCGTCGAGATGGCTCTACAAGTAAGAGGCGGAATTATAGGTCGGGCTGTTTGGCCATGCTTAGGATAAAGAGGACAGAATTTAGAAGAAACATGCCTAGAAAGAAAAGGAAAGACTCTAGAAAATGGGTGGTTGTAAAATTTATAAAGGAGCATAATCACGAATTGGGAGATCCGCCAGAAGCTCCTTTCCTTCACTCGCATGGCCATCTAGTCGATGAATCTGGTGGATCTGACAATGTCTTTCCTCTGCAAGGCTGTAGAACATTTATTCAAGGTCTTCGAAAGGGAATCGTCATAAAAAAGGTAGATGATCATGCAGCTGAGATTGATGAATCAATAGAAAATCCTGTGGAAAGAGTGATAGCAGACTCTAATGAACCCGCAAATCTAGAACCCTGTGTGGGTATGGAGTTTGATTCCGAGGAGGCTGCCACGGTCTTCTATTTTGCATATGCAACACGTGTGGGTTTTGACATTCGAATCAATTCTAGGCGCCGGTCAGTGCGTGATGGAGCCACTATTGCTGTGCAATTTGTATGTACCAAGGAGGGATTTCGCAGAAAGGAATGCAAAAACAAACGCCAACAGACAAGGGAAGGCTGCCTGGCAAAGTTTCTCATAATTAAAGGAGCTTCTGGAAAATGGACTTTGAGAAAGTTTGTTAAGGACCATTGCCATGAACTGTTTCCAGGAGAAGTGCCTGTCCTGCGGTCATATAAGCTTGTGTCCACTCAATCTGATGGATGTGGTGATGGGTGTGGAGACAGTGTGTTCACTTTGCAAGGGCGCTCACGAAAATCAATACAAGACCATTCTAACTGTATTCAGAATTTGCGAGAGAGGAACTTTGGGAAAGATGCTCAGAATGTATTAGAATATTTCAAGCATATGCAAACTAAGAATGCCTCCTTCTTTTATGCAATTCAAGTTGACAAAGAATTTCGTATGACTAATCTTTTCTGGGCTGATGCCAGGTCAAGGATGGCTTACAAATACTTTGGTGATGTGGTTACAATTGATATCACATATAATCAACATGGCATACCACTTGTTCTGTTTTTAGGTTCTAATCACCACAAAAAACCTATGCTCTTTGGTTCTGCACAACTACTAGATGAAAGTGAGATTTCTTTTGTCTGGTTATTCAACACATGGCTTGAAGCAATGTCTGGATGTCATCCAATCTCAGTTATTTCTAACCTGGATCGAACTGTGGAGGCAGCAGTCAAGAAGGTATTTCCTAGTACTCGTCACCACTATTGCAAGCGAGACGTTTTGAAAAAACTTTCTGAGAAGTTGGGCCATGTACAATGTAAACATGAAGATTTTTTGAGGGATTTCTCAAAATGCATCAGCTTGGTTGAGTTAAATGATGAGTTTGAATCATGCTGGAAGATATTCATTGATAAATATGAGCTAGCGGAAAATGAATGGCTTCAGCTATTGTACAGCAAGCGCGAACAATGGGTCCAAGTTTTCTCACAGGACACATCCTCTACAAAAATGTTTTCTCGTAATGATATTACAAACTCATTTTCTGGTGTCAACATTAATGCAGAGATCTCCTTGGGAGCATTTGTTGATCAGTGTGAAAAGGCCATAGACAGTCAATATGAAAAGGAGTTTGAAGAAGATTTTAAAACATGTTACATGAAGCCGATTATGAAGACGGGGTTGCCTATGGAAGTCCAAGCTGCTGAAGCTTATACAAGAACAGTATTCTTGGACTTCCAAGAGCAATTATTTCAAAGTCTACATCATACTTCAGAAATAACCAATGAGGATGGGCCAATTTGCACAGCAAGGGTGGTGGAATTTGGGGCGGGGAAGAGCGGATACACTGTTGCATTCAATTCTTCAGAAGTCAAAGCAAGTTGCAGCTGCCAAATGTTTGAATATGCTGGAATTCTTTGCAGGCATGTATTAAGAGTCTTCTCCATGAAAAATATTACAATGCTCCCATCACATTACATTTTGAAACGGTGGACGAGAAACAGCACAAGTGTTGAAATTGTTGAACAGAACATTGCAGTCCTAGATAATGCTCAAGATTCTTGGGCCTCACGGTTCAATTATCTATACTGCCAGGCAGCAAAATATGCCGGGGAAGCATCTTCAACCTTCAATATTTATCATGTAGCAATGCGTGCTTTACGAAAGGCCTTACAAGAGGTTGATGAAGCAAAAAAAGATGGTGGAACAGTTTCACAGATCAGTGCTCCAGTCAATAGAAATTCTTCCGGGGGCAATAACCAGGAAAGATGCCCGCCAGATAATGCGGTGAGTGATGTAAATATTTGTGATTCTCAACAAGGAAACACTGAAGGAAGCCCTACTACCACCACCAATACCGGTAACAGACCTGCGCCAGAGGAGCAGCTAAAAAAGAAAAGGAAATGTCAGGTCTGCAAAGACACTAATCACGACAAGCGCAAATGTCCATTATTGAGGGGTGCAAGGTATTCTAAAAACGTATAAGTGTTTGCTTCCAACTTTTGTTTCCACAAAGTTACATTAATATGGTATATGTTTCCATTAATGCTTTTCAGGGATAGTTCAACTTCAAATGTTACTTCAGGCATGCCTGGAACTCATCATTTACGTGGTGGAACTGTAGAACAATTTTCCCTCACCCACATAATCCCGTGAGTGAATAGTTTCGTTTGTCTTTTGTCACTAGAAATCTCATTACGATGTCTGTGTTTTTTTTTTAATTGTTGAGCATATGATTAAAGCAGGGGTGTTCCAACAAGTGACTATCACTTCCTTCGATATGTGTAGTCTGAGTCTAAAGCTTTATTCCCAGGTATTTGCCTCGCTAGAAAAGTTTTATCCACATCGGAAGTTTTTAAATAGCCACTAATAGGCCTAATTAACTGAAGTTTGAGAAGCATCATGTATCCTTGTTGTTGGGAATGTATATTCAACTTCATATTTTTTTCCTTTTGTTATTGTGGCCTCACAAAAATTTTATTTGGGAATTTTCTTTTTTTTTTAGAAACTGGAACTTTGATCCAAACAGTTTTAGTTAATATAAATTATTGCTGTTGCAGGGTTCATGGAGCTAGCTCGCTAGCAATACTTCCTCCAGTGAGCTGTAATCTGGTATTATTCAGAAACATGAACACACACACACACACACACACACACACACACACACACACACATATATATATATATGAGAAATATTCATGTGCATCCATCCCTCACCATGTTGTGGTGAGGGACAATATAGTTGGGCCGACTTTACGATACATCCGAACCATCTACATACATAAAACCTCCGTAAGTACACTAGATCCATCAAGTTTTCACCTATCCAAATTGATTGGACCATTTTATTGCTGCCCCTTTAAAGCCTGAACTTTAGATCTAAATGCATATATTTGGATTATCCCTAGACAAGTTGGAAGTCCTAGCTTTCCATCGGTCTTCTCTTTACTTCCTAGAGGTTCCGATTGCAGGACTATAACTCGGTCTATGATCAAGACATAATCACCCTTGCTAATTTATCGTTAGAAATTTGTTTAGTGCCAATTTTGAGGATGATTATGGTTGCTATTAATTCAATATTTTGATCTCACATTTGCATTTCGTCAATTAAGTAGTAGGTCCTGCATCAGTTAGCTGCCACTTTTGGCAGAGGGAGAAAGACCTACAAGGTTATCACTGGACTGCCTTGGCAAGACACTACAGCATGAGGACTTCACTGAAGAATAAGCATGAGGACTTCAGTGAAGAATAATCATCCACCATATGCAATGATCTACACCCACTTCCTGGGCATGTACCAAACAAACTTGGGGTAGTTTGGCTTTAATACTAGGTCACCTTTGAGAGTTTTACGTGAAAGTTGGACTTTAAACCAACTGGTTGCCAAACCTATCTATATCGTCCCCACTCAGGTGCCTTCCAATCATAGCTGTCAATTTGGTTTTGGACGTTGTTTCGGCTTTGACCTTGTATTGAAACCTTTTCAACAACTCAGCATTAAGTTGTTTCATTTTGGAGTTCAATGTGGGCACAATTACAAAAGTGACTCTAATTTCTACGTGGTGGGTATTTTTTTTGTGGGTGTGGGTGGGGGGGAGTGTGTGTTTCTAGTCTTTCTATATTAATTTTATGAGAATTCTCACCTCGTTTATATCTTGTTTCTGTTTGCTTTTATATCTTGTTTCTGTTTGCTCTTGGTAAAATTTTTACCCTTTCAAATAGAAAACATCACTCTAGAATTTCAGTGTCATAGCTCATCAACCCATAGGCACGTGATTAGGTTGAACCAAAAGACAAGGCAGTCCATCCATGAGTAGTCATGGTTGTGACGTCTATAATACTAGTGTTTCCAACATCAGCTAGATCTAAGCCCAATGCTTTAATGATGATCCAAGACTATGAATAACAAGCTCTTTTTAAGAAACTCTTTGTTTTGTTTGTTTTTGCCGCAGGGTTGCTGAACAGTTGCGTTTTCTGTTAAGAGTACCACTAATGCAAAGTTGAAGCTATACGTCTTGATGTTTTCACTATAAAAATTATAGTTTTTTGTACAGTTCCACTAAATCCATCGTGTGTTTCAGATGCTGGAAGTTTTCATCAGAATCTAATTAAGGAAGCATAGCACTTTTATATGTATTTCTTCTTGAGTAATGTTATTTGTTCATTTCTTTCAATGTCTTTCTGAATGTGTGTGTGTGTGTGCGTGTGAGAGAGAGAGAGAGAGGGAGAAAGAGGTCACTGATGCAGGTGCAAGTCAATGGAAGAGGTCACTGGGCCCAAAGAATTCAACTTACACAGAAGTTTACAAGTTACTTTGACCAATTTTCTGTATTGGTAATTTTCAGAAAGTTGCTTCCAGTAATTAACCTTGAAGATAGAATTAGGACTCATCTTTTTGTATTATAATTTTTCAACTTTTGAGTTGTTTAGACATTAGAATGAGATTGATACTTTCAGGGCTTCTCTTATGTTAGTTAGTCATGATTGAAAGTTGGAAAATTGCAAGTGAAAAAAAAAAAAAAAAAACAGTTTTGGGGGGGAAATCTCCTTAGGTTCTCTTGGAAATGCAGCACTTAAGAGGTGATCAGACACGACCTTGTTTTGATCTATAGACAACAAAAACTCAGTATGGGACATGATCCTATTGCTGCTGCTATTATTTCAAGGCATGAAAACGGGTTTAATCTTGTTCTAATGTTTTGTTGCCCCAGAGGGTTTTAAAGAACCAATCAAACCACCTACTTCTTTGGGCTGATATATTCTGTGGGGTGGCTGCAACACACAGGCCAGGCACATCCATGAAGACTTGTAATCAGCGGCATTTAAGGTATGGGACTTCATCAATAAGTGCTTGAGAATCTGTGGCTCCAGTGCCCACCTGTTGATGCTCGGTTTTTTAGCTGTTTGTTTCAAACCATAATCAAAACCCTGGTGATATTTAGGATTTTGTAGGTGTTTGTTTTAAACCAGAGCTGACCCGAAACCGTGGTGGTGTTGCAGGAAGCCATGACCGAAACTAGTACGTTATGGGTTCGCTCAGAAACCAAAAATGTCTTGGAAACTTAACTCTATTTTCTCCACCTTCACTTTACCTCAAAAACACTGCACAAGCATTTAAAATGGAAGTTTCACATAGATATGTATTTTCTAAATATTTTTCACAAGTGGACCAGAACATGAATCAGGAGTTGATATTATCTGCAGGTATTTCAAAGTTTTTGGCATTGGCCGAGACCATACACCAAACTGCTAAAGCAGTAATCCTGAAGGGGAATGATTTTCTGTTGTTCCATGTAAACACAGTAACTGTTCTGAGGCTAGTATTTTTTGCAATTTCAGCAGCAGAAAGCAGATTCGGACGCAAGAAGCAGAGGACCATTTTCTACTAACCTTAAACTGAGAAAATGTAATCTGCTGAAGAAAAATATTTTGCCACACCAAACGATAGATGAAAATAGAAATGTTCTAAGAGAAATCTGAAAACTCCCTGATGTTTATAGAAGTAGAGGCCTAACCATTGAGTGGGGTATTTGTAGTTGCCACTTACAATTGAGACATTTAATGCAGAGGGTAACTCTTATAAATGGAGAGCTCCATGTAAACGTCCACAAAGGAGTTGGGTTATGCATTATGTATAAAGGCTACACCTGAGTTGGTTCTTGACGAAGGTGAATTGTCAGGTTCATTTCCAATTCAGACGACAGACCTTTAGGCGGTTGGCGACGGAAGGGAAAAGAGTTCAACTCGTGCCTGTGGTAGAGCCCTTTGGTGCAGGAAGGTGACCTGCTCGAGGTTCGAACCTTGGGCGGCCAGGTGAGAACTGTTGTTCTTTACCATTGGGCCAAGGCGCCATTCTCCTAAGGGTACAGTTTGAATAGCCATCTTTTGTATATCCGATTGCATCAGATGCTATCCGTCCATTTATGGCCGTGAAAGAAATTGGACCCTTGAACATCACTAGCCATCTAAGTTTGAGGTGAGATCAAAAACCGGATTTTGCAGACCATGAAATAATTGATTTTCACATGGCCTTTAGAGAGGGCTGGTGTTTGTTTGCTTGATTGCTCACTTGTGTTACTGAGAAAATTAAAACCAAAACTGGAACCTTTGCTTTGATTGGTATGGGATGCAGTTTCCTCTTTCCCAATAGCTAATTCTTTGTTAAATGCCTTCTTTGTAAGGGAAATTTTTTTTTTCTCATCACCACCCTATAAAGAGACGCACATGAATAGATTAACAATGGTCAATTGTGATGGCTCTAATCCATTAGTCTTGACTACTACTGTAAGGATAATACCTTCTGTAAGAGCATCCTTCTTTAGGAAATGTAAACATTATTGGAATGAGAGCGTTCAAAAGGACCTTCAGACGCCGACGTGTTTCTGCTGATGATCTGTTTCTATTTGGAGTGGGGTTTTATTATTATTATTATTTTTTTATAGCCGACTGCTGCCTTGGTTTTGAAGAAGAGCATTCTCGAAATCTCCATCAAGACTCATCTGTTGAACTTCTTGAGGGGACAATATCTTGATGCAACGAACGCAGTTGACAAACTCCCTGCAAGTAGTGCACATGAGTATAAATAAATGACAACTGAATCTAACCAATGTACTATCCAAAATCATCATTAACATTCTTGTGCACTTGGGAAAACTTACCCAATAGTCTGACTCAATGCGTGTGTGTGTGTGTGTGTGAGAGAGAGAGAGAGAGAGGTTTCTAACACCACCTTCTCTCTAGTCAAAATGACACCACCTTCTCTAATTTGATTATTATGAACGAAAACCACACTAAAAAAAATTATAAAACTTACTCCCACGGATCGTCGCCAAGAAGCAAGACATCGTTCTCGTGATCCACATAAACCAGTTTCCAGCCAATCTTTTGTCCATCTTCAAGCTGCCCCTCTATGCCAAACATATGAGCCAGGTCTTGCTTGAGCTCATCATAGCCTGAATAGCGGGCAATATCCACAGATCTGCCTACAGCCCCACGTTTGTGCACCTGAACATGTGAGATATCAATTAAGTATAAGATTAAGAACTAGTATCTACAGGTATCTTGTTCAAGTGCCCTCATGGAACCTTAAGGAGCTTAGTCCAAAGGCTAAGAAACCGACCTTTGTAAATGTTCTCATTGGCTGAAGTTGAGGTGGTGGTGCCCATGATCCACCCTTCATGAAGCCACTATAATTGATCTCAGGGTCTACAGAGACTTCATTGTTGAATTCCATATCTAGGACACCAAACGATTGAGAAACAGTCGATGAAGGTTCATGTGGAACTTCTTTGGAGTTGCCAAAGTTGGTGAGCATGCTTTCTGACTGGAGATCTTTCTCGGACCCAATGTTCCTTGCTAGCAGATAATCAGGAGTTGATGGTGTGCCAAACAGACCATTATTCCTTGGATTGGCATGAACGTCATCACTGTGAACTGCATCTCTAAGTAACATCGCTGAGGGATTGAGAGACGCCGATGGAGGACTATGCTGCAATTGCGTGTCAGTGTGACTGAAGCAAGCTGATGTTCCTGAAGATGGTGTGTCCAAGTACATTTGCAAGGCACTTGAGCATGCTTGATGGGTGCCTTGAACGTGACTAGTTGAAACGGGAATAGAAGGCTTCATATGCATATCAGTTTTCTGCACAGCCTTAGCTAAGTTAAGGCTAGTAGTCATGACTTCCAAAGCGCCAGGACTCACAATTGGCTCTGTTGACTGAGCCATGCCATCTGTTGTGACTGTTCCATGGGCTGTCCTATTTAATATGGATTGAGGATGGATGGAACAGTTGTTTGTAGAAGGTGAGGTGGAGCATGACGGGGCATCATTAGTGATCCTTGAATGTGATCCTCCGGCTGCCAACAAAAAGCCAGCAGGTGGTGAGAGCAGGCTGGCTGATGGCGGTGGAGGAAGCATAGGGAACTCGGGCAGCAATGCCTGTTGGTGCTGCATAGACTGAGAATAACTGACATTTACTTCAGATTTCTTCACAGAATGCTGTTGGATTGCTTGCTGCTGAGAAGGTAGACTGGGGTTTTGAGGAAGATGTGGAATTTCCAAGGGCTGTCTCTGCTGTTTCTGCAAGTGGGTTAGTTGAGGTTGTTGCAGCGTAGGTTGTGAAAGGAATGGCTGTTGTTCCTGCTGAAGTTTCTGCAGCAGTTGCAACTTAATCTGATGCTCAGATAGCTGTACTTGTTGGTTTCCTGGGTGGGAGAGCTGATCTGGCATTTGATTTGACGGTTGGGTCCTGCCAATATGCAGCTGTTCCGGTTGCTGATGTTGCTGATTTTGAGAGAGTTTGACTTGTGGTTGATCATTTTGGATTAGCTGCTGCTGCTGAACCTGGGTTTGGACTAGAATCGGAGGCTGTAGGAGATTAGAAATGATTCTGATTCTGATTCTGGGTAAGTGTCTGATTGGTCAAATGATGCCTCTGTAACTGATTAATGCCATCCAGCTCCTGCTGCTGCAGCCTATCAACTGAGCCTAAATGATCAACTACAACTGATAGCTTTGGAATATTGAGCTGTTGGACTTGCTGAGGTGGCCTTGGAGCATTAAACTGTGGGTTGTTCTGCTGAATGTTTTGTGCCTGCAGCCCCAACTGGCGTGTCATATCTGCCGCGGCGAGATTTTGGAGAACAGATCCAGGAAGTGAGCACAAGTAGTCTGACTGCATGGTTGAGTTTGTGATTGGAGGATTTTGCTGCATGTTCATCCATTCAACTAAGCTTAGCCCGGGGAATACAGCATTCTGAGAATTTGTGCCAATTTCCTCAGCAAACCAAGGTACTGTCCTCCTGAAAAGGTTCTCCATATCTGAAGACTCTTCATCTGCAAAGGATACTTAATCTGGTTGGTTAGTCATCACTCATTGGAATATAAAGCATGGTATTTGTGTGCAACAAAATGTCTAGAAGCTCGAGTGTCAATATAAGGATTAGAAATAAATAACTTGAGCTATTAATAAAAATATATTCACCTATTCTACCTCTCTTTGAATTTTCCCTAATTATAATCCTATCCCCTATGGTCTACTGATATTCTTCCTTTCTACTGAATAGCATGGCTTTAGATATCAACTAAATGATGTATCAGCTAATAATTATCTGTTATTCAAGATACTGATAAAGAATATTGGCATGATTCCCACCTGTAACACATTATGCAAAACATCAACAAAGGATGATGATGTGGACCAATGCAGATAACTTTTTATTTTTTTGGCTGTTAATGAAATCTTCAGAATTCTGATGCAGCCAGTACACTGAGATCCCTAGACCATATCGAATATATATGCATGGTGTTTTCTCCTTACTGATATGGTTCCAATACTGATACATGTACCCATGCCGAATAGGTGAAAATTTTTCTGCTTCCTTTGACAGAAAACAGACAGTAAAATGGATCCCAGGACCATCCAGAGGGGGGATATACCGAGATCTCAACAGTGAACAGTAGCGATTTGTCTCTTTTTTAATCCTAATATTCCTATTTTTTTCATTTTTAACCTTTTTTTTTTAACCAACCAGACTGTTGGAGTTGGATTCACAAGTCAAGTTTCATTCTGATACTTCAATGCCTGTGTCACATGTAAGAGCTACAAAAGACAAGATGCATGAAGTACCTGATAATCCTGGTTGTCTGGGGAACCTTGATCTGAAAAATGGTGGTGGACAGATGAAAAATGGTGCTGCCACAGGTTCTATTTCCCAGATCGATACCCGGTTAAGCCTTTCACCAGCAGACGCCTCATCCCAGCCAACCTGATTAAGAAAGTTGGATGTAAATGACTATCAAATTCCACTTCAAACAAAAAAAGACAATCATCAGAGCCTAAAAAGGATATAATTTTTCTACAGAAAAAAAAAAAAAGATCTTAAACATTGACCTTACATCCTACCTGCAGATTACGCCACTGTGAGTTTTTCCACCTTACGGAATCCAGATCACTGATGCCTGTAATTGTGCCCATATACCTGCAGGGCAAGGACTACACCATCTCAGAGTTAAAACTTAACTGTCTGGAAAATTTCTCAGGGTCAAGTTATTCAAGGTTGGAAAAGGAAGCGGTATAGGTATAAGTGTAACTAATGGTTTAGAAATCTCAATAGAAAGCAGATCCTCACTGAATACAAGCTAACATAGTCGGGCCTTCACTGAATTTTGAGCTATTAGTCGATGTTTTCCCCCTCTGATTCATTACGGATATGCGGACGATTGACTTAACAAATACAGCCTTATTTAAAAAAAATATGGAACAAAGTAAACCACACCTTCTTGTGCCCAACTCTTCCGTGTCAAACATCATTCTAAACCGCATGCCTAGAGATATTTGGTTGCTGTAAATTGCCTTGTTGTACTTGGCTAAAGGAATGACAAATTCTGAAGGACTAGCCCTGCAGCAATAGCATTTAAGCAGTCCTTTTAGAAAAGAAAAAAACTGCTTATGAAAAATCGAATTATACCAACCTCACCACCTGTTTCAAAAGTTATCCAAACTACAAAATGTAATAAAACTAAAAATAAAACTAAAATTTTAAAAAAAAAAAAAAAAAACACTAACTAGGAAGAGCAAAAGAAACGCTGACCTTGGATTGTAAAATACAGTGAAGGGACTATGGTTTGTAGCAGCATGAGCTGCTGCAGCTAGAATCCCAATAAGCATACTATCACTTGACAAAACAGATGAAGATATATTCATAGATTGCTTCTTAGCCCGCCTAATGCCCAAGAGAAGTTGTGATTTTTCATCTCTGCTCTCAAGCACAAGCAAAGAAAATGTGAATCACAAAAAAGTGGCAGATACCAAGATATGATTACTCATGATTGTATAGCTCATATAAATCAGTTGATACATGGAAAAGAGAAGACTTCCAAAAATCAATTGATATCTGAGAAGAAGAGAATGAATATTTTTGAGATTTTGGAAAGAAAGAAACAAAATATATTCAGCAGCTGGTGACCTTGAATTAATTCATATTAAAAAAAAAAAACAAAAAAAACACGCACTATATTTCAGAGACTGAAAACACGATCAAGTCTGATTTCAAATAAAAAGATAACTCCCACAAATGATGGCAACTCTTGTCTTTCCTTTACCAATTTCTGCTATACTATTTATTTCTTGCCTTTATTATCATGAACCTATATTGCAGATATTTTCTCCTGATTGATATGATGTGGACTTTCACTTTTCTTTAGGAGACTTAGATCCAGAATGGAGTCATATATAGTATTAAATTATGGAATACCTAATAAATAAGACAGAATCACTGGCGAAGAGTCTCTTTCCGCTCACAAATAAACTCCAACCGGTCGTAAGTAAATGCCGCTTTGGCTGACCTGTAATCATGAAGAGGAACAGGAACTAGCTCTTGGTTACTTGAGCATGAGAATAATAAACATAAAAGAAGTATCTGCAAAGATTACATATAAATTCAGTGGGTTATCTCATTTCAAAAAAATTCAGTGGGCGATCATTTTTGCATGGAAAAACTTGATCCAGTAGCCTAATAAATGACCAAGCTGATTCAAAACAGGTGACCAAGATTCAAAAGGTTAATTGGAAAAGGAGAACTTTAATCGAGCACCAAAACTCAGTTTTTAACCGCCCATTGAAGTTTCAAGTGAATATGGAGTTGGGACAGCATGAAGTCCAGGGTCAACTTTCAACTATAAAAACTTTAGAATATTCTTCTTTGTTTTTTTTTTTTTGAAAAGGAACGTTAGAATATTCTGAGGGGGCACAGGGGGCACAAATTCATCTTACCTCGAAAGATATGGCGAAAAGTCCATGAATTATCATGCAAGTCTTTGGCCACCAATTCCTGGGAAGGTGGCTGCATTGAGAAATCCTACATGCAAAATGCCACAAGATTTTTTTTTAATTAAAAATAAAAATAAAAATAAAAACACAGGAGAATGCTACGGAATTTTGAATAGAAAAAAAGTAGGCTATGAAGATTTTATATACAAGAGGTGGGAAGATCTTCTCTGCAGCACGACGGGGTACAGAAAATCCTCCATGAGTGCTTGTATCACTGGGTGTCAGTGTCTTACAGAAAAACTCCATCTGTGGTTTAATTGACTTGAGTGCAAGTTCTGATGCCAGTAATATCTCCTTGTCAAACTGCATTACAGTTTCAAACAGGCTGAAAATTTTAGCAGTTAAACTTCAAGAGAAGTAATGACCGCATCATATTTACAAAAACATAAAAGAAAGGTATACACGTCCAGTTATGTGCTTGTGAATTGTGATTGTGGGAGTTTCTGTTCCTTTGATTGATTTTACTTGAGATTCCATGCAACCGAACAGTGTAAGAAAAGTTGCAACAGAATCTCAATAGAACAGAGGATTAAGCATACGATTCTTTCATCAACACTTACAGTATTGACTGGCTGAAGTGTCATCTGAGCATACACTTCGTCTGTCTCTGCATCTGCCTATAAATTACAAGGAAAACAAAATTACATCCTCGATGAATAGACTCACCTAGGAATAAAAATAATAATGGAACTTCATCACTACAGTTGGCAACAATATAAAAGAAAATGGAAAAAATGAAGAACACAGTGTCCTACATGCAATCTGATACTGTGAAGGAGGCAAATCATCTTCGAGGGAAGATTCGGGTAGTTTGGAATGTGAATGTTGGCATCCTTCTGCATAGAAGCTGCAACCTGGGAATTGAAAAAAAAAATTTCCAAGGGTAAGAAGACAAGTATGAAAAACACAAATAGGTAAATAACTGTATGGGGACCTTGTAAATGCTTGCATCCTGGAAAGCTCAAAACAAATCATAATAGAATTCAACCCATATACTATTTCCCTATAAACGAGTGGTTAAATATTTAGATCTTCATTACTCCATTCAAATATCTGAAAACAAATTTTTGGTTTTTGGCTGAAACTATATAACTAAGTAGGAAAAAAATTGAAATTTTTATCAGTACAGGAATTTGGTTAATTTTGAAAAAAATATGTTACCATCCCATGGCAGCTACCAACATAAAGTAAATGCCACTAGGATAGATTTTAGACATGTTCAAGTCTCAACAAACCTGAAATATTCAATTTCTGGTACTTAAGTTTCATTCTAGTTCACTTGTTGAAATAATATTCTTTTCATCTATCATCCAGCTTCCTCAAAAGGTCAAAATAATAGGAAAAAATTATACTTCTAGGGCTTTGTAGTCATCATTTTCAATTTGTACGTTGAGTCTATTGATATAAAAAATATTTAATGGGTTTCCTACTGCTCAAAAGGTATCTCTCATGGCTTGCATGAAAAACAAGGGAGGAACGGGGATGGACATGTTGAGACCTAGATAGAGGAATATTAGATATTATGTCGATGAAATGATCTTGGCCCTTAATTTTAAGTCTTCGAAGTTTAATAGTCGTGCACCCTGCCATTTTTTGTGATAAAGTCCATGGGTGTCAATAATTTCGGAACAACGTAAGATTTGGGCTTGTATCAATTCAACGGAGGTAGTGTATGCAAAGAAATGAATTGATTAAAGGTGGGCCCCAAGCCCTAAAAAAAAAAGGATTGAAAAGGGGGGGCGAGGTTCTTTTACAAATTCATACTCAGTCTTAAAAGTCTGGACCTGGGTCCCAAAGTACTACGTCTTTTAACAGGTTGGACTCTTGCCTGACCATTTCTGAATAGTGATGATGGCTTGAATACAAGCTTTAGGGTCCATGTCAGACCTGGACCCAGACTCTGACTCTTCAAATTTAACCAAATTCGACCTGACACACAGGTGAGTCTGGCCCGAATCTGTCCCATTGATAGACTTAGCTGTAATAACTCTACAGTAAAACTGGTAGAGAATCTGGACTCTGGACTCTTCATGGTCCAGTGACCCAAACTGTCGAGCTAATGGACCCACTGTGAATAAATCATGCTTTTATCTTATCCTTCCAATTCACAGCATGAAAAAGAAGGAGTCGAGAAGTCGACCCCAAATAGATGGATAAGGTCACAACATGAGCAGCAACTAAAATTAATATATGGTCAGGAAACGAATTTGAAGGGCCTACTTTCAACCAGAAAAAAAATGGCCAAATATTGAATAGATAAGATAATCCAAACAAGTTTTTCATCTTCACTGTCTGATGAAACACACATAACTAAAATCCTTTCAAATCTTTAATTGAAAAAACGCGTCAAACTAACATAGATGAAATTTAAAAGGACAAAGTATTCCTCATCATTTAAAATTTTCATTGGGGAATTTAATAACTAAAAAGAAGAAATTTTGACTTGTGTTTGAAACCTGTCCCAAATTTATCTAGTGTGTTTTTGTGACGGGTTTAGTCTACGTCAGGGATACCGACGGCATAAATAAAAGAAAAAAAGAAAAGAACAACCAAATGAGCAGAAATTATATTTTTTTTAAAAATGTTCTGAATACCATGTTTACTTGAAAATTAGAAGGAAAAACACACAATCTACCAAGACATGACAATATACAACACACAAGAGTAGACTACATGACCATCCAATGATGACTTGATTTGAAGAAGAAGAAGAAGAAAAAATCAACCTTTAAAAGTTGCTTCCAAATCAGATAAATACCCAAAAAAAGAAAGACAAAAAAAGCTGAAATGACAAAGCAACTAAACACAGTTTCAACCATGGATTGATACTTGATACTCTCCACACACAAACACACACTTCTGGGAGTCACTGGAGGTCTCTGATAATCCAACCCCAACCAAGAAGCCGGCGCACGTTAGCGGGCTCCACGTCATCGGCGCACAATAGCCAAAAACCCTGCTGAGGGGTTTTCTACCTAAATATACAGTACTTACAAGAGTGTATGGAGATTTTCATGCAGAGACATATCACCCCGGCGCATAATAGCAATTAAATAAAACAAATAGAAAATCTTGACATCATTTTCAAGTTTTTTTTTTTTTTTTGGTAAAAGACATCATTTTCAAAAAAAAAAAATTTAATTAAGTTTTTTGTTGGGTGAAATGAAAGATATCATTTTCAATCAGAACATGCAAGCAAATGCAAAAGGGCAACGTTGGTTGGCCAGCAGTCGGCAAGAGGGCAATCAAAAAAACCAGCCCCAAAAAAGGCTGGCGTACGATAGCACACGTCCCTCACCTGCTCGCAGTGGCCTTGTGGGAAGTAGACGACGTAAGTACCGACCGCAGGCAACGAAACGAGCGGACCCGCGCACGCGTGCCACAGCTCCGGGTTTATGCTCTTCATCTTCCCTGCAAATCGACACGTGGCAACACCTCATTGGCAGAAATCCCTTCACACGTGTAAACACAGAAAGATAGAAAAGAAGCGTTTCTTCCTTACCGCCGCTTGGATCGGCTGCCGGGGCGTACATCGGCACCTTCATCTACGGCAGTCTCTCCGCCTTGCTACCAATTGTCGATTTCCGGCGCCGGAAAAATCCTGATCCGTCCGAATTCCGGCGTTCCGAGAGAACGTCCGTGTCAGATTCCTGCTGCAGGAATTCGAAGCTTCAGCAACTTTCCCGCCTGTAAACGATGACAATTCCGTCGGGTTTCGAGCTCGATCGTCGGTTCTCCGATCAAGACTCCACGGCTCAGCCAGCGAAAATCCGGAGCTCCTGTTAGGATTCCTGCCCGACTTCGCCGTTCCAGAAGCAGTTTCCGGCGTCCGAAGAGAACTTCCGTCTCAGATTCCGGCAGCAGCAATTCGAATCTCCAGCAACTTCCCGGCCAGTAAACGATGAAAATTCCACCGGAATTTTCAGCTTTCGCGTCGGATCTCCGATCGAAAATCCGGAGCTCCTCCCTCTGTTTCCTGCCGGATTTCGCCGTTTCAGAAGCTGTTTCTGGCGTGTCGAGACCCTAAACTCCCTCCAGAAGCCGAAGAAACCCTGCTAGACCTGGAATTCCGGTCGGTTTTCTCCGGCACAGCAGGTCGCCGGAATCCGACAAGTGTCGCAGTTCCAAAAACGAGGTTTTCAGGTTAGATAGATGCTGAGAGAGATGTAACGGAGCCGATATTTCGGAAATGGAGGGAAGTGTATGTATCGTCTTATCAGTTATTATTTCTTATTGTATATACAAACCAGAGAGAGAGAGAAGAAGAAGAGAAAGTGTTTGTATCTAAAAAGGGCACAAAAAGAGAACTTTAGCATGAGGGGCGTGGACCACAAGTCAACACCCACACACCATTGTCAGATTTGTCCCAATTTATCATCTCCTCGAAAAAATAAAATATCGGGATATTTTCACATTTTAGGGGTTTTTTTTTATGATATTATAAAAAATGAATTATTTATATATCTAATATTGTTAGGAGTGATTTTCGTGGATTTTTATTATAATAATTGTGATATTTGTGATAATTTTTTTTAGAATATGGTGGTTATCATGTTGTGGATATGATAGTGATCTAGGGTAGGGTTTGCTAATTTACCTCAAGTGTGATCTAGTAGCACTTTTATGCATTTGGAATGAGTTGATAATGTAGTCTAATTAATGCATGAGTTGGGTCTTGATTGAGGTCCAACTTAGTAGTTGATCTACCAAGCTAGCTTATTAATTCATAACTAATATGGATCCTTCCAAACGGTTTTTTATTTCCGCCGACAAGGGTGTTGGTATCTTCGAAACCGACTTTTCTCTTGGCACATGAAGTCCCTGTCTGCCCCCATGCAGTGATAAGTTAAGCTTTTTTGCCTAGGCAAGTAGCCTAAGGAAAAGAGCACAAGCTTAAAGCCACAATATCCGGCTCCTAAGCTATGGCTAAGTTGGGATTTTTGACCCTAAGCTCTGACTGAGTACACCTTTGTTCTCCGCTTTCGTCATCCACCTTAGTATGCTCGAGGCTGTGCTCTAGGATCAATCAGTAGCACTCTAGGTGAGAAGGGAAACATGTAACCACTTGGGTTGTTTCACATTCTTAAGTTGGATCTACACCTAGTATTTATGGTACATAAGACAATGTTTTCCACTTGTTTCTCAAAAATTAATTTGCTGATTTAGGACATGTGTCGTGCATATAAGTGTGTCAATTTGGGTCCATTATAAACCAAACAAATTATTTTCGCTCTTCTCTACCAATGAGACATTTTTAGACCATCTAATTATATGTCTTTGCTATCTCCTTTTGCCCCTAGATTGCATTTAGCAGCCAACAAGCCTCCATCGAGGGCTCTTTTGATGATTGGGCTTGCAATGTGTGTTCAACAACAATTGCTTTTGTAGAGTCCCCACTCACCTAGATGGATTTTGTCTTGACAATTTCATGTGTGATTCCATCCCTATTCTTGTGTAAGCAAATTCAAGAGGCTCCAAATTTTACTTCATCAAAGGTGGGCCATCTGTTGGTCAGGGAAGGCCTAGTTGTTTATGAAAATGCCAAGGACACAATTAGACAGAGAATTCTACATATGTCCAATGACCACTAGACACATACAACAATGCTTTCTTTGTCTCAGTGGCGGGTGGCATTGCGTCAAGTCATTGTTAGCCTCTGATGGGGCAAGTCGTTTGTCTTGAAAGTGCCTTGATGATAGTAGGATTATTATGATGGTGAGCAAGTTAGTCAATAATTATGACATTAGTGTATTAATTTTGTTGAGAGTAACTTTTTTTCTAAAAAGAAAATCAGTTAATTATAAGAACGATATAGGACTGTAAGTTTTTTCTTTTATCCCGGCTAAGCGGGGATACGTCCTGTAAAAGCTCACATATAAGGAGAAGAACCCGTAAACAGGGAAAGAGAACTCATATTTACGAGAAGAGACGAACCCACACATGCAAGGAGGAGAAAACTCGCATATGTAAGGAGAGGTTTGGGGTAGATGTATTGTTTTACTGTCTTTATGGGCATATTTGTTTGGAGAGAATAACTCAAAACTAAATACATAAAAATTCATGGTTAGATGAACTTGGTATGAAGGATTATCTAAGAGGTGAGGAATGAGGATTTGAGAGTAACAATGTAGATGAGACTTAGAATTTCCTAGAAATTGGATTACTAGAGTGATGGCTCAATATTCATTTTTCACCTTGTTTTGTTTGGTGAGGAATGTTTGTTATAAACATCGTTTTGAAACTTGATTGAAACCAAGTCACAGAACACAAACAGATTCTCATTTAGAATGAATCTCTTTTTACGAAGCTCAACTATTGGTTCTACAAACTTTCACTTTTCTATGGAAAAAAGATTCCGTATCCATTATAGGAAATGCTTTTCCGCTTAGTTCATATTTTGTGCTTTTTGTCACTGAAAAACATTTGCACCAAACAAGGAAGAATTCTCTCCACAGAAAAGTGGAAAAAAAATTCCGTATCCATTATAGGAAATGTTTTTCCGCTTAGTTCATATTTTGTGCTTTTTGTCACTGAATTACATTTGCACCAAACAAGGAAGAATTCTCTCCACAGAAAAGTATCTCACTTTTCCTCACCTATTCTGCGAAATCATGGCTGCATTACAAAAATGCTCATCGATTCAATAATTGATAATTCGGAGAAGTTTTGTTCAATTTTGATTAAGAATTCACAAAAGTTAGAAAGTGTTGATATATGTTCCTTCCCAATGTGATTCACATATAATTGTTTTACACATATCCTTTGAACTTGTCTCCCTTGACTCATCAAAATCATCATCGTCTCCTCGTCTCATCTGACTGGGATTGGGCACTTGTGACTTGTGAGTGCTTCCACTTAAGAGCACATATTGTGGTTGGAAGATTTTTTCTTCTTTTTTTTTTTTTTTTTTTTCTATAGCAAATTGCCAATCTGACATGCACATGTCAAAGCATGGCAATGGCAAAGTTAAAATGAAATGGGTACATTTTAATGTATGGCCAAGCTAGTTTTCAACAGGATATGGGGAAGAGTACTAAGCTTGTTTCATTCCAATCTTGCTCTAAATGTTTGATTTCTAGTTGAGAAGTAGCTTCACCTGGGAAGTTTCTCCATCAGTCAGTACTATATATTGCTGGAAGGAAATAAAAACAAGATGAAGGCTAAAAAGAAAAGATCACTGTATCTTAGTCATTGTCACCATTATCAATTATAACCTTAGTGCACTATCTAGGTAGTGCACTATCTAGGTAGACTTTGTGAGTTTTACTCAAGTGAAGAGACAAACAATTTCTCCACATGAGTATTTATAGGAACTAAACCAGGTGAGCTTTAAATGGGGTGTCAATGTGATCTGGCCAAAATGCAAAAGTGAAGCCATATCAGAGGGTGGGGATGGGGGACACAAATGGTTATATTTTTGAACTGTCAACAAGCATCATCACCAGGGTCTAACTTCTGTTTTGACTAGCTTTAAGAGTTCTACTATTTAACTAAAAATTGAATTGTAACCAGTGATTTCTTACTTTGTTGTACAAAAGTAAAATCTCCATCCCCAATATAGAAACTTTTTTTTTTTAATTACAATCATCATCAACAACATTATCAAACTAAGCAGTTTGATCATACTCAACATTGTCTCAAATCCTTGTCAAAAAGGTTTGATTCATGCTCACAAGTCACAATCTTGCCTTTGGAGATAACCCATTCTTTTGATAGCAAGATGGTTGATGAACCTCTAATATATCAATCTGTCATCTCAATTTGTAGAAGTTTTCATGAAAGTCCCATTACCCAACCCAATGCTAAAGTCTGGTAAAATTTAGTAAAATGAAGCCAACTTTACACTCAATTGATTGTTGCACTCAACTGATGGATCTGATCTGAACTGTCCAAATAGTCAACACAAAAGACCAAATAAGAACTAGGTTCTAAACATCAGATTCCATCACCCCATGTTTGGAAGGATTCCTGATCAGACCATCACCAGAGAATTTACCTTACCCATGTCTCCAAAGGGTGGGACAGAGCTGATGTGAGGAACAGGCCAATCAGGGCTGGCCACGTGTGTCCATCTAAGCCAAGGCTATCCGTCGGCATCTATGTCGGCCCTCTTGATGGTGATCTCACTTAAGACCAATCACCCAACGACAGGTGGGCCACACAGACATGTGGACCGTTCAGATCAGATGGCTACCTGCATGACATGGACAATTGGTAGATGTGACATGTGGTGAGGGGTTTTCCTTGATAATGTTTGGGATGGAAAGCCAGAAAAAGCATTTCTGTGATTTTCTTCCATGAAAATGACATAACACCTACAAAAACATGCCACTGTGATTCCTGATTGATCAAAGGTCAGTTTTCACATTAAATCCATGGATATTTTTTTTTTCTGCGATATAGAGGAATTCTCTTTTCTCATCTTCCCATAGGAAATCAAAATTCTCTCCACGTAGTGACAAAATAGTTCATGTTTTCCTATTTCTCATGAAAGATCATCACATTAATTAATGAAGAATGATTAGCCAAATAGAATTCGAATTCATTTTCCAATAGCGTCTAAAGATTAATTTACTGGTCAAAATAATAATTTTGACTACCATCTACTTCATAGCCTTAGATGAGATAATCGGTTACCATTCAATGAACTTCAATTTTATTTCAATTTTTTATTATTATATCATAAAGCCTTTTTATCCAGCAATTTAGTGAGCCTTCGAAAATTTAGTTAGACGCCCATTTTAATTGGTACTCATTTTTGCAAGGAAACTGTTGATAGTTTTCTAGCATTTTCATTGTATTAATCATATAATTCAATGTCAAATATATCACTCTGCGATATTATAATCACAAGAAAATGTTAGATGCTATTAGGAAAACATTATGGAAACTAAATTAGTTGTTGAATAACCAAAACTAGAAAAAAAAAAAAAAAAAAAAAAAGAGTTGAGCTTAATAAAGGCTGTTCAAATTTGCTTTATAGAGATTTTCAGTTTTTTAACTAATTCATTGCAATGTTCTCTCATTTTTCTTGTGTCATGTTCAATTTCGCCAATATTTTCAAAATAAATCACAATAATATCGTAACATTTTCAAAATAACGTTGGTATTTGCGATTCATATGGAACCATAACTAAAATTTCGGCCCGTTTGGCATTTTACTTTTAAAATAAAGTGGAGAGAAATGAAATAGAAAGAGGGAATAAAATATAAGTGGATTATGATGGTATTTTATTTTTAGTTGTTTAGATGGAATATTTTTTTATTTTTTGTATGGGGAAATGGAGTATTTTTTTATTTTTTTGTCTTTTAGTGAATAAAGGTAATTGATTTTTTATTTTTTTTAAAAAAGATGGAAGGAGTTTTGAATTATAGTGCTTTTAATTTGATACTTAACTTTACTTGACTTTACTTTACTTGACAAGTAGGGATCGCATCGGATTCGGTTTGGTATGGGTCAAGATAAATGGACCCGACTCGGGCCCACATCACATTGTCCTCGAATTACTTCATATGTTAGGTTTAGAATATGTGATACCAAGTCCACCACATAGTCAGTACAGGTCGACCCAGATTTGGCGGGTCATAAATGGGCGAAACAACTAGATTGAGACCCAACTTGGGCCACACTGTACAACCCCAAACTTGCTTCTCACCCATTAAAACCACTACCAAACTCGCACCAATATGGGATGATGAGTCAGGCTGAGTTACCCGTTTAACTAGACTTTTTATCATCCATAGTGTTAAAACATGGTGCATAAGTTAACAATGAGATTTGAGACTCGAATTAATCATTGATTGTTTTGGGATCTAATTTTTACGAAATCTAACCTTATACATGTTCTTCTATACTTATCTTTGAAAGTTTACAATGTATGAACTCAAACCTAGCACAAAATCACACCCTTAATCTAATCTTTGGTTTTGGACATCACATGTGCTGATGGGTCCAATGCCTGATTTGTGGATCTAATCCCCCAAGGGTCCATGTCAAGACCCAAAACTTAGACTTGAGCAGTATGGGTCAAATGCAGCCAATTGAAAGCACCAATTTTTAAGTAGTAGGACTTTTACATTCATTGCGCGGGCCCCACCATTGTACCAACAGGGTGAATCCAAGGACCACTAGTCCACTGGCTACAGAAATTGGTGGTCCAGACATTTTTCATAACAACTCACACTGTACCAAGTCTACCAGATGGGTACAGAAATTAGTAATAGTTACACTGTGAGGTACTAATAATTTGCAATCCAGATGTGCCAAGCTATTTCACACAGGTGGGGACACGTGTCAATTAGAGGCAGGCACCAGCATTGTGGGGCCCAGATAAGATTCCATCCTCAATGTTCATTCTCCATAAAAAAAAAAATCAAACAAGTGAAAAGTTAGTACCCCCCATTTTTTAGCAAGACAAGAGGCATATTCTTGTTCTTTGTGGAATGGGCAGCAATTAAAAATAGAAAGTTAATGTGAAATTACCACTATGATATTCACAACACATAGGAAAGGTTTTTTTTTTTTTTTTTTTTTACCCTTTTTTCAGGTAGTGTGGGACCCACCAGAGTTCTAAAACTCAGTAAGACTCAGCCGAGTCACTTTGACTGCGTAGATATAATCAAAGACTTCTAGACTGGAGTTAACTCGACAAGATTTGATAAATTTACGAATTGTGTTTGTTTCTAGTTTTCTATATTTTGTGTTTTTTCAACTCAAAAGGAATGTAAAGGTCTTCTTTTGAAGAAAGGCTATCAAAAATGAAAGTTCATTCAAATTATACTCACCTTTGGTTGAAGAGCTCATAATTTTTCAAAACTTTCAATCGATATAATATTTTTTAAAATTCAATTCAACAGTGAGCGAATTATCAATTCATAGAGTGTAGTGAATGTAAATAAGATGGATTCAAATTATCGATTCATAGAGTATAGTGAGCGTGAATAGGATAGATTGATCAAAGGTGTGCCCAAGATTTTCCTCCCATAATCTATGATATGGTTCTTTGCTAATTCACTCTCAAGGAATATTATTGGTCCTCTCCCTTTCCTACCCAATATTGAAATTTGGACAGAGAAGCTTATAATGATGATTCGATGAATAGTGGGCAAAATCTGAGGAACTGTACAGCAATTTTTTTCTGTAAAGAGAGATACGGCCAAACAGAGCATTTAATGATAAAGTTAACTGCCTCTTCATGTGTTGGGTCCCTTTAGATCACAGAAGACAACTCACATTTGATCTGAATCACCAATAATTCTTGCATAACAACATGAGAAATTGGGCCCCACCTCCTGCACCTGATCCGGACCCTCCCCCTGTATCATGTGGGTCAAACCAAAACAATGCCCAAATAAATGAGAGAAACCTATTTCAGCCCTAACCTCCAATCACACTTGGCTCACCTGCAATGAGATGGCCCATCCAGTTGGATCGATATCGACATATCTGAACAGTTGATTTTGACAATTGGGGTCCCATGGAGCAGGACCGGGCCGATCCTTATGGTTCATGCATCTTCCACATGGAATGTCCAGTGGACTCTGGCAGGTTCGGGCCGACTCGCCATTAGAATGATTTGCGGTTGGAGAGACATCTAAATCTCAGTCATTGTTCTACAACTGGTACATAATTAGCCACAACTGGTACATAATTAGCGACGGGTTTAGTAGTGCTTTTCTTGGTTCAAGGATAGATTGGACTTTGTTGATATACCCACCCCGTGTATGTAATATATTTACGTTCTTTTTTACTAAACTTATAGACAAAATTCATGCGATGTGGGCGGCTTTCGCTTAGCACGTGGGATGATAGAAGGGGGACGAGTTTGATCTTTACCAGACTCATACCCATGCATTAATGTATGTTAAAGTTTTTAAGCTTTAATTCTACTTGACTTAAACCCATCATGGGGTGGGTTTGATATCACAAGTGAGGTCGGGTTTGGATGAGGTCGATACATTTGAGACAACATGGGTTTCGATTTACCCCAACTCATACTAAACCCACCCCATTGCCATCCACAGTTAATCTGAGTTTATAAAAAAATGATAGGTCTGTTCAAATATGGCTTTAAATTTTTACCTTATTTCAAAAAAAAATACATAAGTTTTGAAACTTTTCAAATTAGTCTCTAAACTTTTCAGTAAATTTTCAATTAAGGACATTCGGCCATTTAAAGGTATTTTCTAGTGAACATTTTCCCTCATTATTATGAAAATATCCAAATTACCCTTCATTTAAAGCTATGACATAGTTTCGACACCACTACATGCAGCCAATCGCTGTGAAAATACTTGATGTCATTTATCACAGTGAGGAAACCGACGATGGAAATGAGGAAAATATAGAGGAAGTGAATAAGAGCTTTATTACAATGAAGTGTAATTTGAGTATTAACAAAAAAGAAAAAAAATTGCTGAAAAAATATCTTTAAATAGATAGATGTCCTTAATTGAAAACTTCCTGAAAAACTTAGGGACTTATTTAAAAACTTTTGAAACTTGTGTCTTTTTTTTAAAATAAGGCCGAAACTTAAGGACTTTTTTGAGATTCTACCATTTTTTCTTTTTCCTTCAAAACAAGGCTTTGCACCTGTGTATATCCAGAAATAACCAGGACCTGAGAGTCCCAGAATCGGAGTCTTGACATCAAAAGTAAGTTACTAATTTAAACTATTTTAAAGACAAACAGAGACTTTGAATGCAGCAGTGAAGACAGACATAATAGGTTGTGGACTTACAGTGGACATAGGCTTCGGCAAATGTGATAAACAAGGTAAGGCTTCAGTGACATTGGAGTAGAAAAGTAAAACTCACAAAATCAAGACTCCATAATAAGACAAGGCTTTAATGACAGTAATGATAATGACGATAAGGTGCCTTAAATGGTTGAAGTAAATGGTTCATTTGGTTTTAACGCAGTATGCGAGAAGTGACCTAACACAAATGGACAATCCTGATCAATGATGATACAGATCCAAGCATTAAAACAGGACTGGATGTACTAATAAATTATGGTGGACTGGATTATTGCTCTTGCAGGAGGAATGGTATGCTCAATCACATGGCAAGGCATAATGGAGCAAAGAGACAGGCCAACTACGGAACAGCTTTGCAAAACTTTCTCGAAAGAGACTTTTGCAGAGTGGACAAACATAACCGAACATGGTGCGATCGATCGGGCAAATGAGGATATGAATCACGATATTTAGAGCAACCACAGAAAGCGATGAATGTCGATAAAGTCCAGTATCTCTTTTACCCGAATACCAAAGCTTCCTGATGCCTTCAGACACCTCTTCATACTCATCTTCCTCAATTGCCATCACCTTGAGATTCAATGCCATAATCCCTATACAAATGGTTGAATCAGAACAATCAAACCTGAGAAACACGAGATATCGCAGTGGTTAGGGCATCTCAGCCTCACCCAACTGGCACTGGTGGAGCACGGATGAAGGAGCACACTCAGGCAGTCAGACCAAACGATGGATTTCCCTGAGATGTTAGATTAGGCTAGTTTAGGACTAGTCATCTATAGTATAGTTCACCATTCCTCCAATGTAATAGCAAAAAAAATCATCAAACCTCATGTATTAAAGATCTTGATACTGTGCCTTGACAACTGAAGTTTCATGGATCCTAGATCCAAAGAATAAGAAACAGCATGTATATACATTCCTTCCACCACCAGCACTGACCAAAACACTAACTCAATACCAAATATGGTAAAAGAAGTTTCATACTCAATAGAATCAATCTTTAAAAAGCTCAGTTGAAATGCCCTATCCTCCCATACATGTTTATACCCTTTTTTAATGTTACAAACAACACAATATCCCTAGGTCTGCCATAAGGCTAAAACAAAAGGAGCAGGCCAATGAGAAAATAAACCTTACAGCTGATACGCAGAATTCTCACCTTGTCAAGGCTTTTCTACCTTGACCTTGGGCTGATTGCACTCTGGACCAGTGAATATCTGTTTGGATGGCCGCCTCGTTGCTTGTTTCTTTGGCCGCGAAACAAGATGGTCAAGAACCGGTGCCTCAGAATGTGGAGCCGATAATCCATTCTGACTGGTAACAATCGATGAGTCTGTGGATTGACTGGGACCTGCCCAGGCTAGTGGATTTACTGCAAGAAGATTTTCATTAGTCGTCTACTGCACCTTTTTCTTAGTGCAGACAAGGTTGTGATCATCCACTATCACTAGCATTATATCAGTCCTCCAAAGGAAAAAATAAATAAAACAGCAATAGACAACATTCAGCTGCATCAATCATATCAGTGCTATGGATAGATAATACACATGGTCCATCCTTTTGGTGACTAAAGCCACCATTATCAAGGTGGGACTAATGAGATTCCTAACAAATCTTCCAATTAGATGATCTAAAACCAACAGATTTGAAGTGATTAAATGTGGTGAGCTTTTGTAGCTGTCCACCTGGATGCTTGGACCACTAGAATCACCCGGCATGGAGATTCCATGGAATGTCCTACACTGATGCTCGCCAGATGAAGGGGTTATGTTAAACAAAAAGGCGCAAATCCGAAGACTTAACTCACGTTTTCACAGGATCCAAAAGTTCCTGAGTCTCAAAACATCCAAGAGTTCCATGTTTTGAGGACATTGCGCTGTCAAGAATTGCATGCATCAAAATAGTCTCAGTGGTTTGTTCCTCATTCATTATTCGCCTTGATAAAAAAAAAACTTCGAATTTGAAATCAAATTACAATGTGACTTATAGCATATTAACAGCCCCTCCAACACTAATTTTGGGGATTTCCAACAGAACATGTTACACAGATTGTTTGCACACGTTGGAACTCAAGTAGCAACTCATACTTTGAATGCTTTCAAAATTGCAATCTTTGGGCAATAGCCACCCACTGGCAAGGGCAAGGGAGGCAGATTACCCAACATGACGAGTCGTTTTTCCCTTTTAGATGCATCATTCACTATCTTGATCTATCCAAGCAAAATGAAAGATAGTGAATCAAGCTCAAAGGGTTGACAGGTAAGATCCCAACCAAAACATAGACAAATGGAATATGCTGTCAAACTCTAAAGTTGAGGGATATTTTCTTCAATTCCCAAGAAATAACAAGGTTTTTAAAATGGTGAGCCGTCCCTCTCTCTGGAATATGACAGCTAATATCTCTCACTTTCCCTTTCTTTCCTTTATTTACTTTTCTTCCACTTCTCTATGAATTCAGCAGTGGTTTTTTTTTTTTTTTTTTCTTTTTTCTTTTTTCTTTTCTTCCTATTTTTATCCTTTTTTTTTTACATACCTTCTGCAGGTTCCTGAAGCCTAGGCATCTCAAGAGCAGAACCATCATACTGCTTCATCGCTTTTGCATAAGAGCGCTTTCTCACATAGTTATCTTGCAGAGGTTTTGGGACTTGAAATGAAAATTGAGACAGAGTTACTCCTGCTCTCATAAACTCTGGATGTTCAAGCAAGTACCTACATCATATAGAAGACAAGGACATGTTCTCTTGCAGTTGAAAAATAAAATTAGGAAACAACCTCATTTCTAAGCCTATATGAACCACAACATGCTGAAGATTTTCAAATGAATAGTGAATGCAAGGCAATTTTTCAGATCTCTGTATCTGGAATGGTTTTTAATTCATTTGCACCGGATAAGAAGCAGTAACTTGCCATTAGTTCTGTTTGTTGTGGGTTTCTTTCATTCCAATTTGTATACCAGAGTAGAACATATAAAAAAAAAAAAAAGGGCTTTAAGGTGTGTGCACACATGCCCATGTGTGAATAGAATTCTACATACTTTTGGACCTCCACAGTGGAGCGCAATCTCTTGCCAGATGGTGCAACATAGTACCTGGAATTATCAGACAGACATTAAAAAGAAACTATAAACCTGAAGCATGAAATTCTAAATTAGAGCATTGAAAGAATATGGAACTAGATTTTTTGCTTGAAGCCAGCAGTTAGATTTCCCCATTAGGTTTCATTTTCTTGTTTAAAATATATATGTTTAACAAAAATCATTTTCCATGAGCTCTAGTCATTTCAACATTACCCTTAACATATGACCGCGTGCTAAATCCCTGCTCGACAAAACATGAAAACAAAGATGCTTGCCAGCCTTTTAAGTTTTAAGTCACCGAACAGCTGATGTATATTACATTTAGGGACTGAAATACGATGAAGGAGACTGAAGAATCAAATAGACAGCGCATGTGAACATAGGCCTAAATAGGTACGTGTCGATGGGTAGAACTTGCAAAAGCTAAACCCATTTTTTTCTTTGGATAACAAAGCCAACCTACAATAAATGACGTAAAGCTATAATCATAAAGATGATAAGAGTTATCCAGTGTCGAGAAGCAAATCTCTAAGATAAAGCAAAACAGTGAAAAGCAAATGATACAATCAATTGTCACACGCATGACACATAAACATCAGATGACAGCAACGACTGTGATTAGAAAAAAAAAAACACACACACGCACACACACATATCAGCCATAAGCATATGCTCGGAAAAAGTTACAGAATCACCGTGGTAACAAATAAAAAGACAAAAAAAAAAAATTAAGGAGAGAAAAACTTCATTTTCATGGACATGAAAGGCTCAAAAGTAAAAAGACATCAGTTTCATGAAATTCAAACAGTACAAAGAGGAACGTGGGTGCATACACATCTGCAAACTTGGTGCTTCCTTCGCCTCTAATTCTAAGCAACCTTTGCCACCCAGGAGGGGGCTGAGAGATACTAGGTTTATCAATTGCCCAGAGCCTGCTCCCATCTTGAGAAATGTCAGCTGGATCATCACAAGATATATCAGGGCGCCACTCACGAGCTGTTGCGCATACAAAAGGTTCCTCCATGATATATTCACGTATCTGTTCATACTTCTCTTTGGTTGGAATAAGCCTCCACTTAAAACATTCAGCACATTGAACAGTAAATGCCCCTATAGAAGGTAAAACTTTGGTAGTAGGATCTGACACTGCAGATTGTGGGAGGGAAGGTTCATACTCAGCAGGGTCGGGAACTGATAAAACTTGAGTTGTATCACTATTATCAGGTTTATAGACCACAATTTGATTTGATGCATTTGCACAAGATTGAACATCTTCATCATTTTCATCTGAAGAGGCAACATCTGTCTGTTCCTGAGATGTTCCATCCAGAGAGTTATTCGATGAATCCGGAGAAGTTTTATACATATCCGGTGGGGATCCAGAGTCGCCAAAAGCATCATATTCCTTCTTCATCTCAGGAAGTGTACCATGCATTTGTGACTGCATCTCAACTAGTCTTCAGAAGCCAACTGAAGACATCAAATACCATCACGAAGTCAGCATAGCACTTGTAAATGAAGACCGATAATGTTTTGACAAGGAATGCATATGGTTGTGCAGCATTATCATACAAACTGTGGAATTTTGAAAAAGATGCAACCATGTATTTAAATTTTAAATTCCAGAATTAGTTAATCAACATAAAAAATAGCTTCTAGTTTTTAAAGCAAGCTTCACACAGGAAGCAGACATAAGAAGTCAGGACCTTGGTTTTAAATTTCAGCCCCAGCTTCAGTGCCTATCAGACCGGGACGAGTCTGTGCCCACATGTCAGTCCGTTACGCCCATGCAGGTCCAAAAAGGATAAAAAAATTTCCAAAAAAATTGAAAAATATAAAATACTAGAGAACTAGTAAATTTGTGAAAGTTAACCTATTTAGGTAGTATCTTATCTTAAATATAGCGATGTTTAGTGTTGTTGAGCGTTGAGTTGTTGATGGTGTAACATATAACTGCTAGTTTTTATGGATAAATAATATAAATATCCTTTATTCAAGCTCAGCAAATTTCAATAACTCAAGCTGGATGAGGAAGACTAAGGGAGCATGGCAATTGAAAGGCTTGGATATGAATTACAAAATTTGTAATATCAAGCCATTCAAATGATCCTAGCCTTTGGTTTTTGGTTGTTAAAGTTTAAGGGGAAAAATTATCTTTCTATCTTTCTAAGAGAAGTCATTTTCTTAAAGGTAAATTGGGTAAAGGCAAAAAAAAATGGAGTCTACCATTTAGTTTTTCGTTCTCCAAGTTTAAGGGACAAAAATGCTTTTTTTTTTTTTTATTTAATCTTTCAACTCTTTTGATTTTTTCTTAACTGCAAACTGATCAAAGACCGGTGTTCTAGTTACCCCTTATCGAATTTCACTTATAATAATGGATGGTTTTAGTAAATACACAAAATATAGCGGTGCTTTTAAGGTTATGTCAAATGTAAGGGCCTCTATGTATAATTTTAAAAAACCTATAAAAAGCCAAACAAAATATAAAGACCCTTTTAGGTTATGACAAAAAATGAAGGCCTATGTGCAAAAAACTAGAGAGTAAAAGTATTCTTTTCACTTCCCCATGTTGGATTCGAACTCGCACATTGGTCTCGCGCGCTTAACGGCCAAACCACCTAAGGTACATGTATAACGATGTTCAGATATAAGCTATATAATAAATAATATGTCTACTTGGTGCTGAGACCCAACTTGACTCGGACCAGGGCAGCACTGAGCCAACCCGTCCAGTCGACCTGGTGCCTGACCAGCATTTTAAACTATTGTCAGGACCCCAATTGCTGGCTAGTTGTGTAAGACTATCGGAAAGGGAAATATTGGATATTATAATTGAGGAAATACTAGCAGTTGAAAAGAAAGGTGCTCAGGAGCTGATGAATGTTACAACAGGAAAATACACTGGGTTGTAAATAGGTTTTTACCTTGAAACATAATCTAGATAGAACTATTCAAATCTACAAGGCAAGATTAGTGACAAAAGGGTTCACACAAGCATGTGGCATTGATTACCATGAGATGTTCTCTCTAGTGGCTACGCAAAATCCAGTAAGAATAATTCTTCCCATAATAGCTAATTTATCTGACTATAATCTGGCAAGACACATCATATGTGGTAAACGTTCTATTTAGTTTATGCATGCTTTGACGACTGAGAATTTGGCTGCAGATCACAGAATCTTGAGGCATTTGAAAGGAGCACTAGGACAAAATATTTCGTACTAAATATAGAAGCATACTTAAAAGTTGATTGGGCCAGCTCCAAGAGGAAAGGAAGTCAAATATAGGATACTGCACACTTATTGAAGAAAATCGATCTCATGGAAGAGCAGGAAGAAGTCAGCTGTAGCCCGCTTGAGTTCTAAGGCTGAATATAGACATACGGCTCATTGGTGCAAGGAACATAGAGGTTGATTGTATTTTCATCAGGGAGAAGGTTAAAAAGAAAGAAATAAAGTTGGAATATGCCAACATGGATGATAAGATTGCATATTTCCTTACTGAGGCAGTGGCAAAGAAGAAATAGGATGATGTGTGGTCTAAGCTGGGCATAGTAAATATAGATGCACCAGCTTAATGGGAAGGGACATGTTGAGAGACAAAGTGGGTCTTTGTAAGTTGAGCAAAGCCAAGGACCAATTTTAATCATCATAAACGCTAGGAATTTTTTGTATTTTTGCAAAAAAGATACAATAATATAGAAGTGCAGTCATCCAACCCTAGGTGGAACAACCAACTAGTTCTTCTCAAATTCTTCTTCCTTTCCCTTCCTTTCTCTTCTCTTCTATGTCTCCAAAATCCCTAAAACTTCAGATCTTTTTATCATGAAGTTCCAAATACCTGTGCATTCAAAAAATAAGGTCTCGGCCCCACCTAACCTGTAGCTATCCCTAGATGCAGCTGTCATCTGAATGTGGTGGATTATTCAGGTGCAAATTGGGAAATGATAGGTGCTTTGCGATTTCCCTTTATGTCTAATTACTTAAGTCAGTATTTTAGCAATTTCAATAAGTAGATCTTCACGATAAAATAGAACATATCATAGCTCATTAAGCCCCTCTTCTCAACGAATCTTTCTTGCTCTTTCTTCTCTTCTTCGTCTATTTCTTCTTCTTCTTTGAACCATTAAATACTTCATTTATATAAATCCAATATTTCCAACAGGAGATAATGATTAGAAGATTGTGATCATTTGTAATTGGCAACTACGTGCTCGTGCAAATAACTATAAAAGATCAATATATTAAAAGAGCCTTTACATTGAAATGTATAGATATTAGATAATCATGTATATACAAACATCCGTAAGTATGCACCAATGACATATTTAGTACGATACAAACAGTAGTAGGAAGGCCCATCCATGCTAGAAACATGTATGATCTGTACATACTAAAAAGTCTAGCTAAAGCGTATTCCATTGCATGTATCAATGCCAGTTTCCACGAACCCAGTGCTAATCAGCTGGGGAAAATATGCAATTTATAGGATTCCAGAACAAAACAGACATGGGGTAATTTGTCAAAATGCAAGAGGTAGAGAATTCGTTGAAATTCCTAATATGTGGGGCACATATAAGCAATCAAAGGTATTTATATGACAGTCCCAAAGCAAATGGGTAGGCACCAAAGAGTACTCCACTATTGAAAATAGGCCACACAACCAAGGAAATTGGGCAATTTCCAGGAACCCAAAACCAAATAGCCACAGGAAATGAGCAATTGATCAAACATATTATATGCATATGGAATAGTAAGAGAAATCCGAAAAAGTCCTAATCAGGGCCCATTTTATCAATTAAGAGTGTTGAGAAAAAGAAATAAAGAAATGAAGGAAATATAGGAAATAAGTGTGTGCCAACTATGACTACCAAGTAGATCGTGCAAAAACTTCGATTGTTAACTTCAACTAACAGATTTTTCACCATCCCTTATGATCATGAAACTTCAAGAGATCCAGTCAAGAAGAAATGAACTTCAAAGTGGTCAGAAGAAATAAGTGAGAGACGGAGAGTGGTGATGGCAGATTCTAAAAAACGAGATGAGTGTGTACTGCTCTTTGCTAGAATGAGGAAGGTAGAGATGAAGGCATTGTTGTCAACTTCATTTAGGACTCCTTTCGGTGTGGCATCCAAACCCAAATATTTCGGTCAATTTGGAATTTCAATGGAATATTTTAGAGTTATATTTTAGAAAAATAAAAAATAAAGATATATGTAGTTTAAAAAATAAAATATATATCTAGTTCGTAGATTTTAAAAATAAGGGATTTTTATGGAAAAAAAATATCCTTAAACACTAATTAGATGAATTAATTATTAAAAACACGGAATTGAAGGATTAGGGTGCAGTACTTTTTTCTATTATATAGAATTACACTCATGACGATATTGTTACCTGCATCGTGATATTGTTATTCACTTGAGACCCATTTTGCATATATCTTGCCCAATAGAACCGATGTTATAGTTTCTCCATCTCTATTTTTAATGACGTTTCTCTGAATATCGAAGACTAATCAATGGTTCCAATCAAAAAGAAAAAAGTTATGGGACCCATTTTTGGATCCTACAAAAGTTTGGATGTCGAAAGATGTTGGTTATGAATATTTGCTTGATCCCAATTCTAACTTTAATTCGGCAATTAGAGCACTTTTCAAAAATCTAGTCCAAGTCTATATTAGGCGGGATCCAAAAATGGAAAAAGGTTCCTTTTTTCAGAACCATTGATTAGTCGGTTAATCCAGCACCCACGCTAGAAAGAGATTCATTAATTAAAAAGAAGAGCATTACAAAGCTGAAACAGAGAAATGAGACAATAGAAGCGAAACAAAGAAAGCATAAAAACAAGACAAAGGAAGAGAGAGCACAAAATGAAGAAGAGAAAGGCAGAGAGGCCACTAGCTTTAATAACATCATTGGCCAAACCATTCTAGATTAGTTAATCTCAGCATTGATAACCATTAACTGGTTTTGTTTTTTTTTTTTTTTTCCAAAAAAGAGTTGGATTTGTTGAATATAGAAAAGAGCTTCTAAAATATTGAAGACGAAGATCAATGACGATCACCACTACCAAAGGTTCGAGGAGCTTGGAGAAAAGAAGGTTTTCATTTCACTGTAAGCAGAAATTTGGGAAAAAGAAGGTTCTCATTTCACTGTAAGCAGAAATCCAGTAGACAGTAGCATCTCAACATTGGAATATTTAGAAGGAAAAAAAAAAGAGAAAAGAAGATAAAGAACCTTTTAAACATGTATTATCTCGATAGATTTGATGCATTCATCCCTTTCAAGCATGTATTTGTTCTCCTAGTGTTCAATATTCAGAGAAACTTCATTGAATACTGAATGGAGAAACTAAAACATCGGTTTTGTCGCGTAGGATACATGCAAAATTGGTGTTAGGTGGATAAGATACTGTAACGAAGGTAATAATATTGCCACATAGGTAATTCTGTCCAAAAAAATGTACTGCACCTCTGCACCCTAATTTGTCAATTCTGTATTTTTCATAATCAATTCGTCTAATCAGTGTTTAAGAATTAAGACAAATTTTTTTCGTAAAAGTCCCTAAAAATAAAGCTAGCTCCAGGCCCAGACCCTAGACTCTTTGATGAAGGACAAGATGCAATCTACCCTAATATGGAATAATGAGATCAATCTAAAAATTAATAATTAATGCTGAATTATAAATCAAGACATCCACCCAATCTAACATTGAAAATTAAATGGGTAATTTGATAATGTTCCAAGGCAATGTTGCAAGTCCTGCAATAAAGGCCCCACTAGTAATGAGAGGGAGGGATCCTCGTGGAAGTTAGAACTTCCACCTGCTTAGGGGCAGTCTAATTTAAGTAAATTATCTGTCCCTTAACGAGCATTTGAACAAAAGCCGGGCTCAACTTGTTTGCAATTGATGTAATGTGTAATTTAGGCTTAAAAAAACAAGATTCAGATTTAAAACAAGTCTCCCGCAACAATATAAAGGCCCAAATTCTGATCTAGTGTATTATGTAATTGGAGTATAGGATGTGAAACTAATGGAAATGACGGCCAATATACACCTCCAATAGTGATTTGATAGATCAAGTGGGGTTTGGATTGATTAGGTATCTCGGATTAGGGTTTTCAATAAGGATTGTGATTTGGTTCGGGATAGTGGAGTGCTTTCGGAGAAGGGCTTTCGACGGGGGGGTTGTTTTGTTGTGGTGGTTTTTTCTAGGATGAAAGAGGTTAGGGATCGACTGGAATTGGAAGTTAGGTTTTGTGGTTGTTGATGCTCGGCTCATGGAGGTCTTGGTGATGGGTGCTCAGCTACATGGATTTCGGATCTTAGCAGTGTTTGGACAAACTGGGTTTCGTGAGGGTTTTCTTTGGACTTCACGTGCAAGGATGATGGTGGAACAAATACCTGATGAAGCCGATCTTCAAATCCGGGGTGCTTCGAACCTGGCTCCGATACCTCTGGATACGGACAACGGAGGGGAAGATGCAAGGAGGTTAAGGTAGAAGGATGGAGATAGGGGAGAAATTGAGCTCTCACCAAACTCCAAACCAGGAAGCATTAGAGATCTCGAGGAGGAGAACTCGAAGAAACTCCATTTTCATTAATCATCAACCATTACTAATTAGCTAAAGAGGTTTTCCATCATTATATAGGAAAAGAAATAACCCTAGGACTAATCTGGACCGTCCAAACACATTGATGGCCAAGATAAAAACATTATACTTAAATAACTTAAAACACAAATAAAGTTCCAAATAATAGAAAAATAACATAAAATAAATGGATTGGGCCCAAAGGCTTGGTCGAGGCAGATGGGTTGGGCCCATTAGCGGGTCAACCCATGGGTCTGTCCTGCATCACTTTTTATGAAACCGGCCCTAGGCCTAGACCCATCCCCAAGCCCCTCTTATAAAACTCACCCCCAAACCAGGCCCTTCCAAAACCTGTCCCAAGCTCGCAGCCCAGCAACCTAACCCCAACATTACTCTTTATAAACACGCCAGTCGCCCCCTTTTTCCTGAATACTCCATTCCAAGTCTTGATGAAAAGGTCAAAAATAAAGGAAAGAAAGAAGATGATGAAGTAGAGGAGCTGATGACAGCGCGAGCAACCAGAAGTAGTAGCAACTTGGTCGTCGAGGAAATAACAATGCCAGTCGAGGTAAGAGGCCTCTTTCGGTCAAGCAGAGCCCAAGAGGGCAAGCGATGGGGTTAGGGTTTTCTATATATTTTTAAGTTAAAAGAATTCACAACGAGCCCCCTCCCCTTAAAAAATCTTTATTTTAAAGTCAAGACCCACTTTAGCCGAAATTGGACTCTCGTCCAGTGTTGGATGAAATTGCCTGAAATGCCTAATTTTAGCCGAAATTGGGCAAAAAAATGAAAGAATTTTTATAGGGCCAACTAAGGCAACTTTCCTTTCTTGAAGCACAAGCTGAAAAGTAATGATTCTAAACATTCAGTAATTCCCCGAGTCTTAAATTTAAATTGTGAGACTCATTCTTTGAGAGTTTAAATTTTATACAGACTAATTCAATTAGATGCATAATTAGGCCTCTAAACTATGCAATTTTCAGAAGAATCAATTGCTTTAATATATAATAATATGATCAATACATAAAGATTACTTAGTCAAAGACTAAGCATTCCAATTCACTCGTGGTTTTATAGAAACCAACTCTCTCTCTCTCTCTCTCTCTCTCTCTCTCTCTCTCTCTCTCTCTCTCTCTCTCTATATATATATATATATATATAGGAGATACTCCTATGAGAGCATCTCTCACCTTATTATGAGACATAGGGTGGGAGCCCTCACATCCATATCTAATGCCGACAACTTAAATGTGAGGGCCCCCACCCTTATCTCTCATATAAGGTGAGAGATGTCTCTCATAAGAGCATCTCCCTATATATATATATATATATATGGTTTCCAATCATGGTGGGCCCCACAAAGGGGTGCACATTTCAGATTTCTTCCTTGCGTGTGTTAAGAGTTTTTAGAAGATAAAGATTACATGTCATTGTATAAGGCTTATTTGAGGCATATGCCCCACACAAAGACTGCAGCTTCCATGTGCTTCATAGTAGTAGGCTTAAAACCCATTAACACATCTTATTTTTGAAATAAAGGACATGGCAGTTGCTTATTTTTTAAATAAAGGACACAGCAGTCGCCAACACACTGATGGTTGAGTGGTATTCGTACCTTAATAACACACACCTACCCAAGGATCGTTACCTGGGTCTTCCAGTTTACCAATAGCCAAACTTAAGAAAAAAGAACTAGATTGTTGGAACTAGGGTTACTCAAACTGCTTGGTATTGAATATAGTTTAATACTTTACATGATTTTTTATTTTATTTTTTTATTAGAAGTTGTGTTTTATGAGGTTTACACCCACACATTAAGGCATGCACCTCACATTTTTGGGGACAAATAGAATGCCTTGCATCACAAATAGAATGCCTTGCATCGTGCCTCGGGCATTTTAGTGTGTGTGCGTGTGTGTGTGTGTGTAACTAGTTTGAGTTTATCTTAATCAAATCCAGAACTGAAGCCTAATGATGCAGGCTGGTAAAACAATATATAACTTTTCTTGATTTGAGAGGGCAGGCATGAAGATCATGAAACATATATAAATGTAAAGAACAAAAGAATGAGATTTCCAAGCTAGAAGAAAGCCATCCTATGGGTTGATTTTGAGCCCATTACATTGCTGCCTTTTGTTATGAACATGTTGATGGCAAAATAAATATGGAGTGTGAAGACCATCTGTGTATGTTAGGAGATGATGTAGTAAATAAATGACATGCTAGAAATAGTTCAGCAGCCTAAAATGGGTTATCATTCAATCCAATGAATGATCCACCTTAATAATAATACAAATTTATGTAGATCTCTCTGGAGACGACGAAACTAGCACAGGTAAATGCACCAAAAAAAATAACAAAAATGTAAGAAACTGAAAAAAAAAGAGAGAGAAATAATGCACCTCCTTCTTACCAAAATGCAAATTTCCAAATCCATAAATGAAAAAAAAAATCATAATGAAACGCAAAAAAAAAAAAAAACATAAAACTGAATCAGGAAGAAATAATGTATCACCTTCTTACCGAAATGCAAATTTCCAAATCCACAAATAAAAAAGAGATCTCAATCAATTCCAATAAGATGACAGATCTAGAACAAGAAATTCCAAAAAAAGCAAAAAAAAACAATAGACCCCAATCCAAAAAAAGTCAAATCAGGAAAAATAAGAAATCAACCAATCCACGCAACCATTGCACACACCAAACTCAGCTGCAACAACACCATCCACACAAATTTCACCAAATCGAGAACCGTATTTGCCCCACAAATTCCAAAAAGACTCCCATACCAGTAAAATCTAAACCCATTAGATCCATGGAAACCAAAATCCGAGCCAAATAAAGATGACAAAAACCTCACCTTGAGACCGAAATAGCAGCAGGAAAAGCCAAATCGAGCTCACGATTACACGTAATCGTATCCGAACCCGTACTCTATATACAGATCATGACCTTTTCGTTGCGTAAACACGAGGTTTTGTACTTGTACGAATATGAGATGAGACTCTTCAGAGATGATGGAGAGAGAGAGAGGCTTCGTTGTTTTTCTCTCTTCTCCTTCCTCTTCTTGGAGATTGAAATGGCGATGGAAACCAGCTTTGGATATTTTTTTAATTTTTATTTTAAGAAAGGTCCTGTGTTTGTTTTTAATTTTAGAAAAAGAGAAGAATCTTTTATTAGTATTCCTATAAAGGCTCTCGAAGTTGTAAAATTCTTTTCCAAGTCCATCGGTTTAGGTGAACCACTAAATGGTTTTTTTTTTCTTTTTCCTTTCTTTTCTCCTTCATTTAAGAAGTTGTAAGTTGTTATCCATTGCTTGCTACACCTACATTCATGGAAATAACTGCTGTATTACTGTCTTTGGATTTGGGAATTCTCAGGATAAACTCACTTTTGAGGGGTGTGGGTGTGGGTCATCTTTAATCAATCAAACCTCTCTTGAATTGATAACAATTTTAATTTTACTGGCATAATAACAACTTATTTGTTGAACATGGGCATGTACACCCATTAACAAACAATTGATGTAAAAACTAACACAATTACTTATTAATAATTGGATTATAAATCGTCTAATGTGCTATATATAATAATATGTATGGTGTATGTAAATCAGTGTTCCGCAATTTTGTCAAAACGGAAAGAATCTTGAAATAAAAAACAACCCAATCCACTGGCAAAACTGTTTCATACTTATCTCTTGTCTTTTAAATAATGATATCTAAAGATTTCAAATCCTATCGCTTATCTCAAATAAAGTGGCTCCACTTGGTAGTTCTTGATAAAGATGGGTCATATGGTCACGATAAGAAAAGGTGGGGCCCATATTATAACTTTATGGATGTGGCCCCCATATTTCAATTTCTAAAGGAGGGCATCGCGTAATTTCTAATGCGGGTCACATTGTCACAGTTACAAAAGCTGGGCCTATATTATAAAATTATAATGATGGAACCACATTATAAATCACATGAATGTGGGTCTATCTCCTAATTTATAAAGGTGAGGATGACGTTGTGATTTCTAAATGTAGGTTTCATGCCCACAATCACAAAAAAAGATGGCTCCACTTTATAATTCTTAAATGTGGGTTATATGGTCACAATCACGAAGCGTATAGTCAGATTGTAAATCTTATAAATATAAGCCCACATTTGCGAATCCTATGAATGTAACCCCATATTCGAATTTTAAAAGATGGGTACCACATTATTATTTTTAAAGGTGGATCATGTGTTCACAATTAACAAAAAAGATGGCCCCACATTATAATTCATGACATACACTGTAAATCCTATGAATGTACTGCACTCATGTTCTGATTCTTAAAGGTTGTAGGTTGTAGTTTTTAAAGGTAGGCCCTATGTCCATAATCACAAAAAATGTGGATCCAATTTATAATTCGTAAACGTGAGTCATATGGTCACAATAATAAAGGGCAAACCCACACTGTAAATCCTTATGAATATGAGTTCCATATTCTAATTTTTAAAGGTAAGTAACATATTGTAATTTCTATAAAGTGGGCCCCATGTACAATAATAATAGAGTGCGAGCGTGCCGCAAACAACAAAAGGTGGGTCTCACATTGTAAATCTTATGTCCACTCTTTAGAGAAAAAATTTTATAATGTTACCCAACAAATTCCATGGAGCATATTGTCAAACTAATTTAATTTAATGTTTCCAAACAAGCTTCGGACAGTATAGTCTTAGCACAACCCAATCTCAACGCAACTTGATCCGAGCACAAAATTAGGAATAATACCAAAACAATGCCAACCAGGCCTTGATATAGTGGAAGTCAAAAAAAAAAAAAAAGAAATTCTGATTCACAATTTAATGAGTTGAACATGGATTGACATCTCAATTCCCATGTAAATCACTCATAAAATTAGGATGTAATCTATTTAATTAAAGAATCTCAGACCTATTCAACAAAAATAACTTACATCTAGTCCATTAAAATTTCAAACTCCACAAATGGTGCATATAATTTAGTTTGATAAGGTATAATATAAATTCAATATGACGCTAGATATTCGAGTTTTTCTATTAACTAATTATAAAAAATAAAAAATGAGAATTTGGTGACCAAGTTCAAATCACATTACAAGTGTCATAAATTTGTTATGTTCAGATCAAATCACATTTATACATGGTTTATGAATGATGGCACAACGCTATATAAAATACTTCATTCATTCTCTCTTGCATTCATAAGTTAATGTTCGAAATTCTAAAAAAAGTGAGATAATAAATAAATTCAGAAAGTCAAATTCTTATAATTTATATGAATGTTCTATTTTATTCACAACTACTTTAAATATTCTCTTAATAAGTTTTTCACCTAAGATTTATTAATGTGCTCAAATGGTTTAGAGTGTATTTCAAAAGAATTGAGTGAGAGAGATAGGTTGCGACTTGTGAGTTTAAATGAAAAATCAAAACTCAGGGCAATCAAAATCACCATCCGTCTAGCGCGTCCACATAGGGTCACCTAAATTAAATCACTTTTTAAGATTATCGCTCGTTTGGTAATTTTACTTGTAAAGTCAAGTCAAGTTAAATCAAGTTAAACATCAAATCAAAAACGCTTTTTACCACAACTTTACCACAACTCCTTCCATCTTTTTCAAAAAAAAGTCAAAAAAGCAATGACATTTATTCAGTAGAAGACAAAAAAAAAAACTCAATTTCCCTATACAAAAAGTCAAAAATATTCAATCACACACAACTAAAAATAAAATACCATCGTAACCCACTTATATTATATTCTCTTTTTTTATTTCACTTCATTCCACTTTATTTAAAAGGTAAAATGCCAAACGGGCCGGTTACCCACCACAATTCGACCATTAGATGGGTTGGACCACCTAGATCTCATTATTTTAGAGCACCTTGATAACACTTCATCAAATTACAGGAAAAATCCATGATTAAATTATGTTTTTAGGACAAGGCCAACACACTTGACGGCAAATGGGGCACTCCTGATTTTTTTATTTATTTATTTATAATGCAGGGTGTCCCATCTCTTTAGACCAAATAATCCCTACGAGCCCAATCCCTACGAGCCAAGAGAAGTCGGGTAAATCCTCTGTGACCCCAATGTGGTAGTACAAAATCCTCAACCTCCAGATGCAAGGGCACATCTTGATTTTGTCTTTAGATGGGTGGAAATCATCACGATTAAAGAATTTGCCCTATGATTCTATGTTAATTTCATCACAAGATAAAGTGGGTACAACGTAATTGCACTATTTTGGCGTGGGGAATACTGTGATTCTATTAGGTCACAGTGCAGGGATTACATCTAATGGGCCCAATCAGGGCTCCATCACTAGGCAAGTAGCTGCCCATTGCAATGATTATATCTACTCTCAAGTCCTTGTGACCACTAACAATGAATATCTGTTTGTTTCATTCTACAATGAGATTTAATCAGAGACATCATAATGACAAAAGGTCTTCACCTCCTTAGTCGAGAAGGGAACGATATGTTGTCTCTGTGTTTGTGTTTGGTGGAAAATGTATTTCTTTAATACAAAGTTGCATAAAGCAACTCCTTTTCCTCAAAAGCAACTAGAAGGTAAGATTTATGCACAAGGGGTCTGTATGTTTCCTCTTCCATTACACTACACAAACAAGATGTGTCACATCCCCCTTAAAGCTTTCCACATTTTAGTTTTGTGGCACTACAGGCCTCATGGATAGTAACATTATCAAAGTGAATACTAATGGGTATGATGTCTCAAACTAGTGGTGTTATTTCATACCCATTTCTCATGTGCTGACACAATTGGCATATAACCTTCTGTTTATTGCAGAAATAGATCCTTCAAAAGAACTATTGGTCATAATTATGATCATCCACCTTTTCTCCTCTATTTAGGTGAACAATAACTTTACAAGGTGCCATTTACCAGATGGGAAACATGCATTAGCAAAGCCTCATTAGGATCCTGATCACCCAAATACTTAAATATAGGCAACGAATCATGTCCTGTGGTATCTAGGAAAAAGTCAAACATTCCAGCAAAACAGAGAAACAATTTGCTATTATTTTTGTGCACAATGCAACAATGAAGCAGTTGACTAGTTAAGACAAAAAATCATTCAAGTGAAAACTGGTATATAATGTAAGAGACACTGACTGGTTCCTAAAAAAGTCAACAAGCAGTTAAGAGGCTTAGATCACACACCCAGCTACAAAAAAGTACTGCAAAAGAATAATCAATGTAATATCAGATAATCTGATATATCATTGTAAACTAAATCCATGAAAGAAAATAAAAAACACCCAGAAATCAATAACTTATCTTGAATTCAAATACGGGTGCTTCCCAAAGATCTAAACTGTTGTTCTACTTTTACATGTTTTATTTTTTTAATAATATCCATTGTGGAGGGTGAAACAAATTAACTTCACATGGACTCAGAATAATTAAAACCTGCCCAAGAAACGTTTCGCTTCCTAAGAGGAACATATAGACTTCATGCTGTAGAATTGGCAAATAAAAAACCAACCCATAAATGTAGGATGCATGATTCTGTCAAAAAAAAAAAAAAAACTGTTATAAACAACAATAACAAACCCTAATTTCAGACCATCTTACACAGCCAGATCAAACCTGGAAAGGGATAAGACTACTATCTTGGTTTTGTACATAGCAGAACTTAACACATCTGCAACACATTTAACTAACATATACACCAACAAGAAAGCAAAAAATGTGGATTAAATTTAGATAGAGGAAAAAAAAATGAAAATCTTGATTACAAGAGTGATTCCTGCCAACTATATGGGGTTCGGTGTCCAGATTCAAATTTATGAAGTCAGATTACCCTGCAAGCACGATTTTGGCAAATATCACATCAAAAAATTTTGCTCTGCTAAGAGTAACACAAGTGCATCCCTTGCAGATTGAAGAAAACATACACAAAGAATTAACAAATATTGCAAATAGAACATAAGTGTGTATAACAATGTAACAACACCAAAAAACAATTAGGGTGTAACAGATTTGAAGACATAAGGTCAAGCCCATCACCTAAAAAGATCAAGAAGGATGAAAATAGAGCATCCCAGATTCTAATTCATAGAACAAATCCACCAATTAAGTCCATTGTGATTTCAACTATGTTATAAACAAATGGGGAAACTGAAAAATCATTAGTGCTATGATCAAATTAAAGAAAAATCATGATCTGTTATTTTATGGTAACATGATAAGAATTAAGAACTTGCAACTTCGCAGTTGCAACAATGAGCAACTTCAAACACTTCTACATAACCCCAAGGGGTTGGCCGAGTGGTCAGGACCATAGTTCCTCCCTCTTCTGGAGCTAGAGGTCTTGATATTGACCCCCGGCTCCCCCTTCTTCAGGAATCGAAGGTTGAGTGCACTAGTACTACCACCTTGGGGCTACAAGGGGTGTTTATCCGGCTTCCCTCTGGGCCCGGAGGGATTAGTCCAGGCCAAAGGGTTGGGAACCCTCCAATAGCTAAAAAAAAAAAAAAAAAAAACACTTCTACATGGTCCTAATAAACAAAGACCCATCAACTGCTATTTCTAATCATAAAAGCATCATCCTCCAAAAAGCTAACATTGAAAGAACTGTCAAGATTTGTTTGTTTCATGTGATTGAATACCTAGGAATTGTATGATTTCTATTTTTTATAATGGTTAAAATTGAAGAAACCAAAGTGAATTTCCAAAAATGATCATTGAATTATATCCCCTTTAGTAGAAAATGAATCAAGGGGTGATGGGAAGTGAATACCCAACCATCACCCTAAGAATTCAAATCCTAGGAAAGTGAGGGTTGCATCTATATCCACGACCTTATATCCTTATCTGTCACCTCTTTTATAATCTTTGTTGGAGCCCATTTAAGCGTGAATTCCTATGCATTCAATTCTCATACTAAAAAACATGCCCCGAGTTGTGAAACATGATGGCCGATGAACATTGTGGAGCCGTAGACCCTGGATCAAAACTAGAGTGATTGTCACCATTTTGACCTTCTTAATCTCAATATGAAATAAAATGTGACAACAACATGTGAATAAGATGACTGATTCAACAGCTAACGTCACTCCTATCAAAGTGATAAGCCGGCCATCCAGTTGTCACCTTGATAAGCAGCTCAGTAACTCTTATTTGCTTACATGCAATGCAATCAAAGTAACTGCCAGGGTCAACTGTTTATAACCACGCATCAAAGACAAACCTCAACAAGCAGGCAGCAACCATACAAAGGTTTCCATATGATCATGAAAATTAAAGCAAAACCCAGTATACGTTATTCGCATTATAATCTACCAATGAAAAATTCATCTACAAGAAATTTAAAAGGTTATAACAACTGGCAACCACCACAAAAATGAAAAATTCATCTAAAAGAAATTCAAGTAAAACCCAGTATAGATACAATCAATTTAAAGCGAGAAAATGCTCCATATGTTACTGCAGATTATGTTCCATTCAATAACTATAAAACCATGAAACTAGTTAAAGTCAACAAATAGTCCATCAAAATATAACAGAATCTCTTTTATTTTAAGTTTTCACCCGCAACCTTGTGATTGAGGAGGCAATGAACACCTTCCAACTGTGCTACAGGCACTCGTCTGACAAGGAATATAGGTATCTCATATCTTACTTGAGAGATATACATCCTCAAAAAATCAATCCATATAGAAAATTAAATTCAATCTGGGTATCTCATATTTTACTTGACATATAAAATCATCCCACAAAAAGTCCATATAACTTCCAAAGTGATGAATAATCCATATGGAGAAGAGCAGGGAAGCACTCAAAATTCATCAAGTTAAACCATTATTCAAGGAAGGGCATTTCAGATTCGAATCTGCATGCACAAGCCCATCAACACGCAATGAAAATCCAACGGCCAGACAAAGCTATTACCATCTACACATAACAGATCAAACACATCAAACTAAAGCACAAACCCGTACTGGGCATTGCAGATTTCAATCAACAACGATAAAGAAAACATCTTTCCACAGAACCCATGTAAATAAAATCAAATTAAAGCCAAACTACGCTCTAGGCATGAAAGATTCCCATCAAAGATCTACGCATAACAATTCAAGCACACCAAGTTAAAGCAGAAATCCAAACTGGGTATTTCAGATTTCAACCTATAAAGATAAAGATCACATCTTGCCACAAAATTCACATAAATATCATCACTTTAAGCCACAATACGATCTGGGAGCCAAAGATTCTACTTTATATTTTGATCAAACACATGCAGATCTAGACAATAAGCTTTAAAAAGAAGACAGTACTAGGAAACCCATAAAACCTAAGGGCGGGTGATGTTGTAGTTTCGACGAATACATGGATGCGAGATTGGAAACTCCATCTGGGTATTTCGGAATCCGTATTAGACGGGGCTGAGGAGCTGATAAACCTGGGGTTTTGGCTCTGAATTCATGCCGATAACGATTATAAGGGGGATGAAACCGTAGTGGGTGATGACTTTAGCTTTCTTCATCGCCCAAGTGCTCCATTTCTTCATGCAGTCCACCGATGATCGCTTCTCGGGCCCCTTTGCAGACTTCCCCTTTCCCTTCGACTTCAAAGACACTCCTCTGGAAGCCATGGACTCTCTCTCTCTCGCTCTTCTTTTCTGCCAGTCCCTTAAACCCTAACTAGGGTTTTAAACTATTAATATTTTAAAGCTCAGTGTCCAAATTGTCTGAGTCCTTCACCCAGGGTTCTCGTAAGCCGCCCAATAGCACAACAACAGAGTGCGTGCAAAAAAATAAAAAGAAACAGAGGGGTTGTTTTAAAAAGAAGATAATCAGAGAGGGTGTTTTTAAAAAAAAACAGAGAAGTTGCTTTTTTCAAGTGCCATCTGACTGCCCCATGAAATACCAATGGAAATGTCCCGTCATGGACTCTCAACTAGAAATGCAATCCTAGTATGTTGGATGGTGACTCTAGTGCAAGTTTGTGTTGTGTAATCACTCTTTGTTGTGGTAAAATCATTTTTCTTATTAGTAGAAAATTATAAAATCAAAATATTGTAAATCTACATTAATTTATTTTTAACAATAGATACAGAATTTGTTTGGTGTGACAGAAAAATAAACTAACTTTTCTTATTAGAAAAAAAAATATTGATTTTCCATAAATGAGGTAGAAATGCGTAATTTCGTTCTATCGATATCTTCATTCTATAAATAAGTACTTAACCAAAATAAACTATTATCAAATTCAACCCAATTTAAATTAATGTTGAAGTAAGTTTGGTATCATAAATTATAATCTATATTAAATATTATACGAGACAAAACAGATACAATTTGTAGCAAACCAACTCACTGTAAACCAGCTAAAATTAATATATTTTATGTGCGGCAGAGGCTACCTATTTTAGATGAAATGCATGTACAAAAGCATCACCCTCATATACCTAAGATGCATGAACTTTCATTTTATAGCAGTTTGTATGTACCACCTTGCTGTTTTTAAGAATTATAAATATGCTAATGTGTTTTTACTTTTTGTTGATAGACGGGGCACTGAGTTTTGCATTTTAGTACTTCATGGTAAAGAGAAGCAAATAGAAAAATTATTGAGTTTTTGCTATTTTTTATTGTTTTGCCCGTCTATTTATCCATTACTTAAAAGAGAGATGCTTCTATGGCTCTCATGGTAAGGTGCGAGGATCATCTTCCTTGCTTAAAAACACTTCACCTTCCTATGATCCATCTTACATTTTTTCACTTTACCCTTGCGTTTCCCCTTTTTTGCCAACTGTGGTGTCCTCTTTTAGATTCAGCAGTCGTGTGCACATCGGTGAAGTTTTACACATTTTACGGTCAGTAGCTTCTTCCCTTCTAACATGGAGGTAAATTTTATTCTATGTTAAAGCACATACATACATTTTTATCTAAAAACTTATTTTCCATTTCCAACACTTGCAAAGTCTCTTCACGATATTGATTCCACAAAGAAAATAAACAATTATAACATAAAATCAAAATTGGAGTTGTTTTGGATTTGTACACCAAACTTAAGTGGATGCACACAATTGACAGTTAACAAAAATAAATAAATAAACAAAATGAAGTCGCTCTGACTCGAAGAAAGGGGATTTGATGTATTAGCGATATTTAAACTTGATTTTCCCATTTCATGACCGAAACTCGGATAATGTCACCGCAGTCGCTTGACTGTGTTAAGATTTTTTTGTGTGTCATGCCCTATGATATCAAGAAATTTATCAATTTTTTCATCCTGCTCTTTTTGCAACCTACAAGCAAATTCGTATTTTTTTCAAGAAGACGAAATTTATATTTTATGAAAAGTAAATACACATTTGACCGCTATCTTGCTAGTTCTATAATTCTGAAATTAATTTCCCTAATATGCTACGTAAAAGTCATTAATCATGGGATAGTCTAGGGTTGCAACTGGGACGGTTTGGGTTTGAACCATGCTAGACCCGTACCCATTTTTATATAACGGTTTCGTTTTTGGGTCCGATTCTTATTTTGTGGGTTTTGAATCAGATCTAGTTTCGGAATCATGTCCACCTAAAGGATTGGAATTTAGTTTCAAATTCAGTTCTAATTTCTATTTATCTTTTTATTTATTCTTAAAATAAGCATATCATTTAACTTATAACAGTGCATCGAGTCTACTGCCTCCAATATCATATATAAAAATATTTGAAAATTTTGGTTTTGTGAGGTACAATTTGCAATATCAAAGACTTATATACCGTGTCCCAAGTCCATGAGTCGAAACCTATGTAGATCCAGACTCGGACCTGTTTATCAATCGGATCCTAGATTGAGTTTCAGACCCGCACCTATTTATGCGTCATAATATAAAATAGGTTCCGGACCCATTTTTCACAGCTTGGAACTTGTGTGTAATCAGAGAATCGAGTACTCATTTACAGCCCTATGACAGTCTCAGCTGCAATCGATCGGACTCCAAGTGTAGGGTGCGATTGTAATAATAAACTGGTGAGATCAGGTCTATCCACAGGGAGCAATATAAACTAAGATTCATTCTCAACTTGTATCTGCCTTGAATTAAAAATCTAAATCTAGCTTAACAAACTAAAAAAAATTATAACTATCGTTCATACTTTCCAAAAATTAAATTAATTACAATCAAATGAAAATAAAACTTCCTAAATCTAAAAATCCTAAACTAAAAACTAAAATTGCTACAAAAGAACACACAAGTTAGAACATCAAAGATAAAAAGTACAAAAAATAAAACTAATAAACTAAATTATAGAAACAAAAGAAACCTAAGTTAGAAAGTTAGTAATGCAATGTGATGTATGCTATGCTAAAAAAATTTAAGCCTGGAAAACTAGTATGCTGGGCTGTTTTTATGCATGATTTATCATAATCTAATGCAACCTAAAACTGAGTTTAATAGCTGAAATTTAAACTATAATGATTCATGAATCAAATAAAAAAAATGAAAGTGAAAAATAAATTAAAATGAATGAAATATGAATGCATAAACATGACCTAAAAAACCAAAACTATACATAAATTCTGCACACATGTAGCCTAACATGCATGTTCAAGCCATTGGTTCACCAACCTCCTGGAATCTTTTTTATCCGAAATTTTGGGACGTGATAGACCACATACTGAACTTCAATTTTCCAAAATTTCACATAAAAATACCATGATCTGACTGGTCTATCCACTTCGAACTTTTTGCCAAGAACTGTTTTTGTAGTTTTGCTGAAATTATGCAGAAAGTGTTGTTTATATGCTAGATCCGAGATTTAGCACTATATTTGGTCAAATTTCATCATTCAAATCATTTATTTTTTTATGAACTAGATTCATCAACCACTTAAACATGTAAGAGATTCCAACATATGTAATGCATGCAAAATGATCACTACTTCAAACCAAAAACTATGCACAAAATAATTATAAAATTGAATTAATCATAAAAATAAAGATAATAAACAAAAGTTAAAAAATTTAAATGCGTGGTGAAAACAAGAAAAGTAAATGTGTGGTTTTAACATAAACTTAAATACGTGGAAGAACATAAATTTAAATGTGTGGAAGTGTATTCTCCTCTTTCAAAATTCTTTTTTAACCGGGGTCGTAATTTGAATCATGCTCTTAAGGCCTTTGGGTTGTCAGTCCAAACACCAATAAGAAAATAAACATAAAACAAGCACCAATCACCCATGGACAATAAAGAAAAATTGAAAGAGTAAGAAACAATTTTACTAATATGCAAAGTCTTACATAAGATATAAAAAATAAACAATGACAATTACATACTAGGATGAGAAGCCTCTTTTAGATGAAAAATCCAATGGTGTAGTGTGATTTCCGGCCAAATCTCCTTGAGGACTCAAATGGAGAGAAAGAGAGAGGAAGAAGATGGAGTGTAGTAATTCTAGAGAGAGCTGGTATATCTTTCCATAAGAGGAGAATGATGCTTATGCCTTCAATTTATAGATTTTTGCTTTGTTTATTTCCTTCTTTGCTCCAATTTTGTAGCATGCAATTTTCTTTGTATGGCAAGTCCAGTCCTTGGCCAACAAGTCTTCAAATAAACAGCAAGGTGAGTGAGAGATTTTTGGTGCTTTCCATGTGCAAAATTGCAATCACAAGTAGAAATTATAGCACCAACTTTCATAGGCCATATCTTCCTCGTTTTAACTCCGATTTACATAATCTTGGATTCGAAATATACCTACTTGAAAAGATCTTTCAAACGGTGTATGGATTGCACCAATCCGACGGCTGAATTAAGAGTTATGGCCATTTTAATCTTACCGTCCCTGAAAAATTCGAAAATAATTGTGCACATATGGAATGTTAGTTGTGCATGGTGTGTGTGGGACCCATGCGGACGTCCAAAGGGACCTTGGGATATTTCTTTCCTTGTTTCTGGATTCCCCTTCTATCTTTGGTTTGCTTCCAAGGTTCTTTGATTGACTAGTCAATTATTTTAGTACACTTTCCTTTCTTGAATTTCTTTATTGATTTTTTAGTTTTCAAACTTAGTAAGAATTAGATCTTACCGAATCTAAAGTTTCATTTATTGATCTTGAAATCACAAATCTAATTTTCCATTGTTGACTCTTCAAACTCTTAAAAAATACCAAGATATGTGGGTCAACTATGAAAGATGTCCTACAATTGATCTCTCTCAAATTTCGCCAATGTGGGTCCCATTATTGATTTCTCCTACATAAATTAAAACAAATGGATTCAAAAATAATTATATGTAAGGAATTTAAATAGACGATGCTTGAGACCCTACTTAATGCACAAAAAATAACTGACTTTCCAAAAATAATTAAATAAATCTAAAAAAATGACAGGTTTCATGAATTTATGAAAAAAGTATGATTTTTTAGCAAATTATACATGAATGCACTACAATGGACCCTAAATGCATAAAAACATGATTTTACACTAAATAAAACTCTCTAACATCAATAAGCCCTTAAAATGGTCCAAAATGTGTATGAAAATGTGCGCTTTTCAAGACTCATCAGCAATAGTGACTATGGTGATGTTACATGGTCACGAAATTGGGAAAATCGGGTTTATGGAGGACTAATATATCAAAATCTCCTTGAAGAAATGATGGTGGTTCAATTATGAATTACAATAGAAGTCAAGTCAAGTTTGGTTTATAGATTTTCACTCAGAGCTGAGTTGGGAAAATGATTATAATAGTCATTTATAATACATTAAAGAGAAATTTACCTAAAACATGACCATAGATGGCCACTAATCAGAAGAGGTATCAATAATATATATGGCATAGAAGTAGTATTCCCACCAGATTATTATTATTTTTTTGCCGTTTTTCAATGAGTGGCGACGTCGTCACTTAATATCTAGAGTTAGTATCAACGTTGTCACTAATGTTCTATATATATGTCGTTGTATAGTCACATACATTTTATTCTACTATCTTTTGTTAAGCAACGACGTCGTTGTACAGTCACACATAATTTTTTGCACTGGCTTCTGTGAAGCAACGACGTTGTCATTGACCATTGCAATCGAAAAAAAAAATGATGTTTGTATTATTTTGATGTGCGAACGCACTACAAGATCCAGAGGAATTACAAACTTCTATCTTGCCATAAATTTCCATAACATATAAAGGGAAAAAGGCCATAGGACAAAAAGAGGAAAAAGAAAACCATAAATAGGATATAAAAATGCAAGCCCTACAATGGCAAAAAAAATATAAACTGCTCCTAAGACTTTGACTGCTGCAAAATAGAACACCAAAAACTAGAAGGAACAGAGAACGGGAGCAGCTACACAACCAACTTACATTTTTAAGAAAGAACTCAACAATACCTGTCATTTAGAAAAACCCATGGCAATGGAACTAAGAGAGCACCAACAGCAACGAGAAAGGCAAATTAGGGCCTTTTAACCACAAAACTGCACAAGACAAAAAGGAAGAAGAAGGAGCAATAGGGCCGCCGCCACAAGAGCCACTACGAGAGCACGTTTCAATCGTCGAGAAGAAGGAGCAACAGGGTTGCCGTCAGGAGAGCCACTGTGAGAGCACGTTTCAATCGTCGAGAAGAAGGAGCAACAGGGCCGCCGCCACAAGGGCCACTACGGAAGCACAAGACAAAGAGGAAGAACTAGCAGAAAGGGAAAATGAGGAAGTGGGGTTTTGGGGGAGTTTTATAGGTTGAATGTGACGACGACTTCATCGCACGTTTCAATCATTAATAAAAAAAACAGAACCACTTCTGTGCTATATATACTATTGGTATCTCTTCTCGTTGGTGGCCATGTAGGGTCCTTCTGGTTGATAATTTTTTAGGTAAAATTATCTACATTAAAAAGACATAATTTTGAAAATCACGAGTGTTTTTTTTTTTTTTTTTCAAGACTTTCAAATTGCATTTACCTTCGTATTGATCCCCATAATACATAACAAACTTTATTTTATATTGACTTGCTAACGTGTGATGAGAATACTGAAGGTTAATGAGTTTTAATAGCATGGACAAGTTTTAACATTTATTAAAAAAAAAGTTAAATCACAAGTACCATTTTACAATGAAAAGGAGCAACTTAAATTTGGTGGCAGTCTAGTCGCCATTCCAAAAGCAAACATATAAAGAGACGAAGAGACTCAAGCATATATATGATCCGTGTTGACTCTTGACTCTCCCGAGTCATCTCATTTAGACAAAAGACTATAAGAGACTCGGTCGAGTCATCTCATTTTTATAAGCTGTTTGCATTCCAAATCATTTAGTAGGCGGATCTAATTTTAAAACAATTAAAGTTTATTTATAAGTAATTAAGTACGAGGTTTGGAGTCAATAATTTAAAAATGTTGGTTGAAATGTAATTTAAAACTTACATCTGATCTTTTACCTTTGATGTTTGAACTAACAAATCATATAATATACAATATTTTTTTAGTTTCCTCACCATAGTACTTTCATTGCATATAATTTTTTTTTTCTCATTGTAGTACTTTCATTGCATATATAAATTTATCAACTCAAATTAATTATTATGAATCATGTAAATATATATATATATATATTTTATTACTAATTTTTAAATATTTTTGAAATTATTTTTAAAAAGCTATCATTTTTTTTTTCTTTTGACGAGTCTAAACCTGAGTCACGAGTTTTCCAATCTTACTCTTTCGAGGAATAGGAATATAAGGAGCAACAAATATAAACAACAATAAAATTTAATGCCTTAAAATGCAAAAGTTTCTTTTAGGCGCGTTTCTTTCTACATCTTTAAAAAGAAAAAACAGCTATTAATATCTACATCATCACCACATCAAGATAAATTTATTGTTTACCCAAAAATGAGAAAAATCAAGATAAACACAAATTCATGAGGTAGGACTAGGTCATACGTGCGTGTACCTCACTTCAAATTGGTCTAAGGTGGCCCCCACTTCTAAAAGAAACAGGACTTCAAGCCTTCAAAGTTAAACCCCAATCATCCGACCATCAATTCACCCTGATCGGACACATGGACCCTAGATCAAAATGTGCCTAGTGGGCCACACATAGCCAACGATCGGATATTCCCCGCATATTACCTTTCCAATCGTAGCTGTCTTTCGCGCAAATAGTGGGTGCGGTCTCTGCCTTTCTCCGTGCGTACATAGTGCGTGCGGACCCACTCGGCGCACGGTAGCTGTTTTCACTCCCTCTCAAAGTCGTTTTTACAGAAAACCCCAAGTCGTTCATCAATTTATCCAGTTCTCTCTCTCTCTCTCTCTCTCTCTCTCTCTCTCTGTCTCTTCAGAGATTTCTGCGATTATATACGGCTTAGAGAAGTGAGTAATCTGAGATCTGAATCTTACTGTTGCTTGAATCGAGCTATGCATTGCAGTTTCATCTCATGTTCTTGTAGATCTTAGAGTTTCTAGGGTTTATAGAGAGTGAATCTTCAATTGGGGTAAGCAATTTAGATGATTGCTTGGAAAAGAGGAATCTTTGACTGACTGACTGACTGATCGATTGATTCTTTCTTATTATTCTTCTGTTTTTGGATTTTGATTCCACTTTGTTTGTCAGATCTGCGTATGATCTGTTTTGGTTTTAGGAGAAACGAAGGGTTTGGATTTGGGGATTTTTTTTTTTTCAGATTTTGCGTTTGTTATGGATCTGCTAGATAGATGATGGATGTGACGTTCTCTCATCATACTTGTACAAGGATAATGTTCATAAACCAGAAGTCGAACTTATTGGATGATTTTTTTTTTTTTTTTTTTTTGTAACAATGATTTAGCGATTCTGTGATCATTAAATGGACTGCAGGAAAGAGGTGAATTTAGTGAATTCAATTGAGACCTGTGATTTAGAAGGTTTGGAATTCTTGATTGGCTTGAATGGGCATTGAGTAAGAATGGGTCAAATAAGCTGTGAATGGTGGACATGGTTTTAGAACTCATTGAAATCGAGTTATATTTTTAGCCCTAAACTTAGAATGTAATGGAATTTCACTTCCTCCATGTTCTGTTTTTTTTTTTTTTTTTGGTTACATCTAAAATGCTCTACAAACTGATGCATCATTGCAGTACCAATATATTGGCCAATATGTAAAGATTTCTTTTTTCAACTGATTTAGTGTCCAAAACTGTGTTTTGGAACCATGATTGTGGACAAGACATGCCTTTCTTAAACATGAGAAAAAGGCCAAAATTTTGTGTTTGTTGTTTCAATTAGTTTGGGGTTTCTTAAACATGCTAATTATGTGGTGGTTACAGTCTACAGGTCTTTATGCAGTTGTTTTATTATCTGTATCCGAGTTTTTTTTTTTTTAAATTATTATTATAAGTGATTATAATTTATTTGTTTATATATATATTTTGGGGGTGGGGGGGTTTGGTGTTTATTTTGGATATTATTTGTTGCTGTGCCGGTGTCTTAAATTAATATGTCAACTGTATTGTGTTTAACATAGGGGCCCTTTTATCACATAATTAGCATTGATTATTGACTGTGCCTAAAGAGTCAGCTCTCTGCTGTCTGACATGATGTTAAGCTAGGGATATGCAATGGAACTTTGGTTAAAAAATGAAAGAAAATAACGAGTGTTTTCTTGGAATCATGGGTCATTGGTTACACCTTTCCTAGAATAAATATGCCCCTGCATCAATTTCTTGTGCCGAACACTCGTTTATAATTTTTTTATCCAATGGGCTTATCACACACAAGCTGTGTTACATAGGTGCTATTTTAAATCAACTTTTGAATTTTAGATGAAATTATGGTTTCTATTAACAATAATTATGTCCTATAAGCATTAAGATAATGTAATTTTAGTATTTTGTGGTTGTGTTATTTCAGAATTGTTGCTATGAGCCAAAGGACCTGGGTAATTAAGTCCCTCCTGCAAAGTTGACTTTGGCTCAGGAAAGGGTAACGAAGGAAGACGCTGACTGAGAGGAAATAGTTCTTCACAACAGCATTGGTGATTCTTTTATTTGTATGGGATTGAATTCTATCCTTTATTGTCAAAATTAGGATCAGTCAAGATTCAGCGACCAGGATCAGGGGCTGACTTGCCCCAGGGCGGCGAGTACGGCCCAATCCCCGTTGCCCGGAGGGTGAATTCCTTGCATGCTGTTACGATGGTTGACGACTTGGAGGATGGAAACTACCAGGAGAGACCGAGGACTTTCCCTGCTATGCGGAGTAAACCATACACTCCACTGGTAGGACCCTCATACCAGATTTTATGAATGATACTACAATTGATAAGCATATACAGTTACAACTTATAAGATACTGGGTGATGATTTTTGAAATTGGAGCACCAGTTCATCTGATATTACACATTTCTCATATTTGGTTTCTTGTACTTCTTTCGAGAACTTTTGTGGTGCTTCTATTTTCTTGATCATAATGCATCATTTTCTTAAATTTGAGTTTTTTTTTTTTTTTTAAATTACTTTTTGTTGTTATTATGAAACATGGAAACGGGGAAAAAAAGAGAGGAAAGTGGTGAAAATCACCATCTTTCAGATATCGAGTTTCTAAATTCAGTTGATGAGTACCATCTATAACTACAGAGTTTTCTTTTTCCAATTTAAACGTGATGATTACCTACATCACCACCTCCCAATGGTGCATGTTGTTGGCTTTCTTTATTCTATTTTTTAGTGGGGGTGTGGGGGTGGGTTGATCATGACCTAGGCTACCAAATGCCAAGTGTGTTGAGATTTGTATCAATATGGGCTGTGATTATAGCCTTTTATAAACCATGACAAAAATTCATTTAGAGCTCTTTAATGGATCTTCCTATTTGGACAAGTGGAGCCCACTGGTTGATGATCCCAATTGTTGGTATTGTGGGCCTATCGAGGATATCTATGGTTTACCCACCGGGAAAGAGAAAATAACAAATGTGACAATCCTATAGTTCTATCTGGGCTGTAGAGGACAGTGGTTTAAGAAATTATTACACATCCGTGGTCAACAGAGAAAAAGGGCCAAAGATGCGTGTCAGGGATTGTACAATCTGATAGTTGTTTTGTTTGAGAATGTAGGATTTTTTTTATTAGTCTCAAAATTGTAAAGGAAAAATATTGATGGCTAGACTCTAAAAGACCATCTTGGATGAAAATTGAGTGAACCAAGACCTATTACCCTAGTGAATCAAGACATAAGAACCTTGCAATCCATGACGTTACAAACTTGTCGAAGCAAGATCTATAAACCAAATGAAAAAAAGAAAAGAAAAGAATTTTCTCATCCCACTCTAGGCTGCTACGTAGCATAGTAGCTGTATTATTATTGGCTGAATTAGTCGAAGCTACGTAGCAGCTGTATTATTATTGGCTGTATTAGCCGAAGCTGATGTGCTTTTTAGAAGCGGCCGCTATTTTGCCGTAGCGGCAACTACGTACCAGATTTTTAATACATATATATATATATGTACTTATTTCACTCCTTTTTCATGAACATCTTGAAAATGCCTTGTAAATTGTTGATCTGTGTTTTCCATAAATCAATTCCAAGCAGTTTAATTGTTTTGCTATTTATTATCCGATTTTTGGTGATTTTTCAAAAAAAAAAGTTTTTTTTTTTCTCCTCAAAGTGGGCCAACCAAATCATATTCTAATGTATTCTCTCTTGTAGATCTATGTTTCCCATAAATGGTTCGAGTTTTTTTTTTTTTTTTTTTTTTTTTAACTATTTATTTTTTGGATTCTTGGGATTTTTTAAAAAAGAATAACATTTTTTCATAGTGGGCTAACTAAATCACATCCAAATGCATTCTAACTTGTAGATGTATGTTTTCCAAGTCTTAACAAAATTATACCGTTCCATTGATGACAGATGTTCTGCCATTTGTGTTTGAATTTTAAACTTTATTTAAATATTCCTTTATATATCTTGTGTTCTATGCAGCTATGCTAAATAGCTTATTTGAATTTAGAATTTAGTAATGCATAGCAGTGATCGAATTTTGATGATACATTTTATTAGTTTCTCACTTAACAGAGCCGGCCTACATGAATACATGTGAACATAGATCAATATTGTTATTTTCTAATCATACGACGATACATGACCTCTATGCAATGAGGGGTCCTCTATGTGTGCGCACCCCCCTTCCCCTGGGCACTAAATCTGAGTTACTTGTGTAAAAAAGGTTAAGTTCTAGCATTTTCCAATATTCTGGATTCTTTGGATTTTTTTCCCATATTTCTTATTCACACTGCTAAATATCAATTTGGCTGCTGGCAGCTACAGCCTCTATTTTGAACCATGCCCTTGCTAACATAATAACTCATCTTCAATCTGTAACCATGAATTGTGAACATGATTTAATGATCTCGGTAACCCCATGTGAACTGGACAAAATTTACTTGTAAAATAGAGAGTGCGAAGGTGCCATTCTTGTTCTGGACCTCTGTTTATTCTATAATACTGTTGATTTATTGCCCTTTCTCAGTTGTTTATGTCAATAAGCTTTTATTAAGGATTGGAACAGAAAAACATCTGTTAGTCTTGCAAAGTTGGAATGCTCTCCCAGTCCCAACTCCCCTGACTTGCTATTTATCTTAGGTCCCTTCTAAGTCATTTTTGTATCGTTAGAAATCAGATTAGACCTTTGATCTTAAAAACAAATGACAACTTGCTCATATAGGTTGGAATCTGCAAATGGCTCAGCTTTGTTTAGTTTGTATTGGATTTTTTAACATCTATTTATTACTATGATGAAATATGTACATACTCATAAAATTGATTTTCATGCAATAAATTTATTGTTGCTAGAGTGTTCACTATTGGCTTATTGGTTGCTTTCTTTGTACAGTTTTTTCGAGTAATTATGGGAGTAAATGTTCGAGTCTTATATGCGCTCTTGCTTTTGGGCTTTGGTGCTATCTTTTATATTGGTGCAAGCACATCTCCTATTATTGTGTTTGTGTTCTCCATCTGCATCATCAGCTTCCTTTTTTCTATTTATCTTGCCAAGTGGGTGCTTGCCAAGGATGAGGGGCCTCCTGAGATGGTTCAGGTATTTACTAACCCTCTACCTTTTCCTGGAACTATCAAGTTTTGGCATTTTCTTTTGGATTGCTTTTTTTCCAAATAACTTTTTTGTCAGTTCGGTTAAGTTTTATTTATTTGTATTGTTTATTATTATGTTACTGTTTACTTTGATTTGTAGCAATTGATTGCTCTTGCAACTTAAAAACAAGCATAAAAAACTATAGATAATTAGTTTATACTCAGATGTAACTATTGTCCATGATCAAGTTGGTTTTACTTGGTCAAAGGTTATAATAGATGGCAAATATGAAACTTTGGTACTCATTTTACCAGATAGAGGGTAAGGGATTTTCCTTCCCAAGCTTAATAATTCAGTTGAAATATAAAATGGAGAGATGTACTGATTTGCTTCAATTTTTATTGGGCAAAGATGTCAATGGTATACGTGTAAATTGTATTCATGTAACAAGCATACTTCACAAATCTTGCTTGGTATCCAACTGGGAAATGTGGGACACACAAATGCACTTTGTCACTTCTGAGTTCTAGGTGGAAAAGACAAAACACGTGGCGCGGTTATAGGTGCTTGCTGTTGCAACCTCGAGAGTCATGTTGCCAATAAAGAGAAGTTCTTACTGGAAAATCATTTTTATGTAGTTTTTTCCCTAGTATTTTATTAGCATCTATATATTCTTTATATAGCTATATCGCTATACTGCAGCTTTGTGTTTGTGGGCATTACGAGAACTGGCTGAACAAAGGTTGGTGAGATCTGCACTATTTTTGCATCACCTGATCCACCTATGATCTTGCTAAAACCCCCATGGCATGCACCCCATTTTGACACTTGTTCACTTCGTTCAATTCACTGTTGTAAAAGGCGCGCCTAGGCGCGCGCCTAGGCTCTAGGCGCAGTGAGGCGCAACTGTTGCGCCTCATGTATGGGTAGGCGAGGCGACTTCGAACAGGCGATGGATATGCGCACAAGGCGCGCGCCTAATGTCCAGGCACGAGGCGCAGCAGGCGTGCGCCTGGTTTTTTTCAGCAGGCAGCTTTAAATGAAAAAAGAAGAAAATGAAGGGGCTAAATGCAATTTTTCTCACTTAAATAAAAGAGGGCAGAAGCCCTAGCTTCAGTTGCATCATCAGACGAAAAAAAGGAGGAAAAGGAGAAAAAACAAAGAGGAGGAGGAAGAAGAAGCTGCGACGTCCTCTGCTGCAGTCACTCACGTCCTCTGCTGCTGCGACGTCCTTTGCTGCGACGTCAAGAGGAGGATAAGAAGAAGAAGAGTAGTGAAGGCAGTGGGCCCTAACCTTTATTTCCAACGAAAAAAAGGGCTGCAGCAGATTTCCAAAGAAAGAAAGGAAAAAAAAAAAAAAAAAAAGAGGACTGCATCTGTGCTGCATCTATCCTCGGGCTCCATGATTTCTTTGGCTACTTCAACCCATACTACTACTCCCTCCTCGACTCGCCGCTAACTATGTTCGCAGTCTTCATTTGTTGGAAGCTGAATCCCTTTCATCACTCCAATGAGAGAAGAAAAGAGCAGCAGCCGAACGGTAGAAGTTCAGGCTCCTTTTGTTTGCTTGCTGCAGCCAGAGAAAAAGAGGAGCTGCAGTCTAATTCTCTTCTTCTATTTGCCCAGTCCAGGTACGCATTTTATTTTATATTTTTTTCTCCCAACCCTCCACATGTCGACTCTTTCTTCCATCTGTCTCTGCTTTTTTTCTTTTTCTCATGACAAGTGGGGCCCAACAGCTGGGTAATTGATGGATCTATATCCAGCTTTCACCCTTTTTTTCCGTTGAACAGTGGGCCCACCTAAGAGATCCAACTAATCCCTACTGAATGGACTGTTTGGATTTCACTGGTGGGCCCCACTTATTTGTGCATAAGCAAAATCTCCGAGATTTTTTTATCCTCCTATGGGGCCCACCTGAAAATCTCAATTGCTATATGGGCCCCACTGAATGTAGGATCTTAGCAATTTTTTTTTCCTGTGCCACGGGTTTGGGTTTTTTTTTTATTAACTCATCAATATGTGGGCCTCACATCTTACTGGCATTGGCTGCTTGATTTATGGTGTGGGCCCCACGATTTGACAACTATGCCTCCACCAATTGCAGTAGCAGAAAATAGCAGCAACACTGCAGCATAACAACAGCAGTCATCTCCACTGACTACAGTGATGGATGCTTTATGACTTTTAAAATTCTTCTAAAATTCTTTGCTTTTTTGTTTTAATTTATAAATTATTATATTTTTTCAATATTGAATTTTGAATTATCTATCTATACCAAAATATCTATTTTTTATATACAATGTGCGCCTTGCTTTAATGAAGCCCGCGCCTCGCCTCGCCTCGCGCCTTAGCGCCTAGGCTTAAGGAGACCTTAGCGCCTTGATGCGCTTCTCGCTTTTAAAAACACTGGTTCAATTGAAATCCAAAAAATTGATGCCTTTAGAACATTAAACTTGAGGGCCATAGTTTAAGGGATTGAGATTATGCAATGGGATTGATATTTTGCATGGCCCCAGGTCTCATTATCATCTTTTGTTTCCCCCGCTTTGATTGTTATGCATCTAGGTGGGCCCCACAAGGGAGTGATCCCCATAAAATGGTTTGCGCGTTCACGCCTGAAAAAAATACCTATGGGTAAGCTTACTAGCTGTACATGTGGGGCCATTTTGCAAAGATCTAAAACTGATCAAAAGAGGTGCTTACCTATGAAAACTCTATACGAGGCTGAACTGAAATTCTACCGTTGCTATTGGATTAGGTAGATCATAAAAAAGATGTATGGATTTTATAATAAAGAGTTTCTTTCATATTTACCTTCTTTTACAATGGCCAGTTAGACAGATTTGAAGTTTCAAACGATCCATTCAAACATTTGCATTTGTGGATTCAAAATTATTTGAGTTTACAGGAGGAAAGGTCTATAAAATCCGAAGAAATTTGGTGATGGAAGAAGAAAATAAGGAAGAAGACGAGAGAAATAATAGGAAGAAATTATATGGGTTGGGCGACCATCATTATATGTTTTATTAATTTTTTTTCCTGAAATTACAAGGGGCCCCTATTGTTTATGATATTTACAAAACAGTCCCTGGCTTTTCTGAAATTACAGAAAAGTCCACTCTGTCTTGACACTCCCCCCTCAAGTTGGTGCATATATGTTTACTATACTGAGCTTGGACAAAACATCACATAATTTTTTTTTTTTGAATGGTGACAAAACATCACATAATTGCTTCTTGTCATTGCCTTTGTGAGAAAATCTGCAACTTGATCCTTTTTACAAGTATGGTCCAACTGTATTTCCTTCCGTGACCTTTTCGCTGATGAAGTGGCAACAGCCTTGCTATGCTTGGTGTACTCATATACACTGGATTGGTAGCAATATGAAGGGCAGAAGTACTGTACAATGTATATCATGATCCACTTCTTTTGAATTCCAACTCTTGCAACAATATTTTAGGCCATAATAATTCACAACTTCCATGGCCATGCCTTGATATTCAGCCTCAGAACTTGGCTGCACAACATCGTTTGTTTCTTGCTTTTCCATGAGACTAGATTCCCATAAACTAGTGTACAATAAACAATCAGTAGATAAATCTTTCACCTATCTTTTAGAAAGGAAGTGAAACACATCGACTTTCAATTAGAACGTCCCAAAAATGTGTATTATAAATTTTCATAAACTTCAAAACTAAGACTGCAATAGGTGTTTACAAGTACTTATATTGGTTCTTCCAAACAAATAAATCCACTTGTAATCCTAGTCCTTAGTAATCTCAGAAGTCGGAAACAAATTCTAGTCACCCTTGTTAAAGCTATTTTTGACTTGAAGAAATAAGAAACATTTCACGCTTGTGGCCCCCACTTTAGAAGGGCGTTGGGTCCGGCGACCATCCATCTAGAGCGAGAGGGCAGGGGAAACTCTCTAAAGAACTGGGTATGCAGTGGGTGGCGTGGTGCATAAGTCCCACATCGGAAACATACAAGTCTTGATCCTAGGTATTTAAGTGCGGCATGGCCTTTAACCCCACATGAAGCCTTTTAAAACCGTGTGACAAGATTGAGTTGAAATCCTATGAATCAAAGGCAAAGCAGACAATATCATATGGACAGTGGGCCTGGATCGTTATAGATGGTATGAGAGCCTGGGGTATGCAGTGGTGCTTAAGTCCCATATTGGAAATATGTAAGTTTTGATCGTGGGTATTTAAGTGCGGCTTGGCCTTAACACCAAATGAGGCCTTTTAAAACCGTATGGCAAGATTGAGCTAAAATCTTATGAGCCAAAGCAGACAATATCATGTGAATAGTGGGACCAGATTGTTACAAAACAAGATTGAGAATCTTAATTAAACTGGTAAAGCAAAACAAATTCATTGGGGCAAATTTAAGTTTGATAGATATTTTTCGGATTTGCCCTTTCCAATCCTGCTTATTCTTTGCCACATGTCCTCCGAAGGGGGATCCTTTTGGATCTTTTCTCACGTCTATGTCAGGAATAGACCACAAATATAAAAAATATGGATTAGGGACTATCGTACTGTTGGAAGGATTGATGGCTTTATTAGATCTAGGTTCATCCCATGCAACCCAAAATGTAGGAATGGGCGATTGGCTGTTGAATCTTCAAGAAATGCTTTTGCAAAAAAAATATGATTTGCACTTATTTGCATTTATTTTAATAATTTATTTTCCATTTTAAGGGCCTCAGGGAATGTTCTTGGCCATGTCTGAATCCATCTTATTTGAGATCTTGGAGTTCAGCATCAAGTGACATTACTTAAAATCATCATTAGTCATTATATGCTACATCCTGACTCAATGATTACAGATGCTTCTTAATAGATGCTCATTTGGTTAGTTTCTTCCTTGAAAAAAAATGATTTGTTTTTTCAATCAGTGAAAAATAAAAAAAATTATTTTATATTGGTAAAATTGATAAATTGGTTTTTTTGTCTTGGTAGTGATATGCTTGAAGTGTTTTCCCCCCTACCTGCCCCGCAATCTCCCTCTTGTCCGCATCATGTAGTGTTTTATGTAATTAAGGATGGTTTTGAAGGAAATAGATGTCCTGATTTTGCTTCTGGAACTTTGTGCTGATCTGAGATTATTGTTTATTTTCCAGATAGCAGATGCAATAAGGGATGGGGCTGAAGGATTTTTCAGGACCCAGTATGGCACTATTTCTAGAATGGCAATATTGCTGGCACTGGTCATTCTTATCATATACTTATTTCGCAGTCCAACCCCTCAACAGGAATCATCTGGCCTTGGAAGGTGCTCTTTGCTCGCTCTCTCTCTCTCTCTCTCTCTCTCTCTCTCTCTCTCTCTCATTCATTTATATATAAATTATCCCTTGCGTGCCACTAGTGGGGCTCACCTGATGATCCATCCGAGTGGACCAAATCTTTCCCCCTTTTTTTTCTCTCTCCTCATCCTTTATGGTTCACTTGCCCCATGGGTTTGCACCCATGTGAATGGATTGGACCTTTGGATCAACTGTACACCCCATGCAAATGGACTGGACTTTTGGGCCCCGGATGATAAGGTTGGGATCATCAGATGGGGCTGATTTTTTGTATGTAGAAGGGCCCCACCTGGATCTTCAAATTCCCCCAGGTCCCATCCCGAGGTGGGCCCCAAAGCGTGGCTCGCATGGGATCCAGACAAGATATATCTATGTGATCTATCTATTTATCTATGTGCTGAATCAAAATTTCCTCCACTAGCTCCCATACGAAAAGAAATTTCCACGAGCCTTTTCCTTCCTGGATGCCCATTTAATTGCACTTTTTACTTCCTCTCCACCATCAGCTTGTTGTTGAAGTCACTTTTGATTATTCTCAGTGCCTCCCTAGTTGTGAACAGTTCCAATTTGTTAGATTCTTATGAACCCACTATACCCGGAAAAGGACCAGAATGTCCCTCCACTTCCATTTTCAAGTATGCCCCCTATTTCTGTCGGGCTTAATTTGCTTTGCTGCTCCGCATACATTAAATTCCATCACTGCAATAGGTGGGGAAAACCATCTAGTTGTGGACTCTCGTTTCCACCCTTTTCAAATCTCCTCCCTCACGGTCCCAATTTCTTATGATATCTGATGATAAGACTTCCTTGAACTCCTTTTTCACCTCGTTCCAATCTCACCTTAAATGATTTCACCACCTCCTCTTCATTTGCTTATTTACTTTCAAAGATTCTACTGTCATGGGATCATCTTCTGTAGAACCAACCACTTTTTTGAAGGCCTGTTACCCAAGCTGCAAAAAATTTCTCCAAAAGTGCCAGCACCTACCCAGTCTTCTGCAGTGCATTAAACTTACAAAAACTACATGTCACAATGAGATGATTTATCAACTCAACTGACTTGCATAGGCTACATGCCTGTGAAACATTTTCGGGAACAATTTCGCCCCTTCCCTGTCTTTGCCCACAAACCACCCACATACACATGTATTTAAATATTAAATAATACTCTTCACATCTTTTTGCTGACTGCTATGCTATTACCCATGCCATTGCAGATCGACATCTGCGTATATTACAGTGGCTGCTTTTCTTCTAGGGGCTGTGTGTTCAGGTAGTGCAGGGTATGTTGGAATGTGGGTGTCTGTACGTGCAAATGTTCGAGTTTCCAGTGCAGCTAGACGGTCTGCAAGAGAGGCATTGCAGGTTTTTCCCCTCAATGTTATTAAATTTTAGGTATGTGAAAAATATGAGTCTACGTGTTCATATTTACCTGTAAGCATTTTACATGCAGGTTGCTGTGCGTGCTGGTGGTTTGTCAGCCATTGTAGTTGTTGGCATGGTTGTCATTGGAGTGGCAGTCCTTTATGCTACCTTCTTTGTTTGGTTGGAGGTGGATTCACCGGGCTCTATGAAGGTTACTGACTGTAAGTTCTGAATTCCTCTTGTTACATTCTATGATTGAAAGTGATTAAAAACACATTTTGTGAATTTATTGGCAATATATCACTAAGGCATTTTTATTATAAATGCTGAACTCATAGTTTGTTCTTGTGAGCAATATAAGTAGATGCTTCTCTCTATTCATTTGGTAGGGTTTGCCTTTCTTGTAGGCCTGCCAATTGGCTGGCTTACAAATTTTTAGGTTATTGCGGGAGCAGATTGGAGCTCATATACCTCTGTGGAGGATGGGGTTCCAGGTTCCTAACCAAATCACCTCAGGCATTTTTTTCATATGTTTTTTATAAAATTTAGTTCTCGTCAAATTATTCGGACCATGGGCGAAGAATAAGAAAATAAGAATTTCATTGTTGATTCATTCTTTTACACTTACCAGTGTAGTTTTATTGATGCATCCTAACACAAGAAAAAGAAGAATAATAAAGAATCTACAAGTAGTGCAGCGTCTATCTTATTACTCCTCAATTAGTAGGGAAATTTGCTATTTAAATTTTTATCCTGTAATACTTTCCAGACCTTCCAGATTGTTGGGTTAAGGCTCTGATAGTGATGGATACTTTTCAAACCTTCAATCAGCAAAATCATTGATTATATGGTTTTGAAATAGCTTGAATGTTTGACTGATTTTTTGCTTATGCGTCGTTTGTTTGCACTTATTTACATACGTAAATGTTTCACAGGTGTAACATTTACTCATGAACACATGTTTATTTGCACTTTTTACGTATTACATGCATAAATTTTGTTGTGAAAATGATGTGTGAATGCGGTTAATTTTCACACCAGAATTTGCACTCTTCTCCAGGTTTGTATTGGTTGTTATAGTATAAATTGGTATTTTTTTTTTCTGTAAATATTAAGAATACAATAACATATAGGAGGTGTCGCCCAGCCCTAGGGAGTGTTCGCTTGATTCAAATCTTCTCCTATCTCTCGTTGTTCTTTTGTTTCCTAAATCTAGGGTTTCTTGATCTTTAAGGACAATACCGTAGATAGTGTTCGACCAAAAACTTTAACTAAGGTTACATACCTCACACCTCAAAGAGGTGCTAGTATCATGAGAGGTCATGGTATCGCCTTCTCTTTTTTGCAACCCCTCGTGGGCTCCAAAATTTTCAAATTTTTATTGACGTATTAAACCCCAAAATGTTTAGGTTCGTGTCTAAAATGTTCCTAGATTTTGAGATATATGAAAATTTTGCATATGTAATCTGAACGTTCAATGTTTACTCATGTGCACAAAAACCTTGATCATGGCTCCAAGTGCATAGCTTCGATTATAGTAATAAACTGGTGAGACCAAGTCGATCCACATGGAGCAATGTAAATTAAGGTTCCTCTTCAACTTGTACCTACCCCAAATTAAAAATCTAAATATAGCCTAAAAAAAACTAAAGAAAATTACAATCATCCTACTTTCCAAAAATTAAAATTAGTTACAATCCAATGAAAAAAAAAAACTTTCTAAAATTAAAATCCTAAATCTAAAAGAATCTAAAAACTAAAGTTGCTGCAAAATAATACACAATTTAAAACTTCCAAAAATAGAAAGTTAATAAAGCTAAACAAAATAAAAAACTAAATCAAACTAAGTTAGAAACACAAATTAATCAAATATGAGTTAGTTGAACATTCGACCATGATTAGTAATCAAATCAAACAATCAAGATAAAAGAAAACAACCTACTTTCTAAAATTAGATTTCCCAAGGTTAGTAACTTTCCTATTTTAAAACCTAAATTAAATTAGAAATTAACCTAAGTTAAATTAGAAACTAAGTTAAATCAACTCTTTCCTAAATTAAACTAGTAAACTTTCCAAAAGTTAAGTTCTCAATTCAATTCAAATTTAGAAAGCGCTACAATTTAGAAAGTTCAATGTTATAAACTATCCAAGTTATGTTAGATTCTATAATTTGAAAACTTCCTAATTTTAAGTTTTGCAAGAAACACATTTAGAAAGGTTTTCAAATCTGGAATTTTTCTAAATTCAACAAGAAACAAAAATTAGAAACTATCCTAAAGTTAGAAAGTTAGTAATGCAATGCAAAGCATGCTATGACAAGTTTCCTAATGCACAAATTTTATATGAGATGCAAACTTTTATAAAACATGAACCTAATCTAATGGAATCTAAAACTAAGTTTAATGGTTGGAATTGAAACAAGAATGATGCATGAAACTAACAAAAAAGTTTAATGGTTGGAATTGAAACAAGAATGATGCATGAAACTAACAAAAGAAATGGAAACTAAAAAGGTTGAAAAAACAAGAAAGATATGCATGAAACGAGATTTATGTAATGAATAAACTTTCCAACCATAAACTATGCAAGAACCAAACACAGAAACATAAAGCACATAAAAAAAAAAATTGCAGGAAATTTAAATGTAGTGTGCAAGAAAATTAAATGTAGTAAGACAAGAATTTAAATGTAGTGAGTGTGAAAATTAAAGTGTGGAAGTGTGTATTCTTGTCCCTCAAAATTCTTTTCTAATCGAGGTTATAATTTGAATTATGCTGTTAGGGCCTTTGGGTCATCAATCCAAAGACCAACAAGAAAAGAATACAAATCAAGCACCAATCACCCAAGTATAAGAAAGAAAGTTTGAAATGAGAAAGCAACACTTTTACTAATATGCAAAGTGACATAAGATAAAAAAAATAAAAATAAATGAAGACAATTACATACTAGGATGAGAAGCCTTTTCTAGATAAAAAACCCAAGGGTGTAGTGTGATTTCCGGGCCAAATCTCCTTGAGGACTCTGGAGAAAAAGAGAGAGGAAGAAGATGGAGTGTAGTAGTAATTCTAGAGAGGTGGTCTATCTTCCCATGAGAGGAGAGGGATGAATATGCCTTCAATTTATAGATTTTTGCTCTCTTTCTCTCATTCTTTGCTCCAAGTTTTTAGCATGTATTCTTCTTTATATGGTAAGTCCCTTCCTTGGCCAACAAGTCTTCAAAGAAATAGCAAGGTGAGTGAGAGATTTTTGGTGCTTTCCATGTGCAAATTTGCAATCTCGAGTAGAAATTGCAGCACTAACTGGCCTGGGCTATATCTCCCTCGTTTTAGTTCTGACTGACGCAATCTTGGGTTCCATGGATATCTACTCGAAAAATAGATTGCGTCGATCTGACAGTTGGATTGAGAGTTATGATCATTGTAATCTTGATCCCCATAAAAACTCGGGAATAATTGTACACATATGGAAGTTTCTATATTAGTTGTGTAATGGGGTGTGTGGGATCCATGTGGACGTCCAAAGGGGTCTTGGGATCTTTCCTTCTTTGTTTCTTGATTCCCCTTCCATCTTTGGTTTACTTGCAAGCTTCTTTGATTGACTAGTCAACTCTTCTAGCACATTTTCCTTTCTTGAATTTCTTTTTTGATTTTTGAATTTCCTACTTAGTAAGCATTAGATCTTACCAAATCTGAAGTTCCCTTTCTTGATCTTGAAATTCCAAGCCTAACTTTCCATTGTTGACTTTTCAAACTCTCCAAAAATACAAAGACATGCGGGTCCACCATGAAAGATGTCCTACCCTTTGATCTCTCCCAAATTTCACCATTATAGGTCCCATTCTTGATTTTTCCTACACAAATTGAAATAAACAAATTCAACAATGATCGCATGTAAGAAATTTGAATGGACTATGCATGGGACCCTACTTGATGCAACCCAAAATTGCCGACTTTCCAAAAATAAAATTTCAAAAATGGCAAGTTTCATAAATTTATGCAAAAGTGTGATTTTTGAGCAAATTACATATGAATGCACTACAATGAATCCTAAATGCATAAAAATATGATTTTGACACTAAATGAGGCTCTTTAATATCAATAAGTCCTTAAAATGGTCCAAAATGTGTATGAAAATATACGCGTTTTCAGGACTTATCATGGTGCTTCTATACAAACATGATAATATGTTTCATTTGTAAATTTTACAAAATTTACATATGTAAATTTCTTTTTCATGCCACATGCGTAAAAGACAGACGAGAAAAACCTTGATGTTGTAAAATCTGGCATAAAACAATAGAATATTTGAAAGGCTTTATTCCAAATCTCTAGTTTCTCCCATGATCTTCCTTTTACTTCTTAATACTCAATTCTTTATACCGAGGCTGTTTTTGATTTTTTTAGGGACGTATGGAGACAATCTCAAATGCGGGAATCCTTGATTTTCTCATCTATTGAAACCACTTGTAGGGTTTAGGATGTTCTCATTTCTTTTTCTTTCCTTTCTTGTTACTCCATAATCCAGCTTACTATATGCATCTCAACCTCCTTGATTTTATCTCCTCATTTCTTTGTTGAGTGTTGCTTATTTTTATTTTGCAATGTGAGTCAAACTGCCAACTTATAGAAATGTCTTTTTGGTTTAGTTCATTTAATAATCACACAACACTTTACTAGCTTGTCTTCTCTTTTTCACAAATCCCATCTGCCAACTTTTATTTATATTGCTTTTGTTGAGGAACTATATGGCATAAGCCTAAATTGGTTCTTAACAAAAAAAGAGTAGATGCCTTAGGTGTTGTTCTATTTTCTCTCCCAAAGTTTCATCATATTGATAGCTTGGTTATTTGCAAAATTATGGGCTTCTGTTTTTATTGTTGTTATTAGGGACTAAATTTCTTGTTCTCCATTCTTTAGGAATTCTTATGCACTTAAAAGCCAGAGTTTTTGTTGAATTACATTTTTAATAATTGAAGCTTACTAGATAAAGAGCCCATGGCACAATGAAAGGTGCTTACTATCGCAAACCTAAGGTTGCAGATTGAAGTCATGTTTCCAATATAAAAAACAAAAATGAAGCTCACAATTTCTCGGTGAAACCCATATCCATATAGATATAACTGGTCCTTGATCTGTGTGTGTGTGTATGGAGATGCTCCTATGAGAGATGCTCTCACCTTACTATGAGAGATTATCCAATGCCAACAACTTAAATGTGAGGGTCCCCACCTCTATCTCTCATAATAAGGTGAGAGATACTCTTACAGGAGCACCTCCCATATATATACATATATAATATTTTTTGGGGATATTCATATAATTACTTGTGCTTCAGATATTTCATTAATCATCCTTTAGTTCTATTCCTTGAGCTACTGCCCCTACATACTTTGTATATAGTAGTTTTTGGAAGTACATTCATGATACTCTGGGATTAGTTGATGATGATGATGATCCCCCTCATATTTTTCTTCTTTCACCTTGAGCTTATTTTTCATTTTTAATGCACCTTGATCAAGGCTTTAGTTTTCATTTCTGTTATCTTTTCAAAGCTCATGGGTATCTCATCTCTTTAGTTCCAACTTGACAAACAAATTTTCATGAGCTTTATATTAGCCTTACAGCTTTCTTTGCATCTTTGTATTAGTTGTTCCAACTATGTTGGGGTAGGCTACATGAATTCTGTTTCTCCATTCTGAACGTACATTTTGAGTGACTTGGTCAGTATATGACCTGCCATTTGAGTGTACAATTTATTAGGATTCATATCTCATTTCCGATTTGTTTGTCTCGATAATTATTATCTATCTTGATAACCTATGTAATATTATTCAGTTTGATCTCTGTCTTATAATCTGTTAATGGAAACCTTATAGTCCACCACCTTATTCTATCCACCACCTTATTCTATGTCAATCCATCCTTTCTTTATTAATAAGTTGACTGTGAATATGAATAATTAAAATGAATATTAGCCTCCATGTCATCCATATCTGGTCTGGGTTTCAAAAATTTCTAAGTGCTATTCTTTCTTCACAAAGTACGTAATTAAGGACCAACTAAAAATTTGAGCCATCGTTATCCAGTTTTATTCCTTTCTTGATATATATATATATATATATATTTTTATATATATTGTATAAAGTCCATGTCCTCACCATAACCATTGCATGTCCATGTCATCCATGCCATATCTGGGTTTCATAAATTACAAAGTGCTATTCTTTCTTCATAAAGTGTGTAATTAAAGACCAACTGAAATTTTGAGCCCTCCTTATCCAGTTTCATTATTTTCACCAAAGTATGTCTTTTGTCTTTCCTTGTATACCCTTCACAATTCTCTTGAATTCCTTATCAATCACGTTACCTATCCCATTTCTTGAATTACCCTTTCTTAAGTCGAAAACCATCCTGAAAATCCCTAGCATTCTATCTCCACCTAGGCGTTTACAATTGACCTATTTCAATCGACTCCCTCTTTGTATTATGCCCTAACGTTTTATCCTTTCTTATCAAAGTACTCACATTCTCGGTGGTCAGGTGCAATTTTGAAGCTAATTCATTTTCTTGCATCTATTCTTTGATAACCCTTGTCTATTTAACATAATGGCCCAGTTTCTTTTCTGCCTTACCCTTTTAAGGGATGCCTTAGCCAATCTTAGCCCACTTCTCACTACGACCATTCTGTCGTGGCATGTCACTTGATGCCCTAACGCAATGATTTGTAGTTAAAAGGGAATTCATTTTAAAGATTTGGAAAAGCATTAATTAACAGCGTGTCTAATGCAACCCTCTTTACCTGGGCTTGATTTTGGAATACCAATACATGGTGGATTTATACATTAAGTCCTTTTACTGTAAAAGAAAACCTTTGATTGGTTATTCTGTTTCAAATAAAAACTGCAATTTCTTATTTAACTTTGTTTCAAAGAAACATTTTGTTTAAGTGACCATTTAATTTTTGAAGCTGCCCTGATGTTTTCTTTCAAATGAGGAAGTACTGATTCTTCTGTTATTTTAAAGGATTTTCTTTTTCTTTTTTCATATTCTTTTTGAAATGGTTACATGACTCTAATCTGCAACCTTGTGGATGTGACAGTGAGCACCTTTCAACCAGCCCTGACAGATTAGGGTTTATATAAATGGGGAGCTCACCAATTTTCAGATCCGAAGGATCTATCTTGATCGAAGATGTTATCCCCAAAAAAAACCAACAGTAAAAAAACCCCTTGATCTCAAATCCAATGGTGATGTCAGTCTGTATGGGTGCAAAATGGGCCTGATAGCAATTCACAGTGGAATAATGTGTCTGAGTCTGAGGTGGGGCATGGATCACAAGGGGGCTTAGAAGTTGGCCCCACAAAGATGGTGCTCTCTAGGCGATGTCGCACAGTATATGTATATATTGTTTGATATGTTCTCTATGGAGTATGGTATGTTGCTTGATATGTGCATTTCTCTTGCAGTGCCTCTTCTTCTTGTTGGTTATGGCTTTGGAGCTTCATTTGTTGCCCTTTTTGCTCAGTTGGGTGGTGGAATATACACTAAAGCAGCTGATGTTGGAGCTGATCTTGTTGGAAAAATCGAGCAGGGAATCCCTGAAGACGATCCTCGAAATCCTGCTGTCATCGCAGACTTGGTATCCCAAGCTCTATCTTTATGCTTCCAGGGTTTGATATTTTTCTCTTCAGCTGTTATCTATGTTTCTGGTTAGGTTATTTGATGTTTTGCTTCACTTTCTTACCTGGTAGTGGACCTTCTAATACAGGCTGATTCGGACCCATCTCTTGCACCTTTATGTGTTATAGTCTGTTATTATGTACATTCAAATTTGCCCCCTTGCATTTATATCATGATGATAATTAGTCACTACCAGCAGTCTAATGTCATGGCTACCAGGCACCTTGTCAGAGATATAATCTCTAGTTTTTATATTACATATTTAGCAATAAAAAGTCTAATAAAAAATCGCTAGTTGTAAGAGGGGCCTGTTATAATTTTTCTTCACAAAGGGTATGTTGAATTCTCATGTTTAAGGTTGGAGACAATGTGGGTGACTGTGCTGCTCGAGGTGCTGATCTTTTTGAGAGTATTGCTGCAGAGATAATTAGTGCTATGATACTTGGGGGATCAATGGCTCAACGCTGTAAAATTCAAGGCAAGTAATATGCTTATTTAACATTGAAGTTATTTTCAAATACATACAAGTGGCTTAATCTTTGGACTCTCATCTTCCTTTGAACTTTTTCTATGGGCAAATCCAAATTCTGGTCATCTTTCAACAAACCATTTTCTCTGATTGGCAGTTTTGAGTTTGTACCTTTTTTATTTTATACCTAGACATGTTAATCTGGAGCCTGATTTGGTAGAGCATGAATGACATTTCTTCCTGGTCTTTGATGATAATTTTTGGATGGGTTGATTCAGTCTTCTTTTGGATGCTTTCTTTAACATGTATTATTGATTTGATAGTTGCATTTTGATGGGTTTCTATATAATGTGTTCTAGAAATACTTCTGATGATCACGTTCTTTTCCTTTGCAGATCCATCTGGTTTTATCCTGTTTCCTCTTGTTGTGCATTCCTTTGACTTGGTGGTGTCATCCGTTGGAATACTTTCAATCAAGGGTACACGGGAGTCTGGAGCGAAGGTTCCCATGGAGGATCCAATGGATATACTCCAAAAAGGCTATTCTATTACAATATTTTTGGCCATTCTAACATTTGGTGCGGTAATGCTCCCCCCACAGACGAAAATGTTGAAGTATTTTAAACATTAGTTCTATATTCTATTTTCGTTTATTTTATATAATTAATTAGTGCTTCAAAAAATGAAAAAAAAATAAATCATTATCCAAGTATCCATGCTTTTATGTTGAATGCTGGAAAACAATCTTGTTGTTAGCCCTAGTTTCTTTGTTCTGATCTTTATATTGTTTTCTTGGTGGCTGTTTACAGTCTACTCGTTGGCTGCTTTACACGGAACAAGCACCTACTGCATGGCTGAATTTCGCATTATGTGGATTGGTAGGAATCATGACAGCCTATGCTTTTGTGTGGATCACCAAGTATTATACTGATTACAAGCACGAGCCGGTACGTACATTAGCTCTTTCGAGCTCTACAGGCCACGGAACTAACATAATTGCAGGCATCAGTTTGGGCTTAGAATCAACTGCTCTTCCAGTTCTTGTTATTAGTATATCTATAATCTCAGCATTTTGGCTGGGCCACACATCGGGCCTGGTAGATGAAACTGGAAACCCCACTGGTGGTCTGTTTGGAACCGCTGTAGCTACGATGGGGATGCTCAGCACTGCAGCATATGTTCTCACCATGGATATGTTTGGCCCGATAGCTGATAATGCCGGTGGAATTGTTGAGATGAGTCAGCAGGTAAGAAAATTCATTAATAACTTATTTCTTTAGAATGCTCCAAGTTCGATCCAATAAAAGAAATGACTGATTTTTCTTGATTTAAGTTTGCTAACCAGGATCATGGGAAGCTAACCCCAACGTAGTTGGGACAAGGCTTTGATGATAATGATGAACATGGATCATGAGGGGAAGTTAGCCAAGCACCTAAGCCCAACTGCCCAAGTTGCACAATATCAATTACTAGCGTAGGCTACATTTGGTTCCCTGATATTTGTGGACGAAGTGCTGTCCTTGTTTTCATAGTTCTGATAATAAAAATGATATCAAAGCAGAGGCAAACTTTTTTTCCTCCCAAAACAGAAAAAATAAGCCACGCACAACCTGTGGTCTTTGGGGATTTAGATTTGAGAGCAACATAATAGCTGCTATCACCTTAAATTAAGTTATTGTCCGTGCAGCCTGAAAGTGTTCGGGAGATCACAGATGTTCTGGATGCTGTTGGGAACACCACCAAAGCCACTACCAAAGGCTTTGCCATTGGTTCTGCAGCACTTGCATCTTTTCTCCTTTTTAGCGCTTATATGGATGAAGTAGCTTCATTTGCTCAGGTCCCTTTTAAGCAGGTATCAAGTATAAACCAGTTTATTGAAGAATCTGTTGGTTTTACTATGATCCTATGCTGTTAAAATAGTTTCAGATGCCTTTGCTTACTTTATGTTATCCAATTTTGTTATTAACAGGTTGATATTGCGATTCCCGAGGTTTTTGTTGGTGGCTTGTTGGGATCTATGCTGATATTTTTATTTAGTGCATGGGCCTGTTCTGCTGTTGGTCGAACTGCTCAAGAGGTTGTTAATGAAGTACGAAGACAGTTCATTGAGAGACCAGGTATCATGGTAAGTGTGTTCCCTCTATTGTCCTGGGCAATGCATTCTTAAGCTGTGTTATTATGAGTTGAATGGCATCTAAAATTGATTTATTGTTTCTATTTTAGGACTACAAAGAGAAACCAGATTATGGTCGTTGTGTTGCCATCGTGGCTTCTGCATCTTTGCGAGAGATGATTAAGCCTGGTGCTTTGGCTATTATATCTCCCATAATGACTGGTTAGTCTTCTGTTATTTGGATCATAGTTGGCGGGTCTGCAATTTGGCTGGCTGGTATTCAAGTGTGTCATTCACATTTTGATACTTGTCACGGTTCACCAATTCATTGGAGTCAAATTCAGTTCATTTTTTGCTATACCGAAATCATAATTCCAGCTTTTTTCAGCGAATTTGATTTTCTAGTTTAACATATATTTTTTTTTGTAATGATAGTTAAACATAGATTGATTAGATTTACACGATTTGTAGGTCTGGTTCTACTATGCCAATATAGGAGCATTACTCATGTGGGTGTGCCTTTTTCCATAGTTATATTTTAAACTTAAAAGATTGTTGAAGTTACTAATGTGAACTACTGTAACTAGGAAAGAGGAGAGAACCATACTGTGGAACAATTGGGTGATCAAGATGATCACTCATTGCTCTATACTCATTACTCTATTTATAGTTTCATTAGGCGTACACTGTAAGCATACACAACTAATAGAGATTGCCGCAAGGAGGCCAAAAAGATAAAAACTGTTCTAGAAGAGATAATTATAACGTATTCTATTTTATGGTATACAACAACTAGGATGTCCTTTCTGCCTACGATGTATGTGAATGCAGATGTGAGTGCTCAACTCTGGTTGGTACAAGCTAACATGGCTAATGGATAGTAAGCTTAAAATGGGTAATGTAAAAGACATACTGCAAGATGTGCCTGAAAATTGGTATAATGTAACATGATTTTAGAATTTCAAATTGTCATTTTGCATTGTGCAGTCAATTGAATGTAGATTGGTTTATTGCTTATAGATCTGTACACCGTCGATAATAAAAAAACTCGAACTGGATTTATGTGCTGTGTCACAAATCACCCTGACTTGTGTGGCAGAAGAAGGGGATAAGCTGTTCTCTGTCTGCTTCTTAAGCAGTTTACTTTTTTATGTAGCAAATTTCAAGCTTCATAGTTTAAAAATAAAAAAGAAAAGGAAAAGCTAAAAGGCTTCATAAGCTGGAGCAAATTTGAAGAGTGATGTGCTTCAAAATTTGTTCTGTGAAACGGATTCCTTAATGGTTCATATATAACTAATTATGGTGCCATTTTTTTTTTCTTTTTTATTTTATGGCTTAAGATTTTCCTTTGCTCTTCTCCATAGAGGCATAGACATATCGCTTATTATGAGGTCATTCGCAGGATTTCTGTTTCGGATATTGGGGCACTACACGGGTCATCCTTTGCTTGGTGCAAAGGTTGTGGCCTCGATGCTCATGTTTGGGACTGTGTCAGGTATTCTTATGGCTCTGTTTCTAAATACTGCTGGTGGTGCCTGGGACAACGCGAAAAAATATATAGAGACAGGTGTTCTTGGAGGCAAAGGGAGTGATTGCCATAAAGCAGCTATTACTGGAGACACGTAAGTGTGAACTTATTTTCATTTTCCTACTCAAATGTCCCGTTTTCATTTAAAGTCTCTTGAAGACGCTGACAAACAAAACATGCAATTGCACTTGGATGAACACATTCTAAAACTGTTTAACTTGAGTGTCGCTGATTAAGTAGTTGGGATGGTCTTATTGACGAGAGCTGATTGTTCTAGAAAAGAATTTGCATAGATCATCTAGCACTTGCTGTCTGGTCTAGTATGTTTCATACTTCCTGAAGATAGAAATTGTAGATATTCTGATGTGGTACTTTTTAAATTGGTCTTGCAGTGTAGGAGATCCCTTCAAAGACACAGCAGGGCCTTCACTACATGTCCTCATCAAGATGCTTGCAACGATAACATTAGTAATGGCACCTGTCTTTCTGTGAGTTCTCGGCGTCCTTGTCCTCAACAAGTATGCAGCACCCTTATCCCTTTGTGGGGGTATGAATATTCTGAAAATGTAATGGTGATTGCGATCTTGAGCAAAAAGGTGCCGAAAATTTTCTTGTGTGGATCTGCGGCCGTCATCGCTGTGTCATTCGCATATAAAAGGCTTACATTCTTTTTTTTTTTTTTTTTTTCTGTTTTTAATAATAATTATATAATATCTAGTTTTCCAACATCTTAGAAAAAAAAAAAAAAAAAAATCTAGTATTTCATCATGTTGAGACTTCCGTAGCATTGATACTTGTATACCTATACTTTTGTGAAAGCTTCCAATCTTTGTAACAAGGATACTTCCATCTGGAGGCGCCGTTTATAAGCTCAAGACTTCATAATTTTACTTACATAATTGATTGCAGGCCCATAACATGTGCAACTGATGCCATTTATGGAGTTTATAGAAAGCCTTGCTGCAGCAATTAAAAGGAGTATTTGTTTTCACAATCAAAATTTTGTAGTTTTTGGAGGACATAAAACTAATCTATCAGTAGTGAATGGTGATGATTATAGAAAGCATCACCAACCCAGGTGAACAGTGTGATCATCTTCTCCTGCCTGGGAAGAATAAGCCAAATTCATGGTTGTGTAAAGCATTTTCCATGGAGAAGGAATCGTATTAGGTTTTTTTTTTTTTTTTTTTTTTTTTTTTTTTTTTTTTTATAAAAGAAAAGCAACTTTTCTTGATTTTAGTGAATCTATCTAGAAAAGCCTTTCTGATGGCTTTGTAGGAATGATTGAGCGTTTTTGCAAAAAAAGCGGAAATCAGATGCTATACAAATTGGTCATAGGCCTGTTTGGATAAATGAGGTGAAAAGAAATTGGTTGAAGTTAAAGTAGGGTATTTCACTTCACTCCATTTGGATATTTATCTAGTAGTTAAGGTTTGGTGTAGAATCCACTTATATGGAAGTATTTAGACTTGAAGTGAAATGGAGTACATGTGGCTCACAATATTACTTTATCTATCAGGGCAGATTTATCTAATTTTAGACTATTAAGGCCACATTTAACTTTACTCTACTTAACTTTTTGCCAATCCAAACATATCCAAACGGGCCCTAAATGTCCCAAGAAATTTTTTCCCCCTTGCTGTTTTTTTTTTTTTTTTAAAGTAGCATGACTGTAACCTGCTGTTATTAAGATTTTCTACAGGCTCAGGCTCTTATTAGGTCACTAAAGAAATAATGGAAAAGAGATTACTTGCCTAATGTGGCAATGCTGTCGCATGAACACTAGAACATGTGAATATGAAGGACGGAAATTGATGGGTTCCACTATGGATAGTGTGGCCAAGCATCAAGAATTAAAAACTTTAGTGCCTAGTGAAATGAGCTGGGGTCTCACTACCTTCATAAAAACTTTGGTTTTTTATTACTTCCGTCTTTGGTTAAGGTCAGTGTATTTTGGACCCCTTGGTAGGACACATGGTCGAAAGTCTCGATTCTGTAATCATGGGATGTGGGTTCTTTGTTATTAAAAAAGAAGAGTACCTCTTTTAGATTTTTTTTTTTTTTTTTTTTTTTTGACCGGTCCTTTAGATTCATTTTGATCAATGGCACTGAAAAGTAAATAATAGATGATACTTGTCAATCATCTATTACTCTCTATCTTTAAAATCATCCATTTTGTATGTTAGTTTAAATGAGTAAATTTGGAATCACTATTTCTTTTAGCAATTGTACAGATTACACTTGTCAATCATCCATACCTCCCTTAGCTTATAAATAAGGCGTGCTCTTTCGTTATGATCAAACATTCTCATTCATTTTTCAAGAATTGGTCTTTCAAACCGGTGTGAATTCTTTATTAATTCTCATTTCAAAGGTTTTACTTCTGTTTGTGACTTTTTCCACAAATATTACACTGTACAACACAAATAAAATAGTACGGCGTAGTAGTACATAAAAATATTTATGATTTTCTTATATATTTTTATTAATTCAACCACATTCTTTTAATTCACATACAAGCTAAAGTATACTAGTTGCCTTTAAATAAGAGGGACCTGAGCCTCTTTATTTTCTAAACAAGTTCACTAAATGTTGAAGGAGTCAAGGACCCCAATCGTAGCCTGAATCTGACTCGATAATGGAATATGGTTTTAGAAGTTAATGGAACTTGTTGATAGGACTCTTTTAGATATGAAAGTTTATTTGATTATATTTTTAATTTTTATTTAGGCTGATATTATTTTGAGTTTTTTTCTTCAACTTTTGAAAATCCTCTATAATTATGATAAATTCATTTTTCAATAAATTAAAAAATCTTTTATCAATTTATTTCTTCTAAATTTCAGTCAAAATCTTTATCGGGAATGGGTGGCATAGAAAAAAAAAGGTATGTTTAATATTTTTTTTAAATCACATTTTAACTTAATTTAACTTCATCTTTTTTTTTTTTAAATTTTTTTAAGATTTATTTAGTAAATAGAAAATTTTAAAAAAGCCTCTAACCAGTGTATTATATATCGTTTTTAATGTACTAATAATAGGAGAGACGATTTGCCCCTACCACGCCAATCGACCCAGTGGCGGTTCCAGATATTCAAATCAGTAGGGTTAACAAAAGGCTTATCTTCCACAATTAGAATAAATTTATTTTTACCCTTATCAATATATGTCATCTACTTTTGATAATATTAGGGTTTTCTCCTTCTAATACGGGGAGAATACTGTATTTAGAGGTTAAGTTAGGGTAAATGAAGACTTACTGAAAATAAAAATTGGACCCATTAGTTTTTTATTTTTTTTTAGACAAATCGCCCATTGGCCCATTAACTTAGGCATTGAGTGGGGTCAAAAGCATCCTATAGCGCCGCGTCGACCACCACCTCCACTGGTGTGATTTGTATCCAGGCAAATGTCCGAAATTGAGGAAATAGACCGTGTGCGTTCCAAGGCGGCTAACCAGACCGACGGCGCAACGCCTAGGGGCCGGTGACGACCATTGTTTCCCACCTCCTGGGTATAAACTTTCGAGATTGAGGAAACGGACCATGAGTGTCCGATGTGACTGACAGGACCGACGGCGCAGCGCCATAACGGAATTGAACCCCAATTCTCCTTCACCATAACGGAATTGAACCCCAATTCTCCTTCACCCATCACCACTACAGTAGCCCCTATCCTACCGTCGAAAGTCCCCTATCCTCCCATTGAAAATAAGTAGGGCAGAAATTTGAATGATGCATCGCCGGCACAAGGGTCATGCGATCCATCGAGTTATCATGAATCATCGGAGCGACAGGCAAAGCTCGCGTAGACTTTTTTTTTTGAGATGTCCAACCCTATCGTATCTTTCAGCCCTTTTTCGCCCCTGCCACGTATCTCTGTCTTCACACTACGACCATCCTCATATTTACAGTGGTCTTGATACTTATTTTATTGTTTAGGGATCATTTATTAAATAAATTAAGTTCTCATTTTAAACCAGTTTTGAATTTATATTTATTCTCATCTTTACCTCTCATCTATTTACATGGGATTAAATATGTTGGAATTCTAAAATCTAAATTACTATTAAAGTAGCTAAAATTAAATAAATAAATTACATGGGATTAAATATGTTGGAATTCTAAAATATAAATTACTATTAAAGTAGCTAAAATTAAATAAATAAAGGCTAAGATCTACATTGACTATGAAATATTTTTCGTTCACACTAATGAATCAATGGAAAAATTCGGTATATTCTTAGAATAAAGTGTATGCTAAGAATCTGGCATTCTAGGGCATGATATATTCTAATAAGATTTCTACTTAAAAATAATTTTCTATGTGCTTGGTGTGAAAAAGAAAAAAGTAGGTAGAAATTAAAATCCTCCACGTTTCTCTCTCCTTTTTGCTGGTGAGCTTTTCTACTTGAGATTTTCCATTTTTAATCACTTGTGAAAATACAAAGTCTTAGAATTTTTAGGAATTCAATTATATGAAATAAATAGTCCGGAGCATTTTGAGCAATAGTTACAAGGGGAAAATGGCAATGGCCAAACTAAAATATCTAAAGCTCAATATCAGCAATAGCATTTTGATTAACAGTTGCAACGGAAAATGACAATGGTCAAACTATAAATACCTAAAGCTCAATGTGGTCATTTTCAAATATCGTTATTTGGAGTGTTGTGTTCGATTAAGACACTGACACACCAAAATTGATGCAAGTAATTAACCTAAGCACAAATTCGACCCAAAAGACACCTGAAATCAACCTGATCATAAACCAAACTGCAAATTCATGACCCCAGTGTGCAAATGAGGTTAATTTAAGATTGACTTAGGTCAGGTCAGATGCTCAGATTTGTAAGCCTTGATTTGCATTTCAACCCAAACATGGCTATATCGGTGAGGCCCACTGATTTTGCCTATATATATAAAGTCAGCTCCATATATCAACTATCTATAAAAGATTTGACCTTAATTATTAAACCTTCAATGAGAAGTGATTATTTCAACTCGCTCACTGATTTCATATGGACCATCACTTTATTTTTGTTGATTGGGATCGAAATGCAAGAGATTAATTTTTCTTTCATAACCAACTAATCTAACAAACATAGTTCTCTGTCTTAGCTTTTGGGCCCCAACTCTTACCATGTTTCTTTGTTAAAATGTCTTATTGGTGAGGGGGAAATGTTCACCTATGAGCCGACCTTCATATAAATAGCTATATGAAGTCTAGCTTGTGAGACCCCTTTAGATACAAGTTTACCCATGGGAGGAAGGCAGATTGAAAGGTCTCTATATGGACAAAGGGGATCCAATAAATAGACCCACCTTATTATCGTACCCCTTGATCTAACAACCTACTTTAATGACGTCTTAATCATATAGATTTCCTTGAGATTCAATTTAACTGCAAGTAAAGGTTAAAATTTGGCATGATGCTAGCTCATTGGATGAAAAAAAACTATCAAAGGGGCTGCACTAATTAAAGATAGGCCCAAGCGTCTTTCTCCGGGAGAGGAACAGTATTTACAAAACCTGTGAGACCCCACTAATCCGGTCCGGGGTCATTACAAAACCCTGGAACAGTCTTTTCCACCATGACGGGTTGCAACTGGATTGGTTTGCTGAAGCCTGTCCACGTACAAACTGGTCTTTCCAATAATTTGATTTTCGAATTGGTCTCGCAAAATTCTTTAAGTTGATTCTTATAAATTCATTAGCCAGGCTCACCTTAGAAACCTAAACCATCAAAACACACCATTTACTAACACAATTATGTCTCTAATTTCAATCACAGATGGCCCCATTTTAAGATGTGATCTCCTGTTTTATAAGGAATTTTACTTCGTTTTTCATTTTTCATCACATGGTTGGTCACATATGATCAATTTGACGGTTGACTCAACTCTAATTAGAGTGAAATCTGACCTGGTTACTATTAGGAAAAAGGATAGTTATCCTGAGCCGTTCGGATGTTAGATTTGGACCTAATTAATGATTGAATTCTAACATCGAATCTAAGTAATATATCAGAGTCGAAGTCGTCCTACTCTCATTTCAAATGAGATGAATCAAAAAGCTTGTCAAAATGACACTATCCATCATATTTTTGAATCAAGTATCAAGTTACTATAGGTGAACGAGATACCCATGAATACAGGATCCTTAAATCTTTGTTACTCTGTACAGCTTACCTCATTCACTTCAATTTCTCATGCATGGCTTTACCAAAATGGTTTAAAAAACCATTACATGCAGAGGAAGAGGCAGAGTTCATCTGTAGTTGGGTGGTTGATGAAGAAGAAGCAATTGAGACATCCCATCTTGTAATGAACAGCATCCAATCATCTCCTCTTCTCCGCTGAACCCAACTCCTGCATGAAGAACACTTCCCTTCTCTCTTAGCACCTTCAATATATTCTCAAAGACAGACACTTCACATGGTATTCTCAGCACTCCTTCCTGTTGAAACCCAAACTCCTCTTCAGCCCCTCTCAGCAGAATCCTAAATGCCCCGTGACCCAGATATCCGGTTGGGATTACAAACCTCTTGAGTTCTTCTCCGACGCAGACGGCAAGGAATCCTTTCGGGACAGCAGCACCGCCTGAGACCAATGTAGTGGAAGAGCTGTTGGAGAAGGTGAAAGTTCTCTTGAGGAAGTCTATGCCTTTGGTGGTGCTGTTGCTGGGCTTCTGTGCATTTGCTAGCTTTCTCCATTTCTTGAGGATCTGCTGAAGCCTTACTATCTGTTTAATCTTCTTGTGCTTGTTGCAATCCATGAGAGGCTTCTTTTGGACTTTGCTAAGGTGTAATGCTTCAAAAGGCTACTTCAAAAGGCAAAGCTCACCGGGGTGTTGTATTTCTTGTGTGTTCTTGTGTCATTTTCTCTGCTGCGTGATGCTCTACTTATAGATAGTTGGGCCCCCTGTTTCAAGTCAGGGTGGCAACAGAACATGGTTTTTAAAACATGCCTCTTAGACAAGTTATTTTAGGCATATAGAGTGGTTCATGCATGAGTAGAGTTTTAATACAAATTTAAGTTTCCCCTAAAATACATAGAAAACATTCATGGCCAAAATCTTGTGTGTCCGAAGATACTTTCCTTCTTTTTTTTGTCAAGTTTCATGCAATATGGAGCTGATTTTTTGTTTGTGGCAAATGCTCCACCCCTTCTGCTGGTGGTTGTCATTCTTCACTCTTCACATAAAGGGCTCATCTATGATCAATTCAATCCCTCTTTACACACATTCCATCTTGAATTATAATGAACCTAATTTGAGACCAATACAGAGTGAAATATTCCCCTACGGCGCGTCATATGGTCGTACCGAGTTTTAGGATGCAACCCTTGATTTGTAGGCATCGACTGTCAGATGGGAATGTCTGAGAAAACTTCCCCTAATGCAGATATTAATAACTATTGGATTTCATCAAAATGTTTGCACGACGTATATCTGTTTAGTTTGAGGATTTAAAACTAAAGACTAGGATTATTTTGATAGGCCTAATCTCATATATACTCCTAATCATCTAAATGCATCCAAAGCCCTGCCTCTTGATTTTTGTACATCCAAGTTACACATCTCTTAATAAAATGTTCTCCAGTAACCTGACTCATAATAATGATGATGATGATGATGATGATGATGATGATGATGATGTAGTAGTAGTACTAGTAGTAGTAATAATAATAATAAATCTTATAATTCACATGTAATGGGCTCCAATACAGATGCATGAAATAAATAGCATTTGGAGATTATGGAGGAGACCATTGGACGTACATAGTCCCCAATATGTTTTACACCTCATGTTTAAGAGCATTGATGGGTGAATCAGATAAAAAGATTTGGCAAATAAATGACCTGATCTCCATTGAATATATAAGTGGTACTGTTTTCCTTTCATGTCTTGAACATTACAAAGAGGGTAAAGGAGAGTGTACTCCAAATCCACTCCAAAATCTGCGGGGAAAAAGATTTTCTCTTTCCACTATTATATGCTATATCTAAGTTTAGCAACCATAAATCAACACTTATTTTTTGCGTCTAAAATCTATGATTATATGATCTTGGGTTCTAATCTCCCCCCATTGGATATGCAAATCTTGCGTGCAAAAGGGGGTGGGTATAAAAGCCAAAATTCCACCCCCAATTTCTACCGTCTCAACCTCTCCCATAGAATTATATATTGCTATGGTAGATTGGATGTTTGGAAAGATAAAGGGATCAAAGTAAAAATAAAAAGATAAAATGAAAAATAAAAAGATAAAATGAAAATTCTCAAGATTTATTAAAATTTAATATCAAGATTCCGGTTTGAAATGATTTTAAGCTACGTAAGTGATAAACAACACATTTTATGGCACTTAAAAATTCACAAGTTTAAAAAAAATCTAGAAATGATAAGACCTATGAGTATAGACACCTTGAAAAAAGACATATTGCCGTTACTATTAAAATAATTTTAGAAAAGATTGACTATACAATTAAAATGAATAGGTGGGTTGCTTATTATCGACGGATTTTGGTGTTCAACACCAAATATGGATTGATGAAATCCTCGGTTTCTCCATACCTACAAGTTACACCTTCCCATTCTACAGAGATGATGAGGAAAAGACAAATAACGGGGCAATCAACTTAAATGTCTTACTACATTGAGATTTCCTTTTATAACAACTGAGATTTAGTCCATGGTTGGCATTTCTATTTTTGACCTCTATTTGTCTAAATATCTAAAACGGATAGATGTTTTGAAAATAAGAGATTTGACACGCATATCTACCCTCTACCCACTTTAGAGAAGTAGAGGCAAATCCTCTAAAAATCAATTGCTCCTATTCTAGGTGGTTGAAAATAAGGGGCAAAAAAGTAGAGAGAGAGGATGTCGGGTGAATAGTACTTTGGATGTCCTCATGGCCCAGTCCATTATATATTTATTTTATGAGAGTAAATCGAAGGTCCAAACCATTAGATTAAGAAGGTCAAACCCGGCTATGGGTCCAAATCTTAACCATTGAATCATTCTATATTTTGAGATATTTATAAAATACTTTACTTAGAACTACTTTTTTGACTTATGTGGGCCTGGAACATATGATCCTAACCTTTAATCCTATTTGGAATGAAAAACACATCTACGGGGTCAAACTTCAAGGTTTGATTCCTCATGGAGCTTGAGAAAATTGCGAAAAACTTTCAACCATTAAATGTAAACTATTAGGTTGTGGACGTGTTCATAGGCAGTTTAGTTTTTTCTTTCTTAAATTATAGGACCATAAATCATGATCCAAATCGTTGGATAGATTGAGAAGATTAAACATTGCTATGGGTCCAAATTTCATCTATTGGATCATAAAATATATTGAGATAATTGAAAAAAATTCTCCATATATTTCTATCTATTTTTCTGACATCTGTGGGCCCCAAAACTAAGATCTGAACCGTTACTTCTCTTTGTATGGCTATATATGGATATGGGTTCGAATCTCAAAGCTTTATTCTTTGTGTATGCCGGGAAATTCATAAAAAAACTTTTATCTGCTGATTTAAAAAGGTCTACTTCAATCAGTTTTATGTGCTACCAAATAGATTATTTCTAAGGCATCTATTTCGAAAAGGACCATTTGAAAAAGAAATTCATCTAGATTTGCTTCATAAATAAAATCTGCCAAACAAGGCATTAGGATAGAATCAGTTAGATTCTCCAATCTGCTCGTCTCTCAGGCATTTCACTCCAACAAGAAATGCCTAATATGAGGGAGCAGCGACTTGGGTTTGGCCCATGTGCTTACATAGCATGAAGGTCTACAACGAGAGTCAACTATGGAATGTTATAGTGATGTGGGACAAGGTTTGGACAATTAAGGAGCATTAGGGTCACAATGAGTTCATATTTTATATAATCCAACAGTCATATTTGATAATATAATATGCTATATTGAAAAGCTCTCAACTATTATTAACCAAATCAAGCCTTTTCCCACTAGGTGGGGTCGGCTATATGAATTTGACGACGCCAATCAAATCTATGTTTAGGGTCATGTCCTTCGTTAGATCCATGTAGGTGAAGTCATGTTTAATAGTTTCTTTCCAACTTTTCTTGGGTCTCCTTCTCCCTCTCATACTTCTAACAATCTCCATGCTTTCACACCTTTTAACAGGTGCATCCGTTGGACGCCTTCTAATATGGCCGAACCATCTCAGTCGATTTTTTCTCATTTTATCTTCAATCGGTGCTATTCCTATTTTGCCCCTCCTCGTTCCTAATCATATCTCTCATTGTGATCCCGTACATCCATCTTAGTATTATCATCTCCGCAACTTCCATCTTCTTAACATGATTATGCTTTACTGCCAAATACTCTGATCCATATAACAACGTTGGGCGTACCGCCACCTTATAATACTTTCCTTTAACCTTGAGGGGAACTTTCCGATCACACAAGACGCCCGAAGAACTCCTCCATTTGGTCCACCTGGACTGAATCCTGTGACTTACATCAATATCAATCACTCCATCCTCTTGCACCATATATCCAAGGTATCTAAAGTTTTCTTTCTCTACAATCTTTTCTGTGCCCAAACTTACTTCTATTTTATCAGGTGTCATACTTTGACTAAACTTGCATTCCATATATTCCGTCTTGCATCAACTTAGCTTAAACCCTTTAGTCTCTAACGTTTTCCGCCATAATTTTAGCTTAACATTTACTTCTTTTCTCGTCTCATCCACTAAAACAATGTTATCTGCAAATAGCATACACCACGGCACTTCATTCTGGATATGTCTTGTAATCTCATCCATAACTAGGGTAAACGAGTACGGGCTTAACGCTGAGCCTTGGTGTAGATCAATCGTGATAGGAAACTATTTAGTCTCTCCGCCAGTCGTTCTTATAGATGTCACTACTCTATCATATATATCCTTTATCGCCTCAATATATGCGACACACACTCTTTTCTTTTCCAGTACTCTCTATAGAATCTCCCTAGGAACCCGGTCATAGGCCTTTTCCAAGTCAATGAACACCATATGTAAATCTCTCTGACCTTTTCTATACTGTTCCATTAACCTTCTCAGGAGAAAGATAGCCTCCATGGTTGATCTCCCAGGTATGAAATCAAATTGATTCTCTGAAACGTTTGTTATTCTTCTTAGTCTTCTCTTAATAACTCTCTCCTATAATTTCATCGTATGGCTCATCAATTTAATCCCGTGGTAGTTCGCACAGAATATCTCCCTTGTTATTTAATATGAGTATAAGAATACTTTTCCTTCATGCATCAGGCATCTTCTTGGTCTTTAGCACTACATTATTACTACCACCCAAAAAACCTGTTTGGCATTTCGAAATCCCATCGTTTTGAATGGTCAAATTTCAAATTTCAAGTTAAATTACTTGTTATAGTAAGTTTGCTTTAGCTATAGTCAAGTTGAAATCCATATATCATTTATGTGTAATTGTATGTTAATATGATAAGTGGTCTAGATAGATATTACTTAACTATTTTCAATTAGTTTTTTTTTTCTCTGATAATGTAGGGTGTCCCAGCCCTTTGGGCAATAATAATCCATACGGGCCCATGAGAGAAAGTCGGATAAAGCTCCTCTTAGTCTCAATGTGGTAGTGCAGTTTTGAACCCACAATCTTCGGATGCAAACCGTGGTCCTAAGCCAACTGAGTTACCTCTCAGGGTTAACTATTTTCAATTAGTTAAAAGTCGACACATTTTGTGCTGAAACAAATTTTACCTTGTGTAAGACTCGAAAAAAGTGGTTAATTACCTCTATAACCCAAATCTTTTTTCTTTTTCTGGAGAAATTTGCAGATGTGCTTTTTCTTAAAAAGGACAAAATGGAAATCGCAAAAGAAAAAAAAGCATGTTATTAACAACACAAAGCAACAAAAAATAAATATATTCTCCTATGGAGAACATGGGTTAACTCAAATGGTCATAAACATCCCTTCTCACCCACAGGGCCAGGGTCGATCCCTGGCATTGGTGGAGCACGGTCCTGAGCATACTTAATTGGGCAGAGCAAGCAATACATGGATAACCTTCGGGGACTTGGGCCGATCGATTAGGATAGTTTACAATTCCATCTGATGTAATGGCAAAAAAAAGTATTTATATTCTCCTCAGATTTCATTTTCTACTGAAGATGCTTTTCAACAAAATACCCACAATGTCACAACTCCTTGAGCATTCAACAGTGGTCATTTCTATGATTTTGACTGCCTAGTAAATTAATACTCATCAAAGCCTCATTCTCAGCAGTGGCAGAACGAGGAGATTTAGCTCTTGCAAGGGCCACTATGTAACAAAATTCTTGGGTGTATCAATGTAAAATAATAATAATAGTAAAAGTCCACAACACAGAGATGTTTTCCAAAATTTATGGTTGATTGGGTGGTTTCAACAATTTAGGAGAATCTCTTACCAAGTGGACATAAAGAAATAATGCATGCATTACATGAACTTCATGCTGAAAGTACCTTCACCTCACCCAATATTTCATTGCAATCTTCCAAGAATGTTGAAAGGATGGTTTTTAGAATTGTAGTAGAAGTAATGGTGATTAGATTTCAAAAGAAGAAAAAGAAAAAAAAAAACTGAATAGGACTGGGATATGCATCCAAACAAAGGGTCTTTTGAGAGGCATCTTTCAGAGATGAACTTTTCCTCATCTAAAAATATCCTTACATGTATGTCTGTATATGCATTTCGAATTCCCATGCAATTCATATGGGACCTATCCCTCCTATCCACATCTCAGTCAGCTAAAGGACAGATGAAAAGGAAGTGGTCCAGTAGCCCATGTGTTTACTTTGGATATTGTTTTGTCATAAGCAGTTTTCATGCAATGACTTGTCGACACAAGCATATACTTTTTAAGTAACATGCAAGGTTGTTTCTCATGCATAGATCATCATTTTACTTTGATCAAAAATGGAAATTTGGCCTTTACTTTTACATTGGATTGGTTATATTAAAAACAGATTTTTATCAAGAAAAAGTGAGCTCCACACGAAAATAGAAATTCATCCAATGGGACTTTGATATATATGGACACCTTTATGAGGATATATAAGATTCTAGATTAGACAAGACTTATAATGGAAATTTTAAGTCTTTCATAGTATTTACAAACAACCATGTCTATTATTAGTTTTCACATACAATAAATGATGTTCCTTGACTACATCGCTCAGACCTTGACAGGTAAGACTAAAAATAAGATCTTTTGGCCTCTTCCAACTGCTTTTGATGAAAAACTGCTTAAAAAAAAATGAAGATACCACCACCAATCAAAAAAAGAAAGAAAGGAAAAAAACAAAAATTGAAGATACCCTTTTATCTTGAAGTCTCCATAGTTTACCCTTGGTTAAGTTTAAGCTTGAGAATGAACTATGGTAGTGTAAAACATTGAAGAAATACATGGTAGTTCTAACTGGTTTGACTTTGAAGACAAGAAGATAATTTGACATGATAAGGAAATATTAGTTAGGTTAGTAGGTTCCTCACCATGATTAAAAAAAAAAAAAAAAAGTCTGACTACCAATCAAGATGCCCATCAACAAAGAAAGAAAGAAAATAGACAATATTGGGAAATCCTTAGCAAAGGCAGGAGGTAGCAACTAGCACGTAAAATTTCCTAAATAAAATTTTACCAAACTTACAAGGCCAGAGTAATACACCTAAAGAGTTCAACACTAAATTTGCCTCAACTCCAGGAGTCAATGGTAATAGTGGGGCCTGGGCCGATGCTTCTCAAAGCCTGGCCCATTTAGTCATGGGGCTATTATTAAGGCCCGCATTCGACTCCCTTTAAAGTTCAGGACAAGGTTTGGGCTTATTTGCAAAATACATACACCTCTTCACGTTAATTTATGTGGGCCTCAAAGCACATACACCCACAAACCTACCCATGTAAGATCAGGCCACAAAAATAGGCCTGAACGAAGCCATGGGCTTAAGAACAGAGCAAAAAATCCAGCCCAGTATCTAATGGGCTTGGATCAGGCTTAGGGTGACCAGGGTGACCCATGATCCTCCTAATTGCATAGAAGAAAAAGGAAAGGTACTCTTCAACCACACCTGAAACTATGACCCACCCTAGTAGAACTAGAACCCCTTCATCCATATGGTGCCCATAATTCACTAATCAAATGGTCCTAATTAACAATCAAATACCATCACAATGATTGATCTACATACATAGCTCATGGCACACATTAAAAACAAGCATGCCAATTAGGGCTGTCAATTGTGTCGTGTTAACGAATTCGAATTAAAATCACTTCAACCCGTACCCGACCCGTTAACTTATCGAGTCAAAAAATCTAACCCGAACACGACCCATTAATTTAACGGGTTACCCGACCCAACCCCTTAACCCGTCAAGTAATTAAGTCATTTCGAAATTTAAAAAAAAAATTATACAAAAGTAGAAGAAGAAAAATATATAAGCCACATGAAACTATAAGTAAGGATCTCAAGTGGATCCCACCTAAAAACTCACTATAAAACAATAAATTTTAATTTCTTTTTATATGAATATAAATTAATTTATTTACATTTAGGGAGTAAAAAAAAATTTAACGGGTCAAGCGGGTTGTTAACGGGTTACTTATTTAACTCATACCCGACCTGTTAACTTAACGTGTTAACGGGCTTGACCCATTAACGACCCGAACCCATTAAGAGCCAACCCAAACCCGTTAATATCGTGTGGGTTCGTGTCGTGTTAACGGGTCATATGACATTTTGACAGCCCTAATGCCAACAGGGATGATGGTTTCGGGTTTGGGTCGGATCCATCCTGTTCCTTGACCCAAACCCAACCTACTAATAAACAGGCACCCATACCCAAACCCTCAACTTGGGTGCACATTACAGAACCAGTTTCTCCACCCAAATTGAGATTATAGACCCGGTCCCACAACCATTAAGTAGACCCGGAACCAGACAATGCCCTAATTATATAAAATTTCGGATCCTTTGTAGATCCGGATAAAGGATATAGACTCTCTCTCTCTCGCTTTCCCTCTCTCTCTCTCTCGCTCTTTTTTTTACCTTACGAAGACCGGAACAGGACACTTCTCTGCTACTTTCCACAGAGAGAGACGTCGGCATTCATCTGGTCGGTCCCAAAAGCCCCACAAATTCGTACTCTTTCTCAAAATCCAGCAAAAAAATCTCGTCTTTGATCTAAAAATCAACGACCCAGGTAAGAAAGATTCCATTTTTCCACGTTTTCGCATATGGGTTTTGCTCTATATATCAAATCCGATATAGCAAGCATCATGTATATAGTTCTCCTTCTTCTTTTCTTACTCTTTGTTATGATCAAATGGCTTTTCAATCAGAATCGCAGAAGAAGAAGCTTTATCTTCTGGGTGATGCTTATTATAGTGTAATGGTGTTGCCCAAGGAGCTTGAGCTCGAAAAGGAGGGCGCTTTCGAGCTCCGGTTTCAGGCTCCTGATCTGAGAAGAGGGATGAATGTGAGATTCTCCCTTTTCATTTTGTTTCTTTATATTGATTACTTTGTTGTCATTTTTTATATATTAATTTTTGTTGATTGTGTAAATATTGATGTTTGTTTATTGATTTCTTTAATGAATGTAACTAAAAATTTGGTATGTGATGAAAATCATTGGAATGGAATCTGGCTACTGTGAACCCTTTTTGATTTTTTTTTAAAATTTTATTGCAAGTGGCTTTTATGGGATCCTGATTCCTATTGCTTTTGGTGACTTTTGTGGTATTATGTGTTTGAACCCTTTTTGATTTATTTTTTTTTAAATTTTATTGCAAGTGGCTTTTATGGGATCCTGATTCCTATTGCTTTTGGTGAATTTTGTGGTAATATGTGTTTTTATTTTATGTAAAATCTGTGATTTGAGTTCATTTATATCCATCTATAGGATGATTTTCTCTTGCACACTGCACATTGGTGCTGTTTATCACGCGGGATCAACGTTGTTGATATTTTTTATTTTGAATTTCTCTGTTGAAGCTTTGATCTTTCAGGGGTAGTACGTTTTTATAATATTTATTTTTCTTAAGAAAGTGTTTTTTTATCGGGTTATTTTTTAGTTTTAAGATATGAAAATCTTATTGGATGGTTGATCACCTGGTTGTCCCTATTGTTTAAACAAAATGTGAATCCTCTTTTGAGCCCACCTTGGGCCACTAGCAAGCAAATGTATGGAAGATATAGGAAGGCCTATGCATGGATTATCGATGCCCCTAGCCTGTTCAAATGCTGTTGATTCTATGGCCTGAAGATCAATGGTTAATAGAAACTAAAAAGATATCTAATCCAATGGGGATTAAAACTCCAAAAAAGATCTAAATTGGGTGACTGCCAACTGCCAGATAGCGAAGTCTGAGAGAAGGGGGAGATGGGTGGAAAGTGAGCCTCATAGGTTGAGCCTTCTCAATTTTGAAACTGATTTGAGTGATGTACTGATGGATTATGTGGTGGGGGAGAGAGAGGGTACCATTTGATAATGTCAAATGTGAATCTGCTATGAAATTGGTAGGCTATAATCTGTATGTGTAAATAATTTCAATATACTATTAAGACGTTGTATATCTGTATTGTTGCGTTTGTGTATCAGGATTACCGAAGTTGCGATATTTGATACCCTTTACCTGTGCTTGATACTGATATCCATGTCTGTCAAATTAAATACCTTTTTACTATATTGTGTATTGTAATGTGATGGTTAATGCCAACAGCATACAATCCCAATACCAGAAGCAGAAAGATTCGTTGAATTTATCATGGGTGTACACGGTTTTTTAATTTGCATTTAGTCAGTAGAAAACTACATCATTGGGCTTTCAAGCTTTCATTTTGATTGAAATGTATGTATTTTGATATTTTTCACAATTTTGAGTCGGAATAAGCACATGTGATTTTGGTTCAAAGATCATGGAAGTGAAGTTGATCTGATGCAGGATTTCATACGGAGTAGAGAAGTGAAGGAGTTTCTTAGTGGGGCTTTAGCAGGTGCCATGACTAAAGCTGTGCTGGGTCCTCTTGAAACCATTCGGTGAGCCTTTTTTTCCACCTTTATTTTCCGCCATTTGCATTTCAGATGGGGCATATCGCATGCTTTTATTTGTTCTGACTGCAACAAGATGAAGGGCAGCAGTGATAGGTTGATCACTAAATCCATAGGAATCTGAGCATGTTTGGGGTACTTGTAGCATTATAGTATGTTCATATAGCACCTTGCCTGTTGGATTAAGAAAATTTCTTATTTCAAGTTAACGGCTGTCATACTTGTAGTACTTGTACAATCATCCAAGTTTTTTTTTATCGACTCATGCAATTTTATTCTACATCATGATATTTTGAGATGTGATTGGTAAAGTGTCAATTGGTTTATATTCTGGTTGTCAATATGAGTGCAGTTCATGACTTAACACTCATTCTAGTGATCAAGTAGCTTATAGATATTGTTGTGATTGGCATTTGTGGTGCTGGTTTAAGTAAAACAATGCCTTCTGTCCAACAAGCAATCATACAACTGGGGCTCATGTTTTAGTAACATAATCCAATCATATGGCCGGCGGGCCCCATCGTAACTCTTAAGAGAGACCATACCTTGATGTCTCTCCTATTGCATTATTCTATTTGATATGTTTGGTTTCTTGCACAAATGGGCAGCCATTTTTAAATATTCCAGTTATGAAGTGAATATCAGACAGGACATGCAGTGGAGGAGCTGCGATACAATCTCACTAATCAAAAAGAAAAAAAAAAACTGTAGCTGACCCCAACATAGTTGGGACATGGCTTTGGGCGATGATGATTATTCAAATAGTGGTTTCCCACATGTACAATCAGGAGTCAGGACCAAGCAAGTGATATGGTCAAGGACTGTATGTTTCTTCTTAGAGCTTATTTGGATGCATTGATCCTGGTGTCAATGGAATTATCAAACTTTGGCCTTGACCCTTCTTAATCTGAATCAAGACATCCACATTATGATGCTCCAATCCCCCTCCTCTTCTAGAGGCTCTGACACCTCGAAACCATTGCTTATGACTTTTCCTAGGCGATTACTTTTCCTTCTTGCATTGACCATCCTGTGAAAGAAGGTGGTGTTTCCATCCCCTTCCTTAAGCCACAAAACTCTATATTTCTGCCTATTAAATATGGTTCTTGCGTTACAATCTTGAAAACTGTATACCAATCACCATATTTTTGGTTTTCTGCACCATGTCAGGTTCTTTTCAGGATCTGATAGATATCCATTCTGCAATATTAATCATTCTGCTTTGCAATTTAAGGCACATCCATATGCACTCTTTAGGGGTATGCAGTATGCACCTTGGCTAGCTCGACTCAGGTTGTATAGGCTCCAAATACCAAATGCATATTGTGTGATGACACGTGATAACCTTTAGGCGTGTTTTAACATCCCGACTTTTAAAAATGTGGGGTATGCTTTCCTCTCAAAAGAAAATTAACTGTGTTTAGCATATCTGACCTGAAAGATCACCATCCTTGTTTCTAGGTGTTAATTTTAGTGTTCTAATGAAATTATAATGGTGGAAAGAATGCCCATCTGTTTATTGAAAGAATTGGTTCACTTGCGATTCTGGAGAATTCAGATAGAAAATAGAAGATTGATTTTCATTGATTGTGGCCTTTCAAATTTAGATTCTATTTTTTGAAGCCCTATGGAATGGAATTTGTGAAGTAATTGCTTGGCTTGATATGGGTAATTTGAATCACTCTGGAGTTTGGAAACATCTGGCCTGAATTGTATTGATTTTGCAGGACGAGGATGATTGTTGGTGTTGGATCTAAAAACATTGCTGGCAGCTTTACTGAGATCATTGAGAAACAAGGCTTGCCAGGACTTTGGGCTGGAAACACCATCAACATGCTCCGTATAATCCCAACTCAGGCGATTGAGCTTGGAACTTTTGAATGTGTCAAACGCACATTGACATCTGCCCAAGAAAAATGGAACCAAAATGAGTGCCCAAAAGTGCAAATTGGACCTGTGAGTCTCAACTTATCTTTTTCTTGGATCTCTCCGATTGCTGTTGGAGGCGCAGCCGCTGGGATTGTGAGCACACTTATCTGCCATCCTCTTGAAGTCTTAAAGGTAATTGGGGTGTTGAAAGGCTCTTTATCTGTAACATGAAATGAAAATGTAGTCAGATTACTCTGCTATATAACATGAAATGAAAATGTAGTCAGATTACTCTGCTATATAACATGAAATGAAAATGTAGTCAGATTACTCTGCTATATGAGAATAAACCATGTATGCTTTCTGGGAAGACTTATTGATTCATCACTTTGTGCATAGGAACTACAAGCCTCGCCCTGAGGATACTAATATCCTTGGGCTCTGAAACCATTCAAGGATGCTTGTAGTTCAGGAATCAAAACGATTGGCATGATTGGCTTCATCATGTATAGACAATACCAGATGGGATAACCTAGCCATTCTATCTTTGATCTTATCTCTCTTGAGTCGGATGGTTGCTGTATATTTTCTAAACCATTTATTATCACGCCATTGATCAAAGGGCCATCCAATTTGAGATGTTTTACTGGCATCTTCTATGTGGTTGTCTAAAATGTTATTGGAGAATTGTCTTTATATGATTTCGAAGATAAAGTGTAGCCCTACTTCACATATATGGTTCCAAATGTAAGTGAAACCCTAATGCACATGGAAACGGGAAACCCTTGGTTGATTTTAGAATTTTTATTCTGGTGACCTGGTCCATAGAAACATAATTGAAAGACGTCATTTATCACTATTGCCTTGTCCCATCGTTAACTGCTTATTACTCTAACTAAAGAAACAATCTAAAACCATCTATCCTAGCATTCTAAAATTGCCGTTGGAGAGAGATCTCGGTGTGTGTTTTTGTGTGAACTCAAAAATAAAGAACCTGCACAAGAGAGAGACATCATCACCGTCATTGTAACCTAATCTAATGTATTTAGGGCTGCCTTCATAAAATTTTAATCTTCATTCACCCTATTAGAGGTCATGTTGTCCATAGCTCGAAAGTCTTAACACATTCATTGAAGGTCTCAAGTGGTCTCTCCTTCTCCTAGTTGATAAGTAGCCTTTCGCCTCGTTGTACTAGAGATGATTGAGGCCTGAACCAGCGCAAGTAGCATTCCTTTTTATTTCTTTCTACTGTTGAAGCTACTCATTGGTTTCCTCTTATGTACTCATTCCTAATTATGTTATTTCTTGTAATTCCACACATCCTTCTTAGCGTGTGTATCTTGGCTGCATGCCCATCATTGAAGTGGTGATTCTAAGTAAAGCCGAAGCCAAAAGAGCTTTTAAAGTGTAGTATCCAGAGGCTGTGTGACTAGGGATGTCCCTCCTCCTTTAGCATTGAAAAATGAAATATGTGAGCCTACCCTGTCAAATCTTGAATTTTGGTAGGTGTCAAACTGTTTTTGGGAACTTAGATGCGAATTGGTTGGACCATGAACCAGGTAAGTATGGTCCCAAGCATGGGATGTCCACACGTGACGTGTGGCAATGATGCCACCAGACCATATACGTGGGACCTACCCATGCACCATGGGCATGGAGCCAGGTATGCAATGAGTGGGTTTCCCTCTGGTCCATGTCTGCTTGGATTGCCTGGTGTCCTGTCCAGCTTGTCCAAATAGTAGTTGGCCAACTGACATACATGGTCAAATTGATCATATCCAGTTTATCGCCATGGGATTAATCACCTGGATGACCTTCTTTCGCTTGACTGGATTTTGCTATGCATATCCTTGGGTTGAGATCATATGATTCCTCTTTGGTTGTGGACCATGGAAAAAGTAGTAATTCATAAAATTTATCCAAATCCTCATTATTCTTTTTGTAGTATGTTACAGGATCGGTTGACTGTAAATCCTGAGGTGTACCCTACTATTACTGTTGCTGTTCAGAAGATTTACAAGGATGGTGGAGTTGGTGGCTTTTATGCTGGAATCTCACCAACACTGATTGGCATGCTTCCATACAGTACATGCTACTATTTCATGTATGAGACAATGAAGATATCTTATTGCCAAGCAAAGAAGAAGAAGGCATTAAATCGAGCAGAACTGCTCCTGGTTGGAGCTCTGTCAGGTTAGAACCTGGCTTTAGTTTTCCTTTGCTTTCAGATACAGAAAGCATGGGCTTGAATTTTATTTGTGTGTGATGCTTGAAGTTTCCACTGAAATAGCTGAAAAAACACATTTCTGGGTTGAAAACTGATGTTTTTCTTAAATACTATGGTCTATGGGTGCATTTGGGGTGGGACTTTGTACTTATGGGACTTTGTACTTACCCAATTCAGAAGTGGTCTCATTAATTTGGCAGAGTTGCGGGTATCCAATAATCATTATTAGGCCTCAATACATGAAATTATTAAACCACGGTAGATGAAACAATAAGTTTCTGCAGTTTCTGCCTCAATGTATTAGCGCAAGTAACCTATTCTGACTTGGGGCAAAAAAAATAAATAAAAGAGGAAAAATACACATCCCTAGTTGTGATATCTGATTTCTTTGCTACCCAATGTACACAGCGAAAATGATAACTATTTTGTCCTGCAAAATAGAAACTGATTTCTATTTGTGGTACATCTAAATGTTGATCCACCCTTGACATCTAAGCCACTTCTAAATTTCTTGGGCATGATTGGTAGCCAAAGAATTTGTCTCTCTCCAAATGTGATTTCCAGTTCCTGTGCTACCCCTAGGACACACTGGAAAGGATAACCATTTTTTTCCTGAAAAATGTAGAAGTTGATTGCTATTTGGGTTACATCCAAAAGCATTCTGATGTCCAAGCTAGTTCTAAATCTCAAGTATGATTGTTAGATAATTTGGCCTTTTCAATTTAGTTATGTGTTTAAATTCTGTAATAGCATTTGGGGTTTCAGGTGGGAGCAGCAGATTGACCCAATAATTGGAAGTTTGCTTGAAATGAAATGGGCTTGAGATCAGCCAAGGAAAACAATAAACCGACTTAACATGATACTCTATATATCAGGTTCTGTCAGGCATTTTGTTTTCTGTCTGTTATGCTCATATACTTCAGATCTATTTGGAGATTTTATAGCGGAATTTTCAGGGTGCATCTTGAACCCTGATCTCCCCAGATTGCATTGAGTTCGAATATTTTGGCAAAAATGATTGCTTATCTGCCCTGCTAGGCCTTGGGGTGGAATTAAATTTAATTACGTAAGTTATGATAGTGTTTTTCAGCCTTTTCAGTCCCGAATCATCTGCAGTGTGGATCATCAACTTGGCGAGTACAAATTGGAAAAATAGTATCCCAACTACTTTTATTTTGTAATTCGGTTTCTGCCCCAAACTCAGTAGCATGGACAAGTCATCCAATCAGTCATAATATTCATATTTATTGTACCAAATTCCAGACATACCCTTGACTACCTTTTTGTAGCCTAAAAGGCTCAAGTCTAAGGTATTCATGTTCCAGAGAAGTTAAAAGTTTCAATGTTTGAATTTGTATTGTTGATAAGTCGTTAGAAGCCGTTACTTTATTTGCTTGTTTTGTAGAAGAGTTGGTTACAAGATGACATACAAATACTTCGAAGGAAGTTTGCCTCTGAAGTGGATAAGTATCATCTTATTCCTTGGGTTGAGGGATTCCCCCAACAAATATCAAGCATTTGGCCTTGTTGGGTTGCTGAAATTAAAGTGTTTTTTGTTAGTATTTTTTAGTTGCAAATTATGAGTTATTGTGTTAGTAGTTAATTAGTTATGGTGGTTGGGTTAGGTTAGTGATGATGTGTAAAGTAATTAGTTGTATACTTTGAATTTAGGAAGTTAATCATGCTTGAATTTGGAAAGTTACAATTGGTTAGTCATTATTTTCTACAATAACTACCTTATTCATATTTTAGAATGCCTTAGTTTTTGGACAATCAAGTTGTTTCTCTTCCAATGGAACTCCATACAAGTTTTTCCAGTGGAATTCTATACAAGCTTTCTGCTGTTACTTGTTCTTCAATTTTTTAGTGCGAGTCTTGAGCTAGTTTCAACTTAGGTTAAACAAATTGAGAAGCAAGTTTTTTCAGTACTTGGGAGTTTGCTGTTCTCTTCACGGGTCAAGTGAAAACCTGTTTACAAGCATTGAGTTTCCTCTGTTGACCCTGAATGAGGATTTACCAGCTGCACATCCATCGACAATGAAGGATCTCAAGATCTGGCCCCATTGGAGTGCTTATGCTATATCAAGCCTGCTAGATGTCAGTTGGCAACAAATTATTAATGTTCTTGCTACGTTCTTCTTCTAGCTTGTTTTTCTTATTCCCTCAGATCTGACATCTTTCAGATCTTGATTTGTTATCAAACCATTAATCTCCAATTTCAAGGACCATCACAAGAACCGGCCCTTTTTATTACAAAAAATCCTGACAATGAGAGAGTGGGAGCCATCAGTCTTCAGGCCTCCCTCCCTTTACCCTTTATATGACCCAAAGAGACTAGTCAGTAAACATTTTTTGTGCATACATTCGTTCCCACAGCCACCAATCACTGTTTCTCCAATCAATGATCGTTCTCCTCCCAATCAAATAGAACTGTGTTCTATTCCTGAAGAACAAAACAATGCTACAGAGCCATGTTCACCCAAATTCTGAAACCCATACCTGTTTCAATCACCATTACTTAACTTTGAGTTGTCGTGATCCCACAGTGGCCAGATTTAGCTTTTGAATTTTGTCAACAAGGGTTAAGTTGGGCTTTTGTTCGGCCGATAGGGTAGATCCCTTCCCCCTGTCCCGTATCCCCTCCCTTCCCCTATCAACTGGTACGTACAATTTTTTGTAGGAACTAATGCGAACGTTTGTTGTCACTATATAGGAATGTCGAACGTAGATTAATTTAGAGTCTAATAGTATTATAGATTAGAGAGTCTAATAGTATTATTACTCTTAAAGGCAACCCCAAATTGCTGGGATACTGCTCTAGTGCTTGTGATGACAATGATGATAGATGTCAATAAGAATTCCTGATTCCACAAGAGAATTATATAGGGAAATTTGGATTTTGGACTGCATTGCCAAATCCAAAATGGTGTTCTAAAATGCCTTTTTGATGAGTAGGTGTGAGTAGTGACTAGAAAGTAAGATACACTAATCCGCAGAAGAGACTCCATTTTATTGAAAGAACTGTCATGATGTGCTAATTGATGTTTCTCAAGCATTCACGGAAATTGTCACCATTGAGAACTCAAATTTTATCTTATTCTTGATCTTTTGACCTCTCTTATCCTGTAGAGAGCTTCTTGTGATTTTTCATCAAATATACTTTGGAAAAATGACCTTACATTTTTGTTCAATATAAAGTATGTTTGATTTTGGACTTGTTTGGTTTCCTCAAGAAAACCACAGGAAACTTAGAATACATATTTTCTCAGGTTCGTAACATTCTACAGCTTCTTAAATGGAAGAAAACTGAGAAACCAGAGGTTTTCTGGCATGGCGTAGGGATTGGCTACAAATTCTCTCATTTCATCAATTGGTGAACTTATTTGTCCAATTGTGAAGAAAGAGGGAAGCAGTAGTTGGCTGACTTGTAGTTTTGGTATCTTCTTAACAGGTTTGACAGCAAGCACAATCAGCTTTCCGCTGGAAGTGGCAAGAAAGCGCCTGATGGTCGGCTCATTGCAAGGTAATTGCCCACCCCATATGGCTGCAGCACTTGCTGAAGTCATTCAGGAACAGGGATTGAGGGGTCTCTACAGGGGGTGGGGTGCAAGCTGTTTGAAAGTTATGCCGTCATCGGGCATAACATGGATGTTCTACGAAGCATGGAAGGACATTTTGCTAGTCGGGAAACAGCCTTTTTAGCCGATTTTCCATGTGAACTGGACCAGAACCATGTGCATGTGGTGTCCTTCCTTTAATGATGAGATTTTTTTTTTTCCTGGGAATCTAACTCACGCACTCTCACTTTGGTGATGGTTTATAGGCGATTATGATGCTTTGTGTTACAAGGTTGGGTTGGTCAGGCAGGATGCAATGATGTCATGCTAACAAGATCTGTATCTCACCTGTCAAGCATGGTGTAGATGCAAAAATGAAATACTATATATAAAATTATAGAAATTCTTTCCTTTTTTCTTTGGGTTTTGTTCCATATATGGTTCCCATAACAGAATGTGTTCCATTATAGTGCAAAAGTTGTACTAATTTTCACCTCATTACGGCTCCGAGTGCTCTCAGGTTTGTCTTTTTTCTTTCTTTCTTTTTCCCCCTTTTGTTTATGATCATTGTATGAACTTTTATCTCGTGTTGATGGATGTTTCTGCTGATTTATGCATGAAAATTTTCTGCATGGTCTAAGTTTATTCACAACATTTTAGTGCATAAAATTGCCAAATGCGACTCATGGAGGTAGTTGATGGCATGTTTCCATAACAAGCTTGGGAATTAAGTAGCAGAATAATAATCTCATTAGATATTGCTTGCCATCTGTGCTGTACATCGCTTTCTTTCATTTGATAAAACTATATCGATACGTTCTCTATGACAGTTTGAATGGTTTAGCTGGAACCTGGAGTTGGGCCCATAGTTATTATCTTTACTCTGAGCCTGAGTCAGATTCGAGTAATGCTGATTCAACTAGTCGGGTATTTGAGTATGGACTCTGATCGGATCCTGGTCTAGACCTAATATGAACTTTTTGAAAACTGTATACCTTTGCTCTAACTAAAAGTAGCCATGAGAAAATTTCTGTTCTACAGAAAAGGTTTGCTGAGTTTTTAGCCGGGACACTGATTTTAAAAGTTCAAGTCAGACTCAGTCAAGCTCAGGCATGCTCGCATGGGGCAACATAAAATTCAGTAGTTGGTTAAAAATGAGCTATTGGAGAGTTTTGCCTAAACTTAGCTTTATTCAGACAATGTAAGAATCAACCTTAAACAAGTTTTGGCCAAGCTAGGTTTGATTCGATCAAGGCTAGGTAAGCTTGGTTTTGACTTGATCAAAACTCATTTATGAACTCAAGAAGAACTACTGAAAAACTAATTTTGTTAAGAACACCTCCACACTTGCTGAGTTGGGCTAGTCATTGCCACAATGGCAGAAACTCGGGTCTGGATGTACAAAAAAAAAAAAAAAAAAGGTTTTAAAAAGAGCCCTTTGTAAAGAACCAAACACAATTCAGCCCAAAAATCCTTTTTATTTTCTTAATTTTTACCTTTCTTTCTTTTCGAGGGGCGACGACGACTCTCATTTTCCATGTTGAGGGTTGACATCGAGCCCTCACATCTATCTTTCCATGCGAATCCCTTCTTTTCCATCGTGCTTAACCTTCCCAAGCCACCTGTCGCGCACCTTATTCAACTCTAAAGCCTTTTAAAGAGGTAGATCTACCACATTTACCCTTGGATTTTAGGTTGATTTCTTTTCATTTGCTTATGGAGCCAAGTGAATGTATATGCTTTGAATGTGGGTTCAACATGGGTTCAACAACATTTTTGTTTCTTTCTCCTGGAGCATGAGTTCCCTCTATTGTCCTTTTTAACAGTTCACATTCAATCAGAAAATAATGTTTAGCAAACGGTGTGAAATTTTTACTGTTGTGCATAGCCTAAAAGCAGACTTGGCCAATGGTCCACATTCAATTGGAGTCAACGTAATGCCAATCCATGACACGCTTTGATGCAACAAAGAGTATCCGGGTGTTCATACGCAGGCCTGTCAATGCGACTGGACGGGCCTGGGATTGGATTGTCCAATCCCGTTCCGAAAATAGGACGGGCTTGTTAGGTGTTATCCAATCCCGGTCCTAAATTGAATAAGCCTACATCAAATCCCATCCTGTAGTCTGGGCTTAGCCTGATCTTGGACATAAGCAAAACATTCTCTAATTATTCCTACTGTTACCAGACACCCGGTGTGAACTGGACTTTAAACCCTCCTCCTTTCTTCCTGGCTTGGGACCGGGAATGCAATGCAATGCAACAAGCAACATGGCGGAGTTAAAAACTTTTTTTTTTTTTTGCCCGTGACAGTTGAAAATCATAAAATCAATAGAAATGAATGAATATCCTATAGGCTATATGAGTCAAGTAATGTAGGAATGGTTAAAACCATTTTTTTTTTTTTTTTTTTTTTTTGCGGTGAAAGTAGAAAATCAGAAAATCAATATAAATGAATGAGAATGAGTATCATATATGAGTCAAGTTAAAGTAATGTAGGATCGATTAAAAACTTCTTTTTTTTTTTTTTGGTTGAAATTAGAAAATCAGAAAATCAATAAAATGAATGAGAATGAATATCCTATATGGGTCAAGTAATGTAAAAAGGAAATTAACATAAATTATTTTTCTTTTAATATGTCTAAAACATGAGTTAGTGTATTCCCATCATTGTCTAAATCACCATTACTAGTTGGGTCATGACTAAACCAATCTTAGGGCACAAACTGATGCTTCTATCGTATCTAGTTTCAAAGAAGTCCTATGTAGGTCAAGTACCCTTCATCTGGTGCTAAATACTGACTCTGAAGCAACGTAGAAATTGTAATAGCTAAAATATCATGAGCCATTCGAGATAAAATAGCATACTTAGTTGAATTTAATTTCCACCATTGTAATATATAAATAATTATTATTAAAAGACTTTGCAGCAGGCCGGGCCGGGCCTGAACGGGCTGGGTTGTTTCTGCCCAGTCCCAGTCTCATTTTGGCTGAGCTTTAAAATGTATTGTCCAAGCTCAACCCATTGGGCTCAAATTTTTTTAAACGCCCTGTATTTTTGGGCTTGGGACTGGCCAAGTCGGGCTTTCTACCCATGTCAAACACATCCCATTGACAGGCCTATTCATACGTCAACGATAAGGAAGATATGGATGGATCCAAGGGTGATCATACTTTTGAAAATGCTCGCCTCATTTTTGGGCATAGGGAAGGAACTTCAATGGATGTGCAATCGGACAGAATGTGATGGCCATGGTCGACGTCAACCCTAATGCAGACTGCCTGAGGTCGATAGTGATGCAAGTATTGACATTCTACCTTGCCAGAATGTGAAGGCCAAGTCGACGTCAACCATGGCAACATGTTTAAAATGTAGCTCCTTTATAGCATGGGTGATGAATCACACTTCAACCTCATTACATAAACCTTATTATGTGAGAACTTAGTCTGGGTTCAACCTTAACCACGGAGTGTAGCGTGTCAACCATGGGCTTTAAACATTGAGTCTTCGCTAGTCTGCATCAGAAATATTAAAGTCATGATGTCCTACGCTTATAAGTCAAACTTCGTCTTAACTCAACACGAGGCCTTGTTAAAACTACATGACCCCTGGAAATTATAAGAACTCTGGAGTTAAGCGTGTTTGGGCAGGAGCAGTATTATGATGGGTGACCTCCTAGGAAGTCCCCACGTGAGCACGTGGACCAAAGTAGATAATTTCATGCTGAGCTGGGTCTGGCAACCGTAGAGTTACATTACATTAACTTTGAACTCATTCTGCAAACTCCAAACTCATTCATCAATTTCATATTCACTACATCAACTTCAAATTCACCACAGCTTCAAACTCATTCCATCAACATGAAACTCAGAACAAAATTTCAACGACATGCAGAATAAGATATCATACACAGGATAACCATTTCTCATTCTCTTCCTTATATAATTCCTCCATTTTTTTTACTGCTCTTCTCTCTCTTTTGAGCACCAGGCAAACATTGTCAATTTCAAATGGTATCTTTGATATATCATCTACAAATTGCTAAACTTATCAATAATAGATTAATAGTGTAGCATGATAAATTTATGAAGTTGGGAATTTCAGTTTGTATCAACATCGATAATCATTGATGGCATCCGCCAAACACTATAATATTGCTTTAAATGGTGGAAGAAAATGACAAACTCCAGCTTTTGAATACACTCTAGAGCTGAATAAAGTGGGTGGCAAATGGCTTGGAAAGGATGAGCATGATGGGGAAGAATGCATTCGCATTAAGTAAGAGGGACATGAGGGTCGACGTCGGCCCACGAAAAAAAAAGGTTAAAAAAAAAGTTTTTTAGCAGGAGGTTGGTTTGGTGTGGGTTTGGTTAAAGTCTTTTGGACCGGTGCCCACCTAAAGTGTTCTCTTTTATTAATAAAATCCCCTAGTATTAATAAATAAATAAATTCTTGGGGCCAATGTAGACTTCAAAATTCTAGGGGAACAGTAGTTCCGCCCTTTCTCCTTGCCCTTCTCAACATTAATTTACCTCCATCACTAAACATAATAATACGTAGGGAGTAAAGTGCATGAGGAGATCCCACGTTACTTTTTAAGATCCCCACCCCTTTCACATAATGAAGAGTCCTGAGTACACCTCAGTTATGTTGTTTGGTTGGATAATAATAAGGGGGATTGGTGACGGGTCCCTGAACATTTTAAGATTAATCTCTAATTATCTTTCTTTTTGCAAATTATCCAATTATTATCGCTAATTATCTCTAATAATTAATCTTACATTAAACATCCATACACCATGTTAAAAAAGAGTCCTTTTTGAATTATTCATATATGTTTTGAAATCAATTTTATTCAATCCTAAAGCCATCAAAGTCCGAATGTACCAACACACTTCGAGGGTTTGGGGGGGAATGTACCAACACACTTCGAGGGTTTGGGGGGTGGGTGGGTGGGTTTCGGACTCCAAAATTATAAAATATACACAGATGCTTGATCGGAAGCAAGTCTCGCCAATCAGCTTTCCAACAAGATTAGGCTTGCTCTTATCATAGGTTTTCACTCTTTGTGGGTTCTATTCCTATCTCTCGGTTCGCTATATTGTCATTCAAACCATACAAATATTCATATGGAGCATTTGAATGGTTTTTCCTGCAGTCCGCCCCTATTTTATAGGGCTGTCTATGATTATGCTATCCCCCTTACATAAACTAACCTTCTGTATAATCAAGTCTTTGACATTAATCTAAGAACGGCTCCTTACCCTTCAGTTCTTACCTGCTGTACATGGTTTGAATTTTCAGTACGTCACCTCTTCCCACTTGTCTATGCTTTCTTTCCGCTTGTGAGAGCTAGCTTCCTCTGTGTACATAATATCTCTTGAGTCCCAGCCCGTAAAAAGAAAAAAAAGTTTGACATTTATCCAATTGTTACTCATTGTTGGATTGAAATGAAAATAATTATGCCTTTCAAAATCATTAAACTTGAGAGTCATTGACCAAAAGATTATGATGATCCATTGGAGTTGATATTTTGTATGGCCCAAGCTCTAATTATGATCTTTCCATCCCCAACTTTCACTATGATTAGTATGGCATTACATTGGGACCCATAAGGCAGACCATGCTATGTTAAATATGAGCAGTTCATGCCTCACATCACTCAAAAGGATTGGAGGAGAACAAAGTGGAAGAAGAGTTAATTTTATTTAATTTTTTTAATCTTTGTTTTCTTCACAGAGGTGATGAGGGGTTGGTAACTCTCAGTTTTAAAATGTTGCATTCCCAGGAGTGTGGGGTTGGTAGCTCTCAGTAATATAATGCTACTTTCTCAGGGGCGAGGGGTTTCTTTTGGCATGTTTGATAACCATTCTCACAGAAAATTCCTCTTGGTTTTCATTGCTAGCAAGGAAAATCCATGTTTGGTTATAGCATGGATTTGGTTCAACCTTTGTAATTGTTACAATGATGATATTCCTCACTTCCTAGCCTCGCCCATCTGATTCAATGCTTGCGCAAAAAGGTGCTAGCTAAATGATCTACTTCTACAATTCTTTTGGTTTTTTCTGACCCTCAATCGAGGCTGGAACCATTAGCGCTGATGTTTTAGATATTTTAGAAGTAGATTGAATAATAAAATAAAGAATCATTGGTGTTAGCTTTACATGTGATATCATCATTTATAAAATTATAGTTATATATTTTATGTTTTACATTATAAAATTATTTTATCCCACCGTTAGCCTTTTTAATAATTTTTTTTTTTTTTTTTGACTTCATCCTATTGTATTTTGCATGGCATAGCGAGTCCCCTTGTCCGGCCAGAGGAGGACGGTTACAATTAAGTATAGGAAATATTTACTTCCATTCCCCACTCCAGCTCAAAGTACCAACCGCGGATGTTGTCCCTTTCCATTTCGCGGATGTGGACATGTTGTCCTTCTCCATTTCCATAGGATCTTGTACATTCCATCTGATGTTGTACGCTCAGAGTGCATTTCGGGTGTATTATGAAACTGTGGACCGCTGTTGGGGAGAATTTGCACCTACCGCATCGTTGTTCACTCATGATATGAGATTGGATCACCGTCAAGTGAAATAAAAAGGAAATTTTTTAACAAATATAAAGATTTTGTCTTATTTTACAAAATTACATGACGATTTGAATATTTTAAAGATGTAAAGAGATATAAAAGTCTTCAACAATTGTTTGAATCAAGTACTCTCCATAAGTTTTTTTTTTTTTTTTTAAAGGAAATGATAATAAATATACCATTAATATATATTATAGACGTAGGATTCGAATTCGAAATTGGAGTCTGATTTCGCAATCGATTGTAAAATTGGAATCTAATCTCAAATCAATTTGAGAAATTAGATCTCAAATCAATTTCAAAAGATAAGTTCTATTAATCAATTCAGATTCCACTTTTGTTAAACTTCTTTATGTAAATTTAAATATATACATCTATTATGGATAGTTGTTTAAGGAGTCCATGAGAGAAAATCCAGCTTGCTCAATAACTCTATACAACCAAGTTAAAATGAGTTTCCTTTAGCTGTATTTAGAATTTTAATATATCTATTATGGTTAGAAAATCCTTAATGTAATTGATTTTTAAAAGTGGATCCTTGTTAGTGATTTATACATGTGGGCTCCATATACAATAAACTTTTTTAAAGTAGGCCTCAAATTCTAATTCCTAAAGAGGGGGCCATATGTAATTTTTCAAATGTTAATTTACACAAGACTTGAAGTTTTATACTCATTTATATAAAAAGTAATATTTATTTTGTATAAATGTCAGGCTGGGCCATGCTTCGAACCGTAATAAATGGTATATTTGTTTGTTTTATATTTATTTTCTTATTAATTAATATCTCATAAAATAGCTACAAATTGCACGTGTTTTTATTTCTGGGCCCGGACTTAGCGCGGGTATGCTTTGCTAGTTCCCTTATTACAGCTTTTTATCCATTTTAACCTCATTCTTTCTCCCTAAAACTGCCCGTTTTGATTTTGTTGATCATATCCATTGAATGAAGTTAGTTTTTCGGTAATTTGAAATGCCTAGTTTTAGTGGGCTCTACTGGGTCGGTGGATTGGATTAGATCATTTGTCTTCAATATGATTTATTAAAGGAAAGGTTTTGAAAAATCACTTAGAGGAAAACTATATATTTTTTTTTGAAATATCCAAATCATCATATGTTTTTTTGAAAATGAGTAAAAAGTTTTATACATTCCTTAAATTTCCCAAAATAAACATAATGTCATCTTAAAATAAGTAACCTCAAGTCCATTAAAGAATTAAAAAGAATGATATTCTTTTTGTACCTAGGTCACGTTGAGATCTTTCCATTTTTTTTATTTTTTTATTTTTTTTCAATCTTTGCATCTCCTTACCGTCCAAGATTCACTTGCCTCCTCTGCTGAGCCTCGTAAGTCATAACCAGTCTCCCTGCAAGACTACATTATGGACGGTACTCAGCTGGAGCATTTGACCTTTTCTTTAACAACTACAAACGACCAATGGTCCTCTTAAATTATAAGAGTCCGGATCCCCTGGTTCAACGATTTCGACTTTTATCCCCTCTCGCTGTGTATATTTAAAAAAAAAAATGTCTATGTCAGCATTGTTTTTGTTGAAACAGGGGATCCGGACTCCCATCTATATAAAGGAAGTGTTCGGAAGGCAGACTTCAGACTCGTTCCATAAATGGATAATCAGGCAGGTAATACAGATACAGGTACGCCTGAAACGATTGCAGCAAATGATTTGCACCGCTGGTACACAATGTTCCTATCTGTGATTTTAAGCTACGTGCAATCATCACAACAACAACAACAACGCAAAGGAGGAGGCGGAGGCGATGAAGAAGCTCGCATCTATTCCCAAGCCGCATCTCTCTGTTTTAGCATGGCGCTTTTGATACTGACGACCTCGAGCCCGCTTCCTTGTTCCTCTAAAGCCCTTCAAATCGTACTTTTCCTTGTCATATTAGGCTGTGCTCTCCTCCTTTCTTTGGCTGTACCAAATATACTCGGGTGGACGCCGTATTTCTCGTGCATTCGCCCCTTGTTTCATTTGCTTCCTGACCGATTTCAACTCCAAATTCTACAGTTTTTCGGATCCGTATGGAATGATATTAAACTGTTGGTGAGGCTAGCCTCCTCTTATGTTGGCTCTATCTTTCCATTTCCACTCACGATCATGCATGCTTTCCAATCCGAATGGAATGCCGTTAGAAGACTGGTGGCAGTTGGTGACAGTCAAAATGCAGAGTCCTCCTCACCTACACAGGCCAACTTCAACTCGCAGCAGGTGGTCGAGCTACGCAAACAAGAAATGAGTAGTACATATGCTTCTATGTCTTTGGCGTCATCATCCTCACAAGCCTAATTGAACTTGAAGTGGATTCACGTACAGCTCACAGAAGACGTGAATTCCTCTGATCTCAGGAAACAACAGAACATCAACATGTCTATGTTCTTAGATACGCCAGGATTTATATTAGTCATTTTCTTCATCCAGCCATTCATATATATGTTAGAAAATCTTGGGTTTATAAACCCTCTCTGGTATCAATCCAATAATACTATAAAATATAATCTAAACCAGTAGTGTAATAAAATGGTACCTGATTGTGCCATTTTCAAACTCTGATCCAACAGAAGGTTGGTCTTCATTGGGAATCACAACTCTCTTGTGCTTTCTCCTTTCTTCTCTGGTAAATGATGGTTGCAGAGAATCTATCGTAGCCAAGAGAGTTACTCGGGTTGCCTTTTATAGGCCCTGAATCTCTCCTTCCATCAAGAAGAGAATAAATTGCTTTTAACCCTCAAATTAACATAGATGGCAGTTACAAAAGGAAAACTTAAAAAGAAAGATAAATGAGAGATAACTGATCATTCTGAAAATGGTCATGTGGGCCACCATTATTCAAGTCCAACATTCTCCCACTTGGTCCATATGACCACAAAACATAATCTAAAATAAAATTGAAAAACTAAGTTCGAAAATGACTTTGACTGGTGATCACCATTTTTGAAAAAAAAAAATAAAAAAAAATTAACAATTGCCATCTCAACCTTTATGTCAATCTTTAATTTATAATTAAGTCAGTTTGCCAATGAGAACTATGGCGGTTACATGTCTTGAACGACTTGCTTCCTTCCATAATTAATTCACTAACATTTTAACTTAACACAATCGTTAATAAGGGTAAAATAAGATGATTTTCATGGCAATCCTATTTATTGGGTACAATAATGCCATTTTTCTTTAATTTTCTCACTTTATACACTTCAATCACATGTGACAATAATTTCAATAAAGTAAGAAAATACGAAATCTTATTTTAATGATAAATATGACAGTGTCTTTACATATCTTTAACAAGGCAATTCAATTAGGCCCATATTTCTAACATGCTCTTTGTAGTCCTTTGGCGCCAATGCTTTTGTCAAAGGATCTGCTATCATGAGGCTTGTCGAGATCCCAACGACAGACACTAACCGATCTCGTACCTTTTCTTTTAGTACAAGGTATTTTACTTCTAGAAATTTTGATTTACTGGAAACCTTGTCATTCTGAGTAAATCTTCTTGCAGCGTCATTATCACCATAAATCTTTAAGGGCTCAGAAATGGTGTCCATAACACGTAGTCCTAAGATAAAATCACGCATCCATAGAGCATGACCTGTGGCTTCAAAGCATGCCACGTATTCAGCAACAAATGTAGATGGAGTCACTAAAGTTTGTTTTGCACTTCTCCATGAAACTGCCCCGCCAGCTAACAGGAAGATGTATCCTGAAGTCGACTTTCTTGTATCTAGGCAACCAGCGAAGTCAGCATCCGAATAACCGATCACTTCTAAATGATCGGACCTTCTATAAGAGAGCATGTAATATCTTGTGCCACTAAGGTATCACAAAACTTTCTTAACTCCTACCCAATGTGCCATTCCCGGATCACTTTGATATCCACTAAGCATGCTAACTGCAAAACTGATATCGGGTCTAGTGCATGTTTGTGCATACATTAAACATCCGATTGCAGCTGCATAAGGACAATTTTCCATTTGTTTTCTTTCAATTTCATTTCTTAGACATTGTTCTTTATTAAACCCGTCACCTTTTGTCATAGGTACATTTTGTGCCTTATACCCTTCCATACGAAATCTCTTAAGTACATTTTTAATATAGGCTTCCTGTGATAACCCAAGTAATCCTCGAAATCTATTTCGATAAATCTCGATTCCTATTACAAAGGTCGCTTCACCCATATCTTTCATATCAAAATTGTTCTTAAAATATTCCTTAGTTTCGTAAATCATTCCAAGATCATTACTAGCCAATAAAATGTCATCGACATATAGGACTAAAATCATAAATCGGCTCCTACTAACCTTGAGATATATACAATGATCAACGGTATTTTCCGTAAAACCATAAGATGTAATAATGTGATTGAACTTTAAATACCATTGTCTGGAAGCCTGTTTAAGACCATATATCGATTTCTTTAATTTACAAACTAGTTTATTTTCATTCTTTTTCACGAAACCTTCAGGTTGTTCCATATACACTTCTTCTTCTAGATCTCCATTTAAGAACGCTGTTTTGACGTCCATTTGATGTAACTCTAATTTGAAATGAGCTACAATTGCCATAACAATTCTAAATGAGTCCTTTTTAGACACCGGAGAGTAGGTTTCATGATATTCTATATCTTCTCTCTGAGTAAAACCTTTAGCCACGAGTCGGGCTTTGAACCGTTCAACTTTCCCTTTGGAATCCCTTTTGGTCTTAAAGACCCATTTACAGCCAACGGCCTTGGAACCCTTGGGTAGTTCAACGATATCCCAAACTTCATTTGTGACCATTGATTCTAACTCATCCTTTATGGCATCTAACCATTTATAGGAATTCTCGTTTTCAATAACTTCCTTAAACGTCTTAGGATCTTCTTTAATGCCAATATCAGATTCTTCCAAATACACTACAAAGTCATCCGGAATAGCAGGTTTTCTCATTCGAGTTGACCTTCTCAATATCTTCGGATCAGATTTATTGATGCTATGTTGTGTATTTTGAAGTGGATTATTATTTTGTTCAGGGAATGACTCATTGATGGGATTTTGAGAATTTTGTGGTTGTTGTTCCTCTTGATAATCATTAAGTGGAACAAGAACTCTACTATGTATAAGAGGTAACTCAAGTGGATCCCTTATTTCATTGTAAGTCAGAGTTTTATTATGATCACTCCCACTTTTCTCATGATCTTCTAAAAATTTGGTATTTTCAGATTCAACAATCCTAGTTGTATGGGTCGGACAATAAAACCTATACCCTTTAGACCTTTCCGGATAACCAATGAAATATCCACTGATTGTTTTAAGGTCTAATTTCATTTCTTGTGGGTTAAAAATTCTCACTTTAGATGGACAACCCCAGACTCGAAAATGATTTAAGCTGGGCTTCCTACCGGTCCACAACTCGAAAGGAGTTTTGGGAACTGCTTTCGTAGGAACACGATTCAATATATATATTGCCATCTTTAGTGCCTCTCCCCACATTGAATCGGGTAAGTTGGTGTTACTAACCATACTCCGTACCATATCCATTAATGTTTTATTCCTTCTTTCGGCTACACCATTTTGTTGAGGTGTGCCCGGCATTGTATACTATGCTACAATACCTTCCATTTCTAGAAATCTAGCAAATGAGCTCGGGTTACGAGCCGATTCAGTGTATCTACCATAATACTCACCACCTCTATCGGATCTCACTACTTTAATTTTCATGTCTAATTGCTTTTCTACTTTTGCCTTAAAAATCTTAAAGACTTTTAAAGCATCGGATTTTTCTTTAATCAAATAGACATAACCATATCGTGAAAAATCATCTATAAAAGTGATAAAGTATTCATCTCCCGTAAAACATGGAACATGAATTTTACCACATATATCTGTATGAATAATTTCTAAGGGTGCATAACTTCTTGTGGCACTTTTCTTATTTGTATTGGTTTGTTTTCCCTTTATACAATCAATACAAACACCATAATCGATGAAATCAAGATTGGGCAATAAACCATCAGTCACCAATCTTTTCATTCTCTGTTTAGAGATATGCCCTAATCTTTTGTGCCACAACCTTGATGAGTTCTCATTTAGTGGCCCTCTTTTCATGCCTATGTTCAAACCACAATTAATGTGAGGTGTGTGTAAAGTTTGTTCATATAGAGAATCTAACTTTAATCTATACAAACCATCACACATAAAACCATTCCCAATCAAAATATTATTTCTAAAAATATGCATAATGCCATGTCCAAAGTTGAAATTAAAACCATTACAATCAAGCCTGGAAACAGAAATCAAATTTCTAGAAATATCAGGAATCAAGAAATTATTATCTAAATCCAAGACATGACCAGTGTCAAGCACCAGCCTATAAGTGCCTACAGCTTCAACCTTTGATTCCTTTTTATTTCCCATCGTAATGGTTTTTTCGCTATCATTTGGAGTCCGCCTTGAAAGGAATCCCTGCACACAACCAGATACATTAATGGTTGCTCCAGAGTCGACCCACCAAGAATTTGATGGGATATTAACTAAGTTGGTTTCTTGACATACCAAAGATAGATTTGTACATCTCTTTTCAAACCAACTTTTACGCTTTAGGCAATTCTTCTTAAAATGTCCGTTTTTCCCACAGAAAAAACATTTCTTCTGTGCCCCTTTCTCTTTCTTGTTGGGCTTTGCTTCTTGAACATTGGTTTTCTTTTTGCCTTTTCCTTTTCCCTTGGACTTGTTTTGAGAAACATAATTAGCTGTCAATTGTCCCTCAGCCTTAAGCCTCCTTTTCTTCTTGATCAGCTTTTGTAATTAACTCATTCAATGTCCACGGAGTTGAGCTCTGGTTGTAGGCTACTTTAAATGAGCCAAACTCGGGAGGAAGAGAATTGAAAATGAATTGCACCAAATATTTTTCAGACACAGGCATATCAACTTCTTTCAATTTAGAAGCGATATTTGTCATTGTAAATATGTGTTCTCTTACTTCCAACGTTCCATTATATTTTATACTTGTAAGACGGCTAATCAAGGATGCACCTAAAGCTTTATCAGTTATTTGAAACTGACCTTTTATAGCTTCTAGTAGGTCCTTAGCATTTTCCTTTGTTTCGATGGAACCTCTAATGAATTTGTAATTATTCTAATCACAACCTTGTTAGCCTTAATCCATCTATTATAGTTAGCCATTTCATCAACTGAGCTCGCATCCGTGGGTATTGTTGGCTTAGGCTCATCCAAAGCCATATCAAGGTCCAAGTAAGTAATGACTAACAATAACATGTCCAACCATTCAATAAAATTTTATCCATCCAACATGGGTATATTCCCTAAAGTCGAAAGTGATGCCATGGAATTTGTAACTGAAGAAAAAAATAAACAGGTAACAATAAGTTATGTGATGCTTTGAATTTAGCTACGCAATATACTTAAATTTAAAAGTGATATGTACATTATTGTAAAGCCACCTTTGGGTTGAAAAACAATATGCAAATATATTACTTTTCTTTAATTAATATGACCATGTCTATAATATATGATGTGATTGTATTGAATATAATCCTTTGGGTATAAATCAAATACAAGCAAAACACATTTATAAACCATGTCATATTCCAATTTCAAATTATGGACAATCATACCTTTGGGCTTAATCGAACCATTTCCTTTATAAAATTACAATTTTAAGTGTTGTCATATTCAAACAATAGAGTTTGAAATACCTCAACTCAATTTAAAGAATTAAACAATTGTCTATAATTGGGTCGCTTTGACGGCTACCAAGTTAAAAAATTGTTATATTCTATAAATTGATAACAACACTTAAGTGATAAAGTTAGTTCATTCTGTCATCAAGTGTGATGAACCAATCAATCTAAAATATTGGTCCATATGCATCATTGTATAATTTCCGAATAACTTTATTATATCACATTTAAGTTAATTAAGCATCATTTCATAGATCAATGGTCAAAATTATCATTAATTGATCATTGATCAATACTTAATATCTTTAATAGATTCACCATAAGCATACATCCATTCAATCCAATAACTCTAAATATTAAACCATAGTGAGCATATTTAAATATTAACAAGAAAATAGAACTTTGATTTCACTAATAAAGCAAAATTAGCAGCGGAAGTAGCAAAAAGAGTTGATCATAATGTTAAAATAAAATATGCTCTAATTTAGAGTGATAAATCAGTCCATTAGATCTGTTCATGTGATAGATCTCAATACCATCAATACACAGAAGAAAACAGATCGTCGATCCATGTCCAAATGTGTCTTTTATGATCAAAATAAGATCTGGACCGTCCATTATTGACCAATCTTTTCAATTCTGAAATTAATCAATGAATTCAAAATGTTATATATGGCCAACACTATCAATTTAACGGCTATGATCGGATTGAATAAACAATATATAAGAATAATTAGAATCAAACTTTAATAAATAATTGAACTTGATCTTGGCCAATCAATCCCAAAACAAAAAATTTCAGAACTCAATTAGACCCTATTAACTTCTGATAGAATGATTTGATGGTTCTGATTATTAGAATAATCAGAACCATCGATCATACTGTAATTTTCAATTTTATAGTTCAGGGTCAACTTCTAAACTTTGATTTGGGTCACTTCTGTGGCTTATTTTGGTTAATTGAATGTACAAATATGTACCGTCTAATAAGTGCGTCAATCTAGAAAAATTTCTCCAAAACTGAAATGGGCTTAGTGGGCCCTTAACGGGTCAGGCCCAAACTACAAATTGGCCCATAAACTGGCCCAGCCAGAAACTGACCCAGCCCAGAAAAATTATGAATAGTGGGTCAGGTCAGGTTGGGCCGAACTATAACCTGACCTGCCCAGCCTATCCTGCTTGGGTAACCAGGCTGGGCTAGTAAGGTCGGGTTGACCCAACCTGTCTGGCCCGGCCCAGTCGCCCAAGACAGAATGGAGAAGACAGCGCACAGAGCCCTTTTTTTTTTTTTTTTAATAAATCTTTAATAATAATAAAAATTCATTATAGAAGCACAAATAAGTAAAGAGAATTACATTCATCTCTGTTACCTTTTCCTACACCCATCACATTATCAAGCTAGCATGTTTGCTCTGATGTAATTCTTAAATAAAAGAAATTTAAATGACAGAAAATAAATCTTTTCTTCCCATCTTTTTCAAATTGGGTTGGGCACTGTAATCCTCATTTTCTGAGGCTGTTATTATCCAATGAATTGAATAACCTTTATCAAATACCCAAAATTTCTTTCCTCTGGGTATTTGGGTTTTACTCCGGAAGAATCCAGAAAACCCCATGAAAAAAAAAAATAAATAATAGATCATTGGATTGAAACCAGTATTCAGCTCTGATACCAAATGTTAGAAAATCTTGGGTTAATAAACCCTCTCTGGTATCAATCCAATAATACTATAAAATATAATCTAAACCAGTTGTGTAGTAAAATGGTATCTGATTGTGCCATTTTCAAACTCTGATCCAACAGAAGGTTGGTCTTCAATGGGAATCACAACTCTCTTGTGCTTTCTCCTTTCTTCTCCGGTAAATGATGGTTGCAGAGAATCTATCGTAGCCAAGAGAGTTACCCGGGTTGCCTTTTAGAGGTCCTGAATCTCTCCTTCCATCAAGAAGAGAATAAATTGCTTTTAACCCTCAAATTAACATAGATGGCAGTTACGAAAGGAAAACTTAAAAAAGAAAGATAAATAACAGATAACTGATCATTCTGAAAATGGTCATGTGGGCCACCATTATTCAAGTCCAACAATATATATTTAGCACCTCCCCCAATTCATTATTAGCGGAACGTGACGCAACTGCTAGTTCTACCGAATCGCAGTCGCTCAACAGGTTTGTAACTGGTAACTCCATGTCATTTCCTATAGGTGATAGGACCTTACCTGACTTTGTGTTCTACCCGTGCTTCTTTTCCTCGTAGATATAGAAGTTGGTTTATGTGACGGCTATACAGCGCTGTTTCCTTTCATTTCTCCTTTTATTGCATTTAAGTGGTGTATGTTGTTCTTAACTTCTTATATCAGAGTTAGTTGATGAATTCCATGTTAGTATACTATGAACTGTAATCAGACTGCACTCTTGTAATGACAGTGTTCTGTAACTACGCAAAGGGAATCAATCTGGAGAATGATCATATTAATAATTGGGGGATTAGAAGAAGTTGAAAAAGTAGAGAGTTGCTTCCTTTCATTTCTCTTTCTATTGCATTTAAGCAGTGTATGTTGTTCCTCTATCAGAGTTAGTGGATGAACTACGAATTAGTATAAACTGCAATCTGACTGCACTCTTGTAATGAAGCAAAAGGAACTGATAAGGAGAATGATACTTGTAGGGGAGTGAACCCGCGCCCGAGGCTCCACCCGTGGGGCCCGGCCCCTTCGGGTTTGGCGAAGTGCCCCTACCCCAGGATGTCAAGCTATCTGGGGCCTACTAGGGCCAATTGTTTATTTGTTCCCCCCATCCGCAAGGGGAGGGGCCTTTCCAGGAGTCGAACCCAAGACCTCTTCTATAAGAGACTCTTTTAGGCACTCCTGGTACCACTGGGCCCCTTGCGGAAGGGGGGGGGGATAAATCCACAATAGGCCCTAGTAGGCCCCCCGGTCGCCTGTGGGCACGGGTGGGCAAGGGCTACCAACCTCATGGGTGGAAGGGCCCCTCGCCTCCGCTGTTACCAGAACACGGGCGGCGCCCGCGGGTTCGCTCCCCCACAATACTATTAATAATTATTAAGAATTGGGGGATTAGAATATGTGGATTAAACACACTACAGTGAATGCTGCTCCAAAGCGCATGAACGTAAAAAAAAGCCATAGCTTATATGATTCTTCTGTCTATGCAAATCTTTGGATTGATCGCTGTAATTATTGCACAAGTTAAAAAAATCATATAAATTTGCACAAAGATACCAAAGACAAGAAATGGATTTGTGATTTGAACCTGTAAGACAGCTTGCGTAACTAATTACTGATGTTGTCTCATGTGTGTTTACTGATGTGAGTCTCTAAAGTCTAATCTGGTTGTATAACAAGCTTGGGAATTAAGTAGGAGAGAAATAATCTCATTAGATATTGCTTGCCATCTGTACAGTACACCGCTTTCTTTCATTTGATAAAACTATATTGATATGTTCTCACTGACAGTTTGAATCGTTTAGCTGGAGACTGGAGTTGGGCCCATAGTTATTATCTTTACTTGGGTTTAACTGGTTGAGCCTGAATCAGATTGGAGTAATCCTGATTCAACTAGTCGGGTATTTGAGTATGGACTTGATCGGATCCTGGTCTAGACCTTATATCAACTTTTTGATAACTGTATACCTTTGCTCTAACTAAAAGTAGCCATGAAAAAATCCCTTTTCTACACGAAAGGTTTGCTGATTTTTAGCTTGGACACTGATTTTTAAAACTCAAGTCAGACTCAGTCAAGCTCAGGCATACTAGCCTGAGGCAACTCGGATTGACATAAAATTGAATAATTGGTTAAAAATCAGCCTTTGACGAGTTTTACCCAAACTTGGTCAAGGTAAAAATGTCTTGGCCAAAGCTTGGTTTGATTCCATCAAGGCTTGGTAGGTTTGGTTTTGACTCGATTAAAACTCACTCAGGAACTCAAGAAAGACCAATGAAAAATTAATTTTGTTAATAACACACATCTCCACACTTGCTGACTCACTCAACTAAGTTGAGTCCCCGAGTCGATTCAGCTTGATAGCTTTACCACAATGGCAGAAACCGGGGACGGGATGTGAAAAAATGGTTTTAAAGGGCGCCATTTGTAAAGTACTGAAGATTTTCAATTTTCAATTTTTCAAAGTGAGCCCAACAAGTAGTTTAGTTGATGAAACATGATAATGGCCATAATAAAAAACACGAGGCCCATTCAATTCCAAGGAAACCCAAGGTTCCATATACCATGTTAGTTTATAGTTTATATCCCCACATTGGCCATGCCTCACTGGTAACATTCACACTTCACCTTTGCCTGTTTAATAAGGGGCATTCTATTGGCATCATAGATGTCTCTCCACACTACAAAGAAAAAAAAAATTTTTCATTTCCTAAACTACCCCTCCTCCCTTTCCCTCTTCCTCTCCCCCACCCCACGCTCTCAGTCTCCGGCAGGGAGGGATCCCTCGCCAGCCAACCAGCGGCCTCCCTCCCCCCTCCTCTATTTTCTCTCCCTCTCTTCCTTTCTTCCCCCCCAACCCCTGGACGGGGAGGGAGATCGGGCGGTAGGGCTGCACCAGGGGCACCACTGTTTCCTCTGGCAGTGCCGCCAAAGGGGGAGAGGGAGAGGGAGAGGGAGGATGGAGCGGATTGGTTTTTATTTTTATTTTTGGATTTTTTTTTGTACGAGTACGTTAAGATCTAACATTTGCCGCTCAACAATTGGAGTTTAAAAGATTAATGTAGAGTTGTTCATGTGATGTTCTAGAGCCGTGAGATATTGCACCATGCGATATCCTATATCTATAGGCTATCACACAATTTTCTTGACCTTTTAGTCCAATTTATTGTACAAACAGCCGTATAGGTATTTCTTAAATTTGAACCGTTTACCGGAAAATGTCAGGTCTTAAACTAGCCGAACGTTGAAAATCCCATATACTTTTTAGGGTGATAGTTCTCATTGAGAGCCTTTTGTTTCCTTATTATCCAAGATACCTTATTTGGCAAGTCTTATCTCCGAGACATAGATCTATGGATAATAGATCTGTGTAGAATTTATAGATATGTGTAAAATAGATCTTTTATAAATAGACCATTTGGAAAGATAAATACACAGTTTGAAATAAAACCTCTAAGAAATTGATGGTTTATGGTTTTTCTTGACAAATTTCTCAAGAATCACAATAATTAAGGTCTAAATTTTGATTCCCTAGCTTTTTTAGCTTTCCAAAAAGGATCAATGGCTAGGATCTTGATTATGGGCCCCACAAAATTGAAAAATGCATATTTAAGTTTGTGTGTGTGCTTTTTCAAGAATATCTCGAGATGGCTAAAATTTGATCCTGTGGCCATGTTCAACCCTTGAAGAGATCCAATCGTTCAGATCATTCATTGGGTTCGCACAGTTAAGAAAAATAAATAAAAATGGGACCGCTTTTAATGATGTGAAAACCTAGCCATTTGGCTCGATTAAATAAATGTTTTTTTTTATTTAATTTCTATAGATGCATGAGGAATCCAGGGTTGAAATATGACTCTTTAGTCGTTTGAAGCTTTTCCAAGAGAATCAATGGTTCGGATCTTGATAAGGAGCCTGCAAAATCGAAAAATACATATTTAAGATCATGTGGTTTTGCATAAATCTCTTGAGATCCATGAAAAATCAACGACTCAAAATTCACCCTCTAGCTGTTTTTAATCTTTTCAAGAGATCCAATGGTTTAGATCATTCTTTTGATTCCAATGATTTAAATACAAAAGAGGTAAAATCACTTGAGACCTGCGATGAATTGAGGGCTGAAATTTGACCACATTGCTCTTTTTTTTTTTATCTTCCAAAGAGGATCAATATCGGAAATTGATCTTGGGGCCTACATAAGTCCAAATATACATATCAAATGCTTAATTTTTCATAAAAAAAAAAAAAAGACTTTTAGATCCATGAAAAATGAACGGACGCACTTGGGATTATGAAGATATCCAAAGTCTAAGGCTTTTTTTTTTTTTGCACGCATGAGCGCGCAATAAGAGTCTTTTATTTAGATTGAGGAGAAAGAAAACATTGACTGAGGGTACAGGGCAAAGCACAAAATAACAGTCTTAATCACACAGGAGTGAGCGTGTAATAATGAGATTAAGAAAGCAGAGAAAATCAAAAAAAATATGGCCGCCTGCCAATAGGAACCATTGCTGCTAGTAGTTGGAGTCGTCATTAGCATCTGACTGATGGCCTTCCGCACATAGAGCATTACTTCCGACAGAGGAATTTAGTGAGATTGAGACAGAGAATTAGGAGAGATTGGGCATTAGTGCATGCTCTCCACGAATCTGCCGAGAAGTGACGCTGAAAATCTCTACACGTGGGGCCCACTTTGCTGGAAGTCAACTTTCTGAGGCAATTGGTAAAAAGAGGAACGACGTATGCGATGATGTGTCCGTTTTTTTTTTTTATTATCTTTGACAGTCCTTTTTTTTTAGTCTTGCAATAAAGATGGGTTCCCAATACCAGTTCGACTCTTTTAACTCTTGAGGCTATGAAGAATGTACAGGTGGCCACCTCTTAACAGCTTCAGCAAGTCCTCATTTAGAAGTCAAGAAATTATGAGGCTCGGAAGCTCAGATTGTTTATTCCGATTTCCTAATATAGATCATATGATCATTGTGCTAGTACCATGCATATTCCTTTCTACCAAAAAAAAAAAAAAAGGGACCTGTAAGATTTTTGGAGCCTTTATAATTAGGGTTGCGAACGAAACGATTCTGGATCTGAACCATAGTAGACCCGAACCTGTTTCTAAATAATGGTTCCGGATCCGGTTTTGACTCGGAACCTGTTTTGTTGGTTCCGAATCCGGTTTTGACTCGAAAATCAGGATTCGGTTCCGGAATCGAATCCACGTAGAGGACTGGAATCTAATTTCAAAATCGATTCTAATATCTATTTACTCTTCGTTTTTCTTAAAATAAACATATCATTCAACTTATAACAATGCATCAAGTTTACTATCTCCATTATTATACATAAAATTATCAAAAAAAAAAAAAGAAAGAGTTAATTTTGAGGTATAATTTGCAATATCAAATGTTCTTATGCTAGGTCCTGGGTCCATGGGCCGGAACCTGTATAGACTCGGAACTGGACCCCTTTTTTTAATTAATCGGAACCTAAATTGGGTTCCGAACCTGGACCCATTTATGAATCAAAACTTAAAATAGGTTTCAGACCGGTTCTTAAGATGGAATGTTGTTGTTAGCCAATAGCCATAATTCATTTTTGGAGTATACTTTTCTTGACTGGGACTTTTGGAATGGACTCAGCCATGTTCTTCTGTTTTGATAAAAAAAAAGGGTGGTTTTTTCTTTTTTTCATTTTTATTCGATCACACTACATGACATTTATCTATTCAGAGCTTTTGAATTAGGAACATTATCTATTAAGATGTCTTCTGGATCTTTTGAAATAGGAACATTATGGTTGTGAAATTTTGTTCTGGATGAAGTTTATTTTAATTTGGATGTAGCTAGCATTGTCATCACTTCAAGGAGTATTGTTGTTGTGTTTTTTCAAGTTCATCAAGAAGGTTTAGTTCTAAATATATCTAGAGGTCTGAGTGCTTCCACTTAGTAGGTTTTTCTTCGCTTTAATGATGCATACTGCTTCAAAACCTTTACTATTACATTCTGGACTTAAATTATATAAATGCAAAAGATGTCAATAGGGTCCTCATGTATGTAACAATATAATGCGATTCCACATATTGGCTCCGGTAGCATCTTACGGTGGATTTTGCAAGGAGCTTGAATGCTTATACGTGCTAATCACTCAGTAACATCCATCACAAAATTTTAGTGCTGTTTTTAAAATTTGAATACTGATCGTCGGAAAATAGGGTTTGCAAATATAATTTATACCTAGCGATATCTCTACTTTGAGAGTAAAGATGTTAACCGAATATCGTATCCACTGGGACAAAAATGATAAATTGTATAAGTTCCAAAATTTCTAAATTAATTATATTAAAAAAAGAAGTGTTGATTTGATGTGTTCAATTCCTAAATTAGAAAAGTAAAGATAATGTTTGATTCAATCGAAGAACAAAAGTCTTAGGGTACGAATCCACTCTAATCTCCCAAAAGCGAATAGGGTTTCATTTAACACTTTGAGGACTTGTTCTTGTTACAAACCTTCACATAGTCAATAAATAAGGGATGTGGGTTAGATCGGGACATAACCTATATATCTCTATGACATAGATTTTCTTACATTTAACAACACATTCATTCAAGCATTACCATATGACTAGTATTTAAATCTACAAGATTAAAATACTAAAGAAAGATATTGTATCAATAAAAAAAAGAAAAAGAAAATTTATTCAATGGATATCAGGACATATAACCAAAATCCCGTTTAAAGTAAAACCCAATAACGTATATATAAGTCAAAATCAACTATAGGAAGCCTCTTTGCATCTTTCATATTTTTTCTTTTTTCTTTTTCAAATGTGTGGTTCTACTAAGATATGACTTCGACGGTTACATGGTGTGAAACCCTATCTATCTATATTACTAAGAGAATGTACTCTCCCTTAAATGAAGACACATGTCATGCTCTCTATCCACTCTGCCTTCATCAAGACACATGTAATGTTTTGCTCCCTCCCCACTCCCCACTCTCCTCTAAACTGACTTCCGCATAACTTCCTTAAAAAAAAAAAAACGTCCCACTACATAATTGATTTGATATTGGAAAGGGACTGTCAAAAGGAAAAGAGAACAAGAAATACAGGAGCCACAGAAAGGAAGAAGTAGAGACGTATAAACATCCAGAGATTTCCGATCTTGATTAGAGACGTGCATTATTTGTTCTTCTAAGGTACGGCTTTCTAGATTCAATTTGCAGATTTGTGATGCTTCTTGATAAAATAAATAAATAAATGCAAAAAAAATAGTATTGAAATCGGGACAAAAATCCTGAAAAGTATAGTGTTTCCCAAATCCTTCATTTTCTTGCGTTGATACCGGAACCCAGGTAGGCCACCCGATGACCCATCTGATCCGTGGATCCAAAGGAAGACCCACGTGCGACCGAGTAACTGGTGGACCCATGCGAGGTGGGCACTATTTGGCCTACCATCCAGCGTCTGATCAGAGAGATGAAGAGGACGTGATTTTAAAAAGATGACGTTTCTTTGCGCTGATACCGAGACCCAGGTGGACCACCCGATGACCTATTTGATTCGTGGATCCGAAGGAGGACCTACGGGCGACCAATTAAGTGGTGGACCCGTGCGAGGTGGGCCCTATTTAGCCCACCATTCAGCGTTTGATCAGACAGAGGGAGAAGAAGTGTTTTTTTTTCTCCAACTAATAAACGCTAAGCCCGAGATATGTAAAATCCGGCCCCACCATTAATTATATTTATTATTAAAATATTAGTGTTATAATAATTGAATGTATTTTAGTTATTTAAGTGGGTAGGATTAAGTGGGGCACACGTTAGATTAAGTATGCGGATCGGTGAGTTGGGTTATTGAGTAGATGACCTGACCCGCAGTTTTGACGCAATAACTTAAGCCCAAAGAATATTCCCTTTTAACCTAATCCCCTTTATTACGAACACACGTTATTATCTATCCCCATTTTCGTCTGCCAACTCCTCCCGTAACTTCTTCGTCTTCCTCTTTTAACTTCCCAAGCCATTCCAGCTTTAGGATCCAGCCATCAGAATCCAAATCTGAAGACATAATCATTCTTGGTTCAACTTTATTATCTCAGGTAACCCTCTCCTCAAACCATTAGGAGTAGATCTATATTCTTGGGTTATCTCATTTTTCTTTCCAATGGTAGACTTGGATAGGAGTACCATAAATCTGCTCATCTGAGCATTTGGTTCCATCTTCTTTGTCAAATTGGTATTAGGATTGTAATCGAGCGCCCTGGTAATCTCGGATTGGATATTGGTTAGGATCTATTGCATTTTCTTCAACCCCGGTGAAATGCAAGTACCTAAACATAATTTGTAAATTTAATATATGTGTTTTTCTTTGATTCCAATGTAGTGCATATAGAAACCCTTTGATGCCCTTTTTATAATGTTAATTGTCGTTATGATGAGATCGGAGATTGGGGATGATTGAATCGATTTTACTATGTTACTTGTCACTGTTGACGTTCCAATCCACCAAGCCTGCGATGACTGAATTTGTAGCAGAGCCCCAAATACAGAGTCATGAAAGTTGTTAGTGTGTATTGATGGTGGGGCCAACCGGATGATCTAATCATAGATCTGGTCCGTTCATCGGGCCGGACATGGCGGGGCGATCTTAGAGATGTGGACTTGTGTGAGGTGGATCCCTCTTGGTTCACCATCTGAGGGTGTACACAATTGGGGCGTGAGACATTTTGGAAATTGTTTCCTTATTAGATATGATAGTGGGGCCAAGGGATGAAACCTGATCACCAATCGGGGCCATGGATCTTATACTAGGGCCCTGGGCGACCTTGCTGATGTGGGATAATCTTATGTCTTGATCAGGGGGCCCATTATCCGAGTGCCCAAGTTGTTGGCGTCGAGCTTCTGAACAAGCTTTGTTTCTGTGAAAGGGTTTGCTGAAGTGTGTGGAATGGTGGGGGGAGAGATAATGATGTAAGGAAAGTAGTGATGTGGGGGTGAGATGAGTGAAGTGGTACACGGTACCCAACTTGACTTTATATATATAATATACATATGGTACGGTGGTACCATTAGTTTCTTAAAAAAAAAAAAATGAGTCATATTAGAACTGTTGTGACGTAACATATGCCATTTGACTTTTAACACTCTAGCCCATTAGTTTATGAATAAAAAAAAAAGGACCTTTAGTTTTTAATGAATTCAAATTAGGCCCTTTGACTTATTTTATAAAGAATTAAATTTGAAATATATTTTAGGTGGGGTCCTTGAGTTTTCTAAAATTATAATCTTAGATTATTATTATTATTTGTAAATTAATATTAAATGATACCTATGGTTTTGATGTGTTAAAATTATATTGTTGTATTTTAATATTAGATCTTTGGACCAAGTAAATACCGTCCGGGCACACGGTATATTACTAACATAGGGTTTAATACTTTGTATAACCTCGGGAAATTCTAATGGATTCAAGTTCAACCCATCTCTATTGGAAAACCCTTAACTGGGTCTATGCACCATTAATGAAGAAGGGATGCGTTGATCTTATATTTATTAGAAATTCCTGTGGTTGTTGGCTACGAGACCTTATGTTTGACCTTAGGATTGATTCGTATTTATGTCTTAACCTTCGCATGCATATATATGTTGGTTTAGAATGTGTATTCCTTTAGATGCATACGTTATTGTGTTATGGACTATAAAGTGGCTTGGCAAATTTTATATGACGATTCGATTGTGATATGGATTGTGAAATGGCCAGCACTTTACTTGGACTTAGGACTCTTGTGTCGGAGCTTTACTATTCAGGTCTATTATGTTTATGTTTATGTGGGTCATTTGTGGACGACTGCAGATCGATATGTGGACGGTTGATCACCGATGTGTCCGGATCACTTACAATCCGCTTTGAATGTGAACAGTTTATCCTGGTTTGTTTTATTTGATCGATTTATGACCACCGACTATGTGGATGGGCTTTCCCGATTTATTTAGGGTTGACCACCCACAACGGGGACACTTGTCTTCATGTGAATTATATTGCTCCATTTGTTTTATTTGAATTTATGTCATACGTTCATTCGTGTTATATCTTTGTCTTTATTCCTATATAATCTCCCTTATCCTTACTCATCTCGTTATTGTATTTAATTTCGAATTATGATTATGTACTTGCTATTTACTTTGTAATATTTGGTGCATAGGTACCGAGCCCTACTTTACCGAGGAGACGGAGGAAGGTCAAACGTTTCAAACGTTTGAGCCAATTGATGAACCCGAGTGGGATGCCGGAGATGGCTTCGGAGCCGTCTAGGCTTGCATTAGAGAGATCGTCATCTTAGCAATTCTTTAGATGAAACTTTTTTTTTAATGAAAAACTTTTCCTTAGTAATTATTTAATTTATTTTGCAACTTTAACTATTAATGTTTATTTGATTTTCGTGTTGGATATTATCTATGAACTTTAAATACCAATTGAATAAAGCTTTCGCTACATTTAATGAAATTTATTTTGACTCACCACATGTTGAAATTTTTTTTTTTGTGGGTTCACTTTTTGGAAGCTTGTGTTGTATTAAGCACAGGAATTTGAATTTAAATTTAAAATTTTCACGTTTTTCCCAATTCTTATTTTGGGGGCGTGACAAGATAAGCCCGGGATTGAGTGACCCAATATAATCAGGCTGCCCAACTCTTACCGAGAGTTCTCTGGATTGAGTAATCTGTAGAAAAGTGTATTAAAAGGGGCCTATTCATCTGTTCATATAACTTACCAAAGCATGTGGCTGAAAATAATGATTTGAGCATGTCACACCCGCTAATCTTGGGCAAAGTAGAATCCCCACTAGCAATCCCCACTTTGTATAAATTGTATTGCACTAGAATTGGAAATGATGTAGTTGGGCTAAAAATCACTGAAAAACTATGTTTTTTTTTATATCGATGGCTTTTATTATCTTTATGACTGTAAGTATTTCTGTGTATTACCCATGTACGATACCTATCTGATCCGTGGATATGAAGGAGATTCCGCGGACGACCCCGTTAAGTGATGGACCTGTGCGAGGTATGTTCATAGAAAATCTTGGCTCCTGGTAGATGCTTCCAAAATTCGTAATGCTTCTAAATTAACATTCCTTCCAAAATTCGTAACCTTCCATAGAAATTCCGTAAAATTTTCCCATTTCCCTGTTCTGTTGGCGACGAGCGTTCTTTGACCGGCATGTCAAAAAAAGGACATGACTGTTGTACGTCATGTGGAATGATCAGTGACCTGGACCTGGCCTATATAACTGGGTTTTGGATGAAAGCATGTCTCATCTTTCATCTTTCATCTGCAATGCTTCAATGCTTCCTTATTCCTTTTGACCTATATAACCAGGTTTTGGATGATTGGGCAGATAATACGGATACAGATATGTCTGAACAAGGAAGTATTGTCGCAAAAGATTTGGAACGATGGTATGCAATGGTCTTGCCTGTCATTTTAGGCTACTTGCCGTCACAACCACAACACTGTGGAGGACATGAAGAACAAGCTCGCTTGTATTCGCAAGCTGCGTATCTTTGTTTTAGTATTGCCCTAGTGGCACTCACGGCCTCTGGGCCCCTCCCTTCTGCATCTAAAACCCTTCAATTCTGCCTTTTCCTTCTCATTTTAGGGTGTTCTCTGCTACTTTCTTTGGTAGCGCCGGACATCCTCTGCTGGGCGCCCTATTTCTCCTGCATTCGGCCACTCTTTCATCTTCTCCCTGCCGAATTGCAACTCAAAATCCTCCATTTTTCCCAACCCGTTTTGGGTAACACCAAACAGCTGCTGCTGATCCTACTCTCCAATGTTCCATCTCGATTCTGGATCCTGCAATCTTCCAAATCTGAGTGGAATGCTATTTCAGGATTAGTGGCAGCTGGTGCAATTCCAAATGCTCAACACTCCTCACCAGCACGAGCCAACTTAAACTCGCTGCAGGCGGTCAAGGTATGCGAGCAACAAGTGTGTAGTAGGGAGGCTTCTACTACGTCTTTGGCGTCGTCGTCGTCGTCTGATTACCATTTGAACTTGGAGTGGGTCCTAAAGCACCTCGCCCAATTGAACTTGGAGCAGGTCCACGCGCACTGCGCGGAAGAGGTGAAGTCACTCTAATATAAGGAAACAGATGTAGAAGTTGGTTTAAGTGACAATAGTTATATTAGAAAAAGTAGAGAGCTGTTTCCTTTCATTTCTCCTTTTATTGCGTTTGAGTGGTGTATGTTGTTCTTCCATCAGAGTTAGTTGATGAATTCCATGCAAGCATAAGCTGAAATGTGGCTGCACCATTGTAATGACGCAAAAGGAACCAAACCTGGAGAATGATAATGTTAATAATTGGGGGACTACAATGAGTGCTGTGATAAAAAGGAGGTTGTTCCAAAAGGAATGAATGAAATAAAAGGACAGATCAGTTCATGTGCGATTCTTCTGTCAATGCAAATCTTTGTATTGATCACTGTAATTATTGCATAAGTCAAAAAAAAAAAAAAAAAAAAAAAAACATATAAATTTGCACAGGCATTCCAAAAGGCAAGAAATGGATTCGTGATTTGAACTTGGAAGACGGCGTGCGTAACTAATTAGTGATGTTGTCTCGTGTGCTTATTGATGCGAATCTCCAATCTGGTTGTATTACCTGATGGTTCACTATTTATTGGTTGAGTTAAACAATCATGTAAATTTGTTGGGCCTAGGTCCAGTCCAATAAAGGCTTATTTTAGAGTTTATGTGTTACTAGAAGGGCAATATGGTCCTTCTAGATCATAGCACATCTTGATTTTTTGAAGCAGGAAGTTTATATGGACCGACTGGGAAGCCTGAATTTCGGACTGATCTCTTCCAAACGGGCTCTGCCCACCTCCCTGGATCTCTTTTCTCTCTTTCGCTTGGAGACAAACGAAGGGCACACCTCCCTGCATCTCATCTCTCTCGGAGAAAAACGAAAAACGAAGGGGAAACAGCCCGCTCACTGTATTTCATCTTTCCGCCTGAAATAAAAAAAGAGAAGCCCTGGAAACTTTTAAACCCGCGAAGAAGAGGAAGAGAGCAAAGCTAGTAATCTACCATGGCTTCTGCAACATCACCTAACTCTCTCTCTCTCTCTCTTCTCCTCCTCCTCTTCTTGTCATCACTGTCCATCCTTCCACGTGGCGTCATCTCCACGCCTCCACGGCGGCCTCCGGTTCGTCCCCCTCTGCCATCTCGGCTTCTCAAGCATTTCCATCGACCCACTTCTCGCCCTCCACGCCGCCTCCAGACTTCGTGCGGCGGCGTCCGTGGCATGGCTTCGATGGCGAAGAAGAGCGTTGGAGATCTGACTGCGGCGGATTTGAAGGGTAAGAAGGTTTTTTTTTAGGGCTGATTTGAATGTGTCCTTGGATGAGAATCAACACATTACTGATGATACCAGGGTTCAAGCCGCCATCCCCACGATCAAGCATTTGATCGGAAATGGGGCGAGAGTGATTCTTTCTAGCCATTTGGTATGTGTGATTTTGATGTTTTTAGTACTGGGGTTTCTTTTCTTTCTTTGATATTTACTGTTTTCGGTCGTGTTTTAAATTTTTTTTTTTTTTTTTTTTATATTGTGTTTTGTAGCTTTGCTAATCCGTTTGAGTATGGTTGTGGAGGGTGGGATTTGATTGTAAAGGATAATTATGCTGAATTGGGATTTTGGGTCTGTTTCTCATGAGCATGGTTTTGGAGGGTGGGATGTTCATGTTGTGTTTGATAATATTATTATGCTGAATTGGGATTTGGGGCTCTCCGTTTTTTATTTTCCAGGGAAACTCTTGGAAATTCTTGAGTTCAGTAGAGACTCTTCTTATTAATATGGGTTTTGTCTGAATGAAATTTTTGAATCTGTATCTATGCTACATTTTCAGGGACGCCCAAAGGGTGTGACACCAAAATACAATTTAAAGCCTCTTGTGCCTAGGCTATCAGAATTACTTGGAGTCAGGGTACGAATTTTTATGCCTTTAAAACAATACCCAATTGCTTGGTTATTGATACTGTGGACTGGTAGTTGATATTATAATTTCCTTCATTTTGTTATATATGTTACTGAATAGGTTGAAAAGGCTGATGACTGTATTGGTCCGGAGGTTGAAACGATGGTGGCTGGACTTCCAGAAGGGGGTGTTCTTTTTCTTGAGTATGTGAGGTTTTATAAAGAGGAAGAGAAGAATGAGCCGGAGTTTGCAAAGAAGCTAGATTCACTTGCAGACCTATATGTGAATGATGCATTTGGTACCGCACAAAGAGCACATGCATCAACAGAAGGTATTACCAAGTTTTTAAAACCTTCAGTTGCTGGTTTTTTGTTTGTTTCTACCATTGATAACTTTAAAATCAGAAAATAATCTCTGTTTACAGAAGTATCAGGGAGCCAAATTAGCCAGAAACTCTGCCATGTTTGTGCAGGGATTGCCTTTATTTCTTACTCTTCCCTGTTTTGGTAAAACATGAACTTCTTTATACTTGTTTTTTTTTTTTTTTATGAAAGTAAGTGAAAGTTTTATTGCAACTAAACATATTTATGCTTCTCATTGCCTAATTGAAGATACATCAGGAAAATGACTTCGCTCTAACTGGTGTTTATTGAAACAGTGAATCCAGGAGTTGAAGCGTACACTTCTCTGCACCTCCTTGGAACTAGAATCTGCTCAAGTAGCTGCACAGGAGTTAAAAATAAGGAAAGATGAAAACATAAAGCAGTTACTTTTTCTCTTGAAGATGGCTTTCCAAGAAACCTTGCCGAACTGTGCAGCTCTCCATCACCTGCAACCTGCAACGTTGCATTGCAACCAGCGCTGCCTCCCTCCTCTATCTTACAACCTGCATCGCAACCAAGCTGCCTCCCCCTCCTCTGTCTCGCAACCTGCATCGCAAGACCAAGCTGCCTCCTGATTACTTTCTTGGAACTATGATGCATGTTGGGTTTTGAATCATTTTTTGGAAGTGTAATTTGTACTTTGATATTCACATTGGGGTTTTGAATTCTTTTTTAGAAGTGTAAAATTGTATTTTGATTTGCAAACATTGGTCAGTTGTATTTGTAGAATTAGAAAAATGAAATAAAAATTGGTCTCTGTTGGTATTGATGGGAATGATTTCTGTCCAACTTTTTCGGCTTTTTCTATTTGAATTTTTTGGATTTTGAGTGAAAGTTGTGATAGTTTACTGGGATGTAATCAAATGAACAGTTTGTAGACCTATGATAATGAAGTTGTAAACAGGCTGTCAATTTAATATGAACTTAAAATTTGCTAATTTTCACTTAATTACAATCATGTTTGTCCACGTTTCAAACCGCGCACGTTTGCAACCCGGTTAAGAAAATTTGTAGGAACCAAGCTAAGTACCCCTATTTTGGACACTTTTTAGCCCACTTCCTGAGGTTTTTTTTCGCTGAGATTTGGGGATTGCCAAGATCATATTATGACCCTAAAATCTGCTAATTTTCACTTAATTATAATCACGTTTGCCCGCATTTCAAACCGCGCACTTTTGCAACTCGGTTAAGAAAATCTGCAGGAACAAAGTTGAGTACCCCTTTTTATGACACTTTTTAGCTCACTTCCTGAGGTTTTTTTTCGCTGAGATTTGGGGATTGCCAAGACCATATTATGAACCTAAAATCTGCTAATTGTTGCTTAATTACAATCATGTTTGCCCATGTTTCAAAGAGCACACTTTTGCAACTCGGTTAAGAAAATCTGCAGGAACCAAGCTGAGTACCCCTGTTTAGGACACTTTTTAGCCCACATTCTGAGGTTTTTTTTCGCTGAGATTTGGGGATTGCCAAGACCATATTATCAACCTAAAATCTGCTAATTTTGGCTTAATTACAATCACGTTTGCCTGCGTCTTAAAGCGCACACTTTTGCAACTCGGATGAGAAAATCTGCAGGAACGAAGCTAAGTACCCCTGTTTGGCACACGTTTTTGCCCACGTCCCAAGGGATTTTTTAGACGAAATTTGGGGCTTTCAAAGTCCATATTATGAACTTAAAAACAGCTATTTTCCGGCACGATACAATCACGTTTGCCTTCTTTTCAAACCGCGCATTTTTGCAACTCGGATGAGAAAATCTGCATAAACGAAGCTGAGTACCCCTGTTTGACACACTTTTTTGCCCACGTCCCGAGGGATTTTTTTGACAAACTTTGGGGAATTCAAAGTCCATGTTATGAGCTTAAAAACTGCTATTTGCCAACACGATACAATCACGTTTACATGCGTTTCAAACCGCGCACATTCGTTTTGGTAGAAAGCAAGACAACCAAGACACAGAGAGTGTAGAAATTCGTTTGAAAAGAAGCTCTGTGCAGCATTTTTCAGACCGACGATCGGAGGTCGATCCGCGGTTCAATTGGTCTGATTTTTTGTCAGCAGGTTCGTGACTCATTGATCTACATTCTGAACGGTTGATTTATGATTTGGAGCTCTCTACATCAGGTTTCTCTGTCCATTTCAGAGGACCTTTTTTTTGGGTGAGATCTCCACCATTTCTCTCTTGTTGCTTTTGTCATTTTGCTTTATCTTCACTTATATTTTGTGGATTCCATTGTTGTTGGAGTTGAGGAGGTTTTATGCCTTGTTGGTGTTAGGTTTTGTACCTAAACATTATAGCGAAGATTTGGGTGGACTCCGAGAAAGGTCCCATGGTTTTTATCCTTCTCTTTGAGGGAGTTTTCCACATAAAAATTGTCTTCAGTCGTTTGTGGTTGATTGGTGATACTTTATTTGTGGTTTGCATATTCTTCCATTGCTTGTGTTCAATTGATCCTCACAGGTTCATTCAAGGGGGAAAAAGGTGCCTGTTGTTTTCAAGGATTTCCCATCAAAATTTGCGCTTACTGATTCATGATTTGAACTTTGAAGACAGCTTTCATAACTAATTAGTCTCATGTGTGCTTATTGATAATATGAATCTCTAACTTTGGTTGAATAACTTGATGGTTTCACTCACATGCTTGTAATTTGGATAATACTAGGTACACCACCCTGAAGATGTGAAATCCCTCTAATCTCAGAAGAAGAGCATCAGTATGTCTTACCTTTTCGATTCTGCTGGATAGCAGGGTGCAGCAGGTTTAAAGTGGAAAGTTATCTCATCTCGGATAGGTCCTGACATATAAAATAATTAGTTTTACCCATGTAGCCTCTGTTGATTAATCTTATCAATATCATCATACTGAATGTGGAACTTGATATATATGATGTGTATTAGCACAAGCAAACAGTCGTTTCCTTTCTCTTCTCCTTGGATTGTATTAAGTAGTGTCTGAAGTTCTATTCTTTGAGTTGGTTAATGACAGTCTACAAATTGCATTATGGTTGCACTTTCGTAATGACAATCTTCAGTAGTGACTCAATCTCACAAAGACAAAGGCATGAATGGAATAAAAATAGATACCTTCTGAGACAAATAAGATATATGTGAGATGCATCTCTCTATGCAAATCTGTGTGATGATCAATCACTTACTGAACAGTTAAATAAACATATAAATTTTCTCAAAGAAACCTAGTAGGGGAAAATGTATCATGGTTTGTACTTTGAAGACAGCTTGCACAACTAATTAGTGATGGTATCTCATTTGTGCTTATTGTTGCAAATCTCTAACTTGATTATATAATTTGGTAGTTTCACTCATGCTTGAAAAGTGACAAACACAAGAATTGATTGTTCCTATGGTTGCTCACATGCATCCAATACTCACCTCCAGTTCAGAAAAAGGGAATAGAAATCCCTGAATGTCACCTTGAAAAGCATTTAGAGAAATTGTGACCCTTTATCACATACCCTTGTAATTTGTTATACATAAGTTAGACCAGTGCTCCATCCATCAAAGCTCTCATCCTCATCAGACAATTACTGTTTACTGCAAAATAAGAAAGCACTTTATCGAAGGTTTAGAGATTGTTATACCTTTTTATGATGCAACCTTATGTTAAGCGAAAGTATGACCTGATGAGATCTTGAGGTAATCCGGAACACAAAAGTCCTTCATGCTATTCTTTTTTAAATCCTCAGGGAAACAGCAGGAAGCAAGTCTCTAGGATAAAATGAAAGAAAATGCCTCTTAAAGAATTATAAAAAAAAAAAAAAAAGGATCTACCATCCAATTACATCGAAGTCTGGTCTCTAGTGTTTGGTTGCTCTACAAGTCTGAGAGCTGTTGCGACTTGCGTGAGTTGATTCATGTTAACCAATGCTGTCTGTCCTTTTGTTATCCTCTCCAAACCTTGCATCAATAAGGTGATGGAATCAACACTTGTGCCACATTATTAGACATATCAAAGACGATTTTGGACAAACATGAATCGCTTCCTGCAACTGATCCATGCTGTGGTTGAAAAGCCTAGAAAGGCATGGGTCCAATCTCCTGCTTTAATACACAGTTGATGTAACCATAACTCCAGAAGGCCTTTTATCTTACTTTCTTTCAAATGGGAAGAGGAGAAAAGAGGCCTGGAGAGAGAGGAAAGAAGAGGTCTCTAAAGAATTATAGAAGGAAAGAACCATGAGTACAAATCTTAATACCTCAAAGCCATTGAGATAGGATGAAAGGAAGAGGACCACCAACAATTCCTGATCAAGAACCCCTTTTGTCATTGATATGCCCATAGCACAAGAGTTATAAAGAGGAAGAACTCAATATTTTTGTGTTAATATCTGAACGAGACTACGAAGAATGCTCAAACAGTACTTGTAATATGAATTTTCTTCTCTCTCTCTGTCTCTGTCTCTCTCTCTCTCTCTCTCATCTAGGGTTTAATTTCTTATGGTGCATGTAGTCTTTCATGGAAAGATGGTGCTATTGTTACTCTTTTCATGTATTTTCAGTTTTGTACCTGGTCATGTCATAAAAATCCAGTTTATATAAAATCGTAATTTGATCAACTAGCTTATTCAGATTCTCATATTTCAGGCTTACCACTTTTGAATAAGAGCATCGGCGGCATAGTAAGAGGAAATTGTCCATACAGGAAGACTGCTATCAGATAGATATCAACTTGAGTTGTATCCTAATGATCCAGACCCGAGCCCACATCCACTGGAAAGATGAATGAAAGAGTCAAACTAACAATTATAGATAGGAAGACCAGGTTCAGGCCAATCCATCCTATAAATGACCCGATTGTACACACACATATGGAAATTTTTTTTTACACATCTCTAGTTGTGATATCTGATTTCTTTGCTACCCAAAGTACAGGGCGAAAATGATAACTATTTTGTCCTGCAAAATAGAAACTGATTTCTATTTGTGGTACATCTAAATGTTGATCCACCCTTAACATCTAAGCCACTTCTAAATTTCTTGGGCATGATTGGTAGCCAAAGAATTAGTCTCTCAGTTCAAATTGCAAAAAATAGTATCCCAACTACTTTTATTTTGTAATTCGGTTTCTGCCCCAAACTCAGTAGCATGGACAAGTCATCCAATCTGTCATAATGTTCAATTTAATTGTACCAAATTTCAGACGTACCCTTGACGACCTTTCTGTAGCCTAGAAGGCTCAAGTCTAAGGTACTCATGTTCCAGAGAAGTTACAAGTTTCAATGTTTGAATTTGTATTGTTGATAAGTCGTTAGAAGCCGTTACTTTATTTGTTTGTTTTGTAGAAGAGTTAGTTACAAGATGACATACAAATACTTCGAAGGAAGTTTCAAGTATCATCTTCTTCCTTGGGTTGAGGGATTCCCCCAACAAATATCTTGTAATGAGAGAGTGAGGGCCATCAGTCTTCAGGTCTCCCTCCTTTCCTCCCTTTACCCTTTATACGACCCTAAGAGACTAGTCAGTAAACATTTTTTTGTGTGTACATTCGTTCCCACAGCCACCAATCACTGTTTCTGCAATCATTGATTGTTCTCCTCCCAATCAAATAGAACTCTGTTCTATTCCTGAAACACAAAACAATGCTACAGAGCCATGTTCACCCAAATTCTGAAACCCATACCTGTTTCAATTACCATTACTTAACTTTAAGTAGTCGTGATCCCACGGTGGCCAGATTTTAGCTTTTCAGTTTTGTCAATGAGGGTTAAGTTGGGCTTTTGTTCGGCCGATAGGGTAGATCTCTTCCCCCTGTCCTGTCCTTCCCCTATCAACTGGTACATACAATTTTTTGTAGGAACTAATGCGAACATTTGTTGTCACCATATAGGAATGTCAAAAATAGATTAATTTAAAGTCTAATAGCATTATAGATTAATTTAGAGTCTAATAGTATTATTACTCTTAATGGCAACCCCAAATTGCCGGGATACGGGTCTGGTGTTTGTGATGACAGTGATGATGATGTCACTAAGAATTCCTGATTCTACAAGAGAATTATAAAGGGAAATTTGGATTCTGAACTGCATTGCCAAATCCAAAATGGTGTTCTAAAATGCCTTTTTGATGAGTAGGTGTGGGTACTGACCAGAAAGTAAGATACACTAATCCGCAGAACAGACGCCATTTTATTGAAAGAACTGTCATGATGTGCTAATTGATGTTTCTCAAGCATTCACGGAAATTGTCACGTTTGAGTACTCAGATTTTATCTTATTCTTGATCTTTTGACCTCTCTTATCCTGTAGAGAGCTTCTTGTGATTTTTCATCAAATATACTTTGGAAAAATGACCTTAAATTTGTTCGATATAAAGAATGTTTAATTTTGGGCTGTTTGGTTTACTCAAGAAAACGACAGGAAACCTCTAGAATACAGGTTTTCTCAGGTTCGTAGCATTCTAGGGTTTCTGAAGGGGAAGAAAACTAAGAAACTGGAGGTTTCTGGCATGGCACAGGGATTGGCTTCAGATTCTCTCATTTCACCAAAATGGTGAACTTATTCTTCCAATTGTGAAGAAAAAGTGAAGCAGTAGTTGGCTGACTTGTAGTTTTGGTATCTTCTTAACAGGTTTCACAGCAAGCACAATCAGCTTTCCGCTGGAAGTGGCAAGAAAGCGCCTGATGGTCGGCTCATTGCAAGGTAAGTGCCCACCCCATATGGCTGCAGTACTTGCTGAAGTTATTCAGGAAGAGGGATTGAGGGGTCTCTACAGGGAGTGGGGTGCAGGCTGTTTGAAAGTTATGCCGTCATCTTGCATCACAAGGATGTTCTATGAAGCATGGAAGGACATTTTGCTAGTCGGGAAACAGCCTTTTTAGCCGATTTTCCATGTGAACTGGACCAGAACCATGTGCATGTGGTGTCCTTCCTTTAATGATGAGATTTTTTTTTTTGGAATCAAACTCACGGACTCTCACTTTGGCGATGGTTTATAGGCGATTCTGATGCTTTGTATTACAAGGTTGGGTTGGTCAGGAAGGATGCATTGATTTCATGCTAACAAGATCTGTATCTCACCTGTCAGGCAAGGTGTAGATGCAAAAATGAAATACTATATATAAAATTATAGAAATTCTTTGGGTTTTGTTCCATATATGGTTCCTGTCACGTCCCCCGAACCCGATTAAAGAAATAACCGGATCCGGAGAGTGAATTTTTAGGACTAATTAAAAATTTTGTCCTTTGGGCCCACGGATCGTAGTCCGCGGTGAGGATTATACATTTCATGCCTTTTTTCAATTCATTAAATACTAAGTTCATAAAACTCTATACACATGGTAATCTGAACAGAGGATAATATCTCATCCATATATAATTAAAGTTGACAGAAAGAGATAAAACATCTAGAATCAAGTTAATTATTACATTGGCCATTCCAAATAACTAAGGCCAATAAAAGGAATCAAATCAATGAGTTTAAAAAGTTCCGACGAGGGAAAATAAAGAATAAAGAATCTAAGATTAATTCCCCGTGACTCTCTCCTGTGCCGGGCAATGATGACGCTACTCTACGTCATCGGCACGCCACTCCCGTGCCTCCTCGACTGGTTGGAGATCCTTTGGGATCTCCTCACCTGCCTGCTCCTCGTAGAGGTAGGCATCACCTGATGTGTCTACACACCAAGGAAACAAAGTCAACAACATGTTGAGCAATAGATAAGCAGAACATATTAAATATGACATGTATCAAATACAGAATAATGACAGGTAATCATCATGAAAATACAATGATAGCAAGTCTAGGCATAAAGCGAGAATATGTATAAGTGGAGTCAATAGCAAGAATTCCTAACAATCATCTAACAATAACCACTATCCATGCAATGCAAAACAAGAACAAGACAAGAGAGAGACTCCGAGGATGTCCTATGCCACCTCCCGGGATACCAGTAACAATCCATACAAGTCCGTACAAGTACAAGACTACTGATACCAAAGTCCGGCTCCAGTAGGATCCTAGCTTCCGGTCCTGGGAATAGCAGCACGGTCCAATGCCCACTCCCAGCTATTCTACGCCATGGACGCCGTCCTACGCCGACTGCCCATCCCCGACAACCGAGTAACCGGTTCGTCGTTTTAAACCCCAACTGCAAATGGCCATGATATGCAAACAAATCCTAAAGTGGTTCTGACACGAGGACAAACAAGACAAGCAAGTCTGGCTAGTTCCAATGTATAAGACAAGATCCTGGGGTTATCTCATCAAAACAATACAAGATTTCCAACACGTGATAACCCCCTTTCATTTCTAGCCAGTCAAGTTTATCATACAAGACAAGGTTCCTACGATACATTCTAAGTCAGGTCCAAGTCCTAATTTTATTAGAATCTATGTTTCACCTTTAATTAGGTATTTTATGTCAAGAGTGTACAAGGTAAATTTACAACGGATACGATTCATGAATCAACGAGAAGTTACAATCCATTTCTAGGTAAAATATTGTCATCCCTGTATCCAACATATCCTAACAGAGTACATATGGAATTCGGATTGACAATGCTACGAGGGAAATCCCTTGGTGTACAATAATGTAAGGCATTGGTCGTTTCAGTTTCTATATGCAATCGGTTACAATACACGTAATACCCGAATACCTAGACAACCATCGAATTCACACCAAGCAACGTGATTCGATTTAATTCCCATTTATGGTCAAGTGATATTAGGTTCATGGTTTCCAACATCTAAGGCCCAAATCTGAGTTTTAGTTTCCATCCAAAAGAAACAAGGCATGTTTAGTTCCATTAGGGTAGCCCGCGTTTGACCAACAAGGTGTCCTCGGTCGACCTGCTGCACAGACGCGGTCGACCGGCCAAATGGCGCGGTCGACCGGCTGCACAGACGCGGTCGACCGGCCAAAGGGCTCGGTCGACCGGCCAGGTGGGCCCGGTCAACCTACAGAAGCACAGGCGCGGTCGACTGGCCAAAGGGCTCAGTCGACCGGCCATGTTAGCGCGGTCGACCGGCCAAAGCCGCGGTCGACCGGCCTGCACGGGAAACGCGAGTTCAGAGGGTTTTTCTGAACTGTTCCGAACCCAATCTGTCTCCTTCTCTTTTCAAACCTTTCCAGAGGCCATTTCTACATCAGAAGAGCCTCCTGCTCTCTCCAAAATTCCATTCCAACCTCATTCCACACAATGCATTCAATTACCCCCAATTTTTACCAATTCCATTCAATTACAAGATTCTAACCTAATATACATTTATCAAATTAAACAGGAACATGCTTGGAATTAAAAGGGTTAATCTACAGAATGTGTAACAACAGTCAAATATAACAACAAGCATGTTTAATATGTAATTGCGAATCTACTTGCCTCAACCGGAAGAAATATCAGAAATGAGTGACTTTCGAGGAGAAGCATTTCTACCCCCAAATCACAAATCTAACCCGACAGAACGAAACCTAACATACCAGGAATAACAAAGGAAAGAAAATAATTCAGATCTAACCTAAATCTAACCAAAAAGGGAGATTAAAGAAAATATGAAAAGAGAGGAAGCTTACCGGAAGTTGTACCGGAAGAAAGAGGGGAGGAAGAGATTGAGATCTACCGGATCAGATCTTCGAAAGGAGCTTTCTTGGGTGGAGTTCTGGCTTGAGGAAGAAAGAAGAAGAAACTGGGCTGCTGTCTATTCTTCGTTGCAAAGAATAGAATAAAAGATTAGGGCTTGGCATCGATTAAGAAGAAGAGGGAAGGGAAAAAGACTTAATTACCCCTTAAGTGGGCCCGGTAAAGAATGGGCCACTTGAAGGTCTTCTGATCATCGGATCGCGACGAGTCAAGAGGCAAAATTGATCTATTTGACGAGATCTTTCCAACGAACCCAAAAATCACGGCGTTTGGAATATTTCGGAAAACACTCAATTTTCCCTAAATTGCAAACTATCCCCCCTACTATGATCAAACGAACTCCGAATCGCACGAAACTTCGCAGATACTATTCTAATACTAAAAGAAACTCGCTCAAAATCTAAACCCACTTAAATATCTAAAATACAATTAATTAAAATAAATATGCATTTAAATGAGTCAGGTCGGATATTGGGCCCAAACTGACCCAATAAGGTCAAGGTATCAGATCAGTGGTTGGTTTCTCAGGGTAAAAATTGTAGAAACCATAGGACGCGTGTGAGGATTCCGTTAGTCAATAGGTTGGCTTGGTAGTTCTTTCTTAGCATTGTATTGTTAGCTTGGGACATATTGGAACTAACCTTGAATGTTTTACAGGACGATGGTTGGTAGATCCACTCGATCTAATAATGGACCACTGCCAGAGGGCAGTTCTTCTTAGAGTGGCCCAGAGAATCAGTTTCATCAATTCATGGCAGCATTCATTCAATCTTAGAAGGATATGGCTGAGCAGAGCCAGAAGCAAAATGAGGATCAGGTTGTCTTTCAAGCACAGATGCTTGAAGTGGTACAGAAAGTGGGCCAGCCACAGGCCAAGGAGTATGATTTGAATGAGCTGGTTGAGAAATTCAGGAAGAGGTTCCCACCAGAGTTTCATGGCATTGTGGACCCCGCTGTGGCAGATGAGTGGGTGGTACAGATGGAAAAGATCTATGAGGTGTTCCGTTGCTCAGGGATTCAGCAGGTGCAGCTGGCAGCCCACATGTTCCGTGGGGTAGCAGAGAGATGGTGGAAGACCATCAAACACCCTTATGAGGCCTTTTGATGGGTTGATGCCCATTAGAAGCAAAACCGTGAGGCCAGTAGGCCAAAGCGGACAATATCATGCATGGGTATGGGTGGGGCGTTACAGATTCCATAACAGAATGTGTTCCATGATAGTGCAAAAGTTGTACTAATTTTCACCCCATTACGGCTCCAAGTGCTCTCAGGTTTGTCTTTTTTGTCTTTCTTTTCCCCCCTTTTGTGTATGACCATTGTATGAACTTTTATCTTGTGTTGATGGATATTTCTGCTGATTTATGCATGAAAATTTTCTGCATGGTCAAAGTTTATACACAAAATTTTAGTGCATAAAATTGCCAAATGCGACTCATGGAGGTAGTTGATGGCATGTTTCCATAACAAGCTTGGGAATTAATTGGAAGAAAAGTAATCTCATTAGATATTGCTTGCCATCTTTGTAGTTTACATCGGAGATGAATTTCGTGGGATCCTAATCCACAATGCTTTCTTTCATTTGATAAAACTATATTGATATGTTCTCTCTGACAGTTTGAATGGTTTAGCTGGTGACTGGAGTTGGGCCCATAGTTGTCATCTTTACTTGGGTCCAACTGGTTGAGCCTGAATCGGATTGGAGTAATGGTGATTCAACTAGTGAGTATGGACTCAATCGGATCCTGGTCTAGACCTGATATGAACTTTTTGATAACTGCATGCCTTTGCTCCAACTAAAAGTTGCCATGAGAAAATCTCTGTTCTACACAAAAGGTTTGCTGATTTTTAGCTTGGACACTGATTTTTAAAACTCAAGTCAGACTCAGTCAAGCTCAGGCAAACTCGCCTGAGGCAACTCGGATTGACATAAAATTGAATACTTGGTTAAAAATCAGCCTTTGAAGAGTTTTGCCCAAACTTGGTCAAGGTAAAAATGTTTTGGCCAAAGCTTGGTTTGATTCCATCAAGGCTTGGTAGGTTTGGTTTTGACTCGATTAAAACTCACTCAGGAACTCAAGAAAAACCACTGAAAATTTAATTTTGTTAAGAACACGCAGCTCCACGCTTGCTGACTTAGTACACTCAGTTGAGTCCTCGAGTCGATTCAGCTTGATAGCTTTACCACAATGGCAGAAACTGTGGCCGGGATGTGATAAAATGGTTTTAAAGGGCGCTATTTGTAAAGAACTGAAGATTTTCAATTTTCAATTATTAAAAGTGAGCCCAACAAGTTGTTTAGTTGATGAAACATGATAATGGCCATAATTAGGGATGTCAAATGGGCTGGGCCTGGCCGGGCCGAACAGTCAACGGGCCGTGGCCCCACACGGCCAAGTCAACGGCAAGACCCGTGACATGGGCTGTGCTGGGCCGAGGTGCCTGGGCCCGTTGGCCCAGTAAGGCACGGCTGGATCGGCCCACCAGCCTTCCCAACTTCCATAACCCTTTTTTTTTTTTTTTTTTTGAAAAAAAGTCCATTTTAGCGCGCCCCCACCCACACACACAACAGCTATAAAACGGTTATATAAGAGGTATTTTGTGTCATTTTTTATTTTACAAAGTCTATAAATACCCTAACCCTCACATTCTCATTCCTCACCAATTTACACAACTCTCTCACTCTTTATACATTTTCTAGCTCTCTCTCTCTTAAAGTATTCAACTCTTTCACTCTCTAAGAAGTTTTTGGAGGGCCAAAAATTAAGTCATCAAGAGATAAGATTAAAGGGGCCTTCAAGGATTTAGAGGTATTTATATTATTTAAATTTGAGATTATATATATATAAGTTTATATTATATTATACTAACTTTCATTTTCTCCCCTTTCTTATATTAATTATCACAAAAGAAGGCTATTAGCCTGTTACCGTTATTATTTATAAATTTTATTTTTTGAAATATGGCTAGAAGATTTCTCACAGAATCTTCTTCCGTTAATTTAGGGGTAGAAGAAGAATTTATTGAATTACAAGATGAAGTTGGTGATTTACCACCCTTCTTTCCTTAGAGTTCCCGTAAACCAACCAAGAGGAATAGAACTTCAGTAATTTGGAATGTATTTACAAGGTTTGATGCTATTGGAAATAAAAACAAAGTTAAAAAGGCAAAATGCAGATTTTGTAGAAAGATTTATAATGCCGAGTCAAAAAAAGGTACCGGCCATTTGACAAGACATAGCAAAAATGTTTAGCCTTACATAAGCCGGCGAATGCAGGAACAGGGGGGCCTGGTTCACAGACCCAAATTTCTACTACTGGTGGTGGTAGTAGTAGTAGCGGTTTGAGTCTTTTTTCTTTTAATGCACAAAGTGTTAGACAAAATCTTGTTAAAATGATTGTGTTATCCAAATTACCATTTTCTTTCGCTAAAAATAAGTTTTTTGAAGAGTGGGTCCAGAAATACTGTCAACCACAATTTCACAGTATTTCAAGAAATACTGTTAGAAATGATGCAATTAGACTTTGGCAGGAAGAAAAAATAAATATAAAAAATTACCTTGTAGAAATTCTTGGTAGAATAGCCATAACCACAGATATGTGGACTTCTAAAGGGAGTGATAGTTGTCTTTGTATTACTACACATAACATAGATGCAAAATAAATTATTAATAAACGTATAATTAGTTTTAGCTGTCTTAAATGGCCACACAATGGCACTAGAATAAGTACATTTATTTTGGAAAAACTAGATGAATATAATATTAAGGAAAAAGTTTTATTTATGACTTTAAATAATGCCAGTAATAATACAGTGGCTATTGAATTAATGAGAATGCAGATGTCACTTGTAACTTTGATAGATAGCTATATCTTTCAAAATAGAAGTATATGTCACATCTTAAATCTAATTACAAAGGTTGGTTTAAAGCATATTGTAAGTTACACATATGCTATTAAAGACATTGATTGATTTATTTTCTCCTCCGCACAGAGAAGACAATTGTAGGCCCAAATATGTGCGAGATAAGACGTAACAGCTATTAAAATGCCTAAAGAAGTTGAACATAGATGTAATTCTATGTATGATTTGTTAAACAAGGCACTTGACCGGAAAACTGTTTTGAATGAATTTTGTGCTTTTCATGCACAAGATTTGATGATTAGTGATGAATATTGGGAGTTATGTGTCCATATAAGAGATTTATTAGAAGCTTTTTATACTTAAACATTATTTTTTTCCGGGATATATTATCCCACATCTAATGAATCTTTAATGAAGTTTTTTAAAATTACTTTACAATTTAGTAGATTTAGAGATCATTTTTTACTGAGTAGCACTGTTAGAAACATGAAAGAAAAATTTAATAAATATAGGAAAGAGGCTCCAATGGCATTTTGTTTAGCTGTTGTATTTGATCTCAGGTAAAAATTAAGTGGTGTACAGTTTTTTATTGATGGAATAAATAAAAATATGAATTATATAGATTTAAAAAAAAATTCAAATATAAGGGCAAATTTACAAGCACTTTTTCAATTTTATTGTGAGCGAATGGGTACAGCTGGGCTTAGTATGGGTCATTCAGAAGTCCAGCAAACAGGTGTTGGTGAGTGAGATGTGTGGTATTCTTCCTATCCACGGGCATGGCATCCAGCTCAAGCTGCTCAAGTAACACCGTGATAGAGTTATCATCGTATTTTGACGTCGGTGTAATACGGGTGCAATATGCATCTAGTTTTGACCTTTTAGCCTGGTGGAAGCAACAAGAAAGCATTTATCCGGTGTTGGCCGCTATGGCTCGTGATCTATTGACTATTCCAATGTCTTCTGTAGCATCAGAACAGGCTTTTAGTGCAGGTGGACGTGTGGTGGATGACAGAAAAACAAATCTAACTGAAGAAATAGTGGAGTGTTGCGACGTGTGGTGGATGATAGAAGAACAAATCTAACTGAAGAAACGGTGGAGTGTTGTGTTTGCCTATGAGACTGGTATTTGGCAGATAAGAGGAAGCAAGAGTTGACATTAATGGAAGATTATAATCTAGCAGATACATTAGTGGATTACGCATCTGTTTTTTTACTTTTTCCTTTATTGTAATTTTTTTATTTTTATTTTCTAAAAAGATTGTAAGGTTTTGAAGGTAGTCCTATTTAGAAACCTTCAAAAAGTTAAGATCCAAATGGTTCTCTCTTCTTAGTGGAGTAGGTCGAGTTTGATCAAACCACTTAAATATCTTTGTCATTCTTTGTGCTTGTGTTTTAATTTTTTTAATACTGATAAGGAAAAAAAAAGGAAAAAATGTGAAGGCCCGCCCGCCTGGCCCGTCGGCCCGGTGCCTCTCGTAAGCTCTCCCATTTTTTTCAAACTTATACTATAGTGGTTGTTACGAAACATCCACTAAAATCTATCTTAAAAAAAGCTGACTTTTCAGGAAGAATTTCCAGATAGGCCATTGAACTGGGACAGTATGATATTCAATACCAACCTAGGACGGCGATCAAAGCCCAAATTGTGGCAGATTTTATTGTGGAGTTTGTTTGTCCTAGTCCAGCCCAGCACCGAACTGGGGGGCAGAGAACTTGAGGAAGCACTCACGAAGACTAATGAACAACCTCAGAGTCAATCCCTTGCCTCGGTTTGGAAAGTCTTCGTTGACGGATCCTCAACCGCCAGAAGAGCTGGCGCTGGTGTTGTCCTCCAGTCTCCAGAAGGACTGGCCATCAAGTAGGCTTTAACCCTGGACTTCAAGGCGTCAAATAACGAAGCTGAATATGAAGCCCTAATAGCAGGACTAAACAGCGCCAAAATCCTCGTAGCTCAACAGCTAGTGGTCTTCAGCGATTCACAACTGGTGATAAACCAGATGACTGGAGACTACCAAGCTCGCGACGACAGGATGACTGCCTACCTAGCCTTCGCAAAAAAGCTCCTCGCTTAGTTCCAGACAGCCGAGATCAAACAGATAGGCAGAGAGTCTAATTCCCACGCTAGTGCCCCGACTAATATAGCCTCTGCCGTTGAAGCATGAAAGAAAAGAATCGTTGAAGTAGGATCGTTGGCAAGGCCCAGTATAGAGCTCCACCCACCTCGAGAAAGCCTATGCCTTGATCTCGGCCCAAGCTGGATGGACCCAATCATTTCCTATCTCAAGGATGACCAGCTTCCCGAGGACAAAAGCGAGGCTCACCGAATCAGGCTCAAGGCAACCCGGTTCTGGTTGTCTTCTGAAGGAAAACTTTACAGGAAGTTATTCACAGGGCCATACCTTCAGTGTGTTCACCCAAGCAGAGTCGAAGACTTCCTCTACGAAATACACGAAGGGATCTGTGGAAGCCATATCGGAGGAAGGTCATTAGCGTACTGGGCTATCAGTCAGGGCTACTGGTGGCCGTATATGCAGAAATGCGCAGTTGTACACCAAAAAATGTGAGAAGTGCCAAAAATTCTCCTACTCCATCCATCCATCAGCCAGCATAAGATTTGAGTCCTCTCTCCAGCCCTTGGCCCTTCGCCCAATGGGGTCTGGGCATCGTGGGACCGCTTCACCGAGCTCCGGGAAATAAAAAGTGGTTGATAGTAGCCACCGACTATTTCACCAAATGGGTAGAGGCAAAACCTTTATCTTCCATTACCAAGTAAGACTCGAAGAGCTTCGTGTGGAAAAACATCATTATGAGGTTCGGTATTCCAAGAGCTTTGGTATCGGACAACGGGACCCAGTTCGATTCCATCTTCTTCAAAAACTTCTGCCAAGAGCTCGGCATCAGGAACCACTACTCTACTCCAGCGTACCCGCAGAGCAATGGTCAAGCGGAGATCTCTAACAAGGTGGTACTTGAAGGGTTGAAGAAGCGACTCGACCAAGCTAAGGGAAGGTGGGTAGAGGAACTTCCAAGCATCCTACGGGCCTACAGAACGACTCCAAGGCGCTTCACTTCGACAACGCCTTTCTCCCTTGCCTATGGGATGGAAGCGGTAATTCCTTTTGAGATCGGCCTCCCGACTCTGAGATCCGAACTTTTCGACCAAGATCAAAATGAAATAAATCTATCTCGGGAGTTGAATCTAGCCGACGAACACAGAGAAGCAGCAGCCATCAGATTGGCCGCCTATCAGCAGCAGTTGGCGAGAGGCTACAACCAGAAGGTCAGAGAGAGAAAGTTCTCAGTTGGCGAGCTGGTCCTAAAGAAAATACTCCCAGGCGATAAAGATCCAAATCAAGGCAAGCTAGCACCAAATTGGCACGGACCATTCAAAGTAGTTTCCACTGCTGGACAGTTAACATACAAACTTGAAGATATGAATGGCTGACAGTTACCACGGCCATGGAACGCGTCACACCTCAAAAAGTTATATTTTTAGTCTGTACTCAAAATTTCCAAGATCAATGAAAGTAGTTCTCATTCTTGTTGGTCAATTCAGTCATAGAACTCGGTAGCGATTAACGGCAGCTCTGCGACGACGCGACTGATGAGATTGCCTTTGGGTCGGTCTATACCACCCAGGGATGAAGTCATTACGGCCACTGATAAGATTGCCTTTGGGTCGCTCTATACCACCCAGGCATGAAGCCATTACAGCCACTGATGAGATTGCCTTAGGGTCGGTCTACACCACCCATGCATGAAGCCATTACGGCCACTGATGAGATTGCCTTTGGGTCGATCTATACCCCCTAGGCATGAAGTCATTACGGCCACTGATGAGATTGCCTTAGGGCCGGTCTATACCGCCCAGGCATGAAGCCATTACGGCCACTGGTGAGATTGCCTTAGTGTCGGTCTATACTGCCCATGCATGAAGCTATTACGGCCACTGATGAGATTGCCTTTAGGTCGGTCTATACCGCCCAGGCATGAAGCCATTACGGCCACATATTGTATGTCATAACTGTCTTGACCATGTGTTTCCAGTTCGGACTACTGTCAAGCTCGGTCACTTCTTACAGTCCAGATAAAAAATGAAGCCGAACCCAGATACATGTGCAAAAATAGAGACAAAAACATACATGTGCAGAAATAGACACAAAAACACTACAATAAGAAAGGAGAGAATCCATAATGTCGACGAAAGTTCAATTGTATTAATTCATAATGTCATTACATCTCATAATACAAATGAAAAATAAAAATGAAAAGATAGTACATCAATAGAATACATCAAAGCCTCTAATGGGGGTCGGAGCCAGCGGGAGCGTTGACGTCGACTTCGGGTAGGGAGGAACCAGCGGCGTTAGCATCGGGGGCCTCTACTGAAATTGAAACATTAACCATGGGAGCCGACGGGCCAGGGCAGTCCGGCGGATTCAGAAAGGATGGATGACCCTCTGTAATCCCCACTTCCCTCAAGGCAGCGCGCCACACCTTCTCCCAGATTTTATTCTTGACGCAAAAAACCTTAGCCTCATAATGGGCTGTCGCCTGGTTTATTGCGTCTTCAAAAGCAGCGTCACCCTCAGATTTGGCCTTAGCCTCGACCACTGCCGCTCTCTCCGTTTCGGCTTGGAGGTCTCTCTTTAATTTCTCCACAGAAGCTTCGAGGTCCGCAACTTTCTTCTTTTCCACCTCGACCTCGGCTTCGGCATCCCAGAGTTTAGCCTCAAGCTGATCCGCCCTTCGAGTGCTGACTCCCACAGCTTCTTCCAGCTCCTTCCTCTCCTCGTCAAGCTTGGCGATCAAAGGGCTCTGTTTGTTGAATCTATCGATGACCACCATCGATTTTTGCAGCGTCTGTTAAAAACAAGAGACAAATAATCATAAGACAGTAGCCGAAATGAAACACTTGGTGAAAAAGTAGAAAATTCAAGGAAAGCTCACCTGGAAGCAGGAGTGCATCAGCGACGATAGTAGCTTTGGGTCGTGGCTTCCCTCAACCCCGGGCTCACTTATCCCCGGACTATCTTCTCGAGGCAACTGTTGAGGCAACTCGACTCTTTTATAGTAGCCGCGGTATTTCGGCTTGTAGCCCAGGAGCGCCCAAGCCGATCTGTTTGAGAAGTCTGTGCACCTCGTGATCTATCGGTGCCACGCCTTGTTCCTCTTCCAGCCGGCTTGTTTGGCTTGTTGCTTCCTCTCTCGAGCAGCTGCATAGTCAAATCAAGAACATCAATTCAGCAAAGCGAAGAACAGGATTAAAGATTCAAGTCTAAAGAACGATATTTACTTGGAACGACCCTAGGGCGGCGTGGGACCCTGTGTACTCTGTCCGCTCCGGCGCCGAACTCCCAATTTCTCGAGACTCACAAGAGGTCGTCCCCCGCATATTTATTGGAGTCTTTGAGCGCTGTAACAAAGCTGTCTCGGTGAGGCTTGATTCGGAGGTAATAGTTGCCGTCCCAGGACTTGCAGATGTCATATACATCCTCGATGTCATGAACCCCAAGGTCAATGTCTAACTTCTTATTAAGCACAGTTGTACCCATGATGATTTTATAACCATTGAGCATCAGCTGACAAGGACTAATAGACCAGGCACTAAGGCATGCCCTGAGCAGAGGGTCTAAAGGGAACCTAACCCCACCCTCGATGACAGCTATCAGCGAAATGGGCATCCAGCCATCCGAATACGAACGGAGTGCGTAATCCGCAGGGTCCGCCCGCCTAAGTAGGACGTCGTCTGGTATATCGTACTCCATTTTCAGCCCTTCTATGGCCACAGGGTTCTCTAACCAGTGACTGTAAACGCCCATCTCTAAAGCCCAAAGAAAGAAGAAAACCCCTAAAAGGAAAGCCCCAGAAGAAAGCAGGAATAAGGCGAATGGAATAGTACTTACAAACAGAGGGTAGACTCAAACAGGGAACTGTTCTCTATTCAAGGCTTTCCCCGCGTGTCGCTGCAATTTCTTCTGTTCTGAAAGGCTCTGGGAAGGCTTCCTTCGAAAACAAGAGGTCAAGAAGAAAAAGAAGATGACGCCACTATTTATAGAAAAAGAAGCGCCATCTCAGGGCGCCGTTTTTGAAATTCGAAAACGTCGTGTTGAATGGCTGCACGCGCCCCCTGTATGATGGCACAACTAACTAGATGGTGACACGTGTCATCGCCAGTTCGTTTTCCGCAGTGATTAAGGCGTAGCATTTATTATCCCAGGCAGACAAAAGGAAATCGGATGAAGACCAAACGTCGACAGCTGTCATCAAGGCGAAGATCTCTGGCAGATTCTCATCATTATACCTTCCGACCTTAAAGACTCTAGGACTCTAAGAAGTCAGGAGCTAGGGGGCAATTGTGTGGGGCAAGTCTTAAGACACCAAGATTATGCTAACTCCAGCGGTAATTTCGGCTACGTGCATTTCGGCTCGGATGCTAATGCGTTAGCCGAGACGAGTATTACCACCTCGGTCAACCTTAACCTAAGACCGTCACGATCTTGGCCGCATGCCTTGGCCTCAGTCACGCACCTCAGCTGCAGTTGTATGACGAACCGCCAACCAAGACAGGCACTGACAGGCATCTCCCATCTCCAAACACATGGCAAGATATGAGCACGTGTTGATGGGACAGATACATCATCCCAGCCGTCCAGAATCCTCATCAAATCTCTGACAAAACGGCATCCAGCGGCTACAGCCATATTAGGGCAAGGCCCAAGAAGGGTCCGGTGGGACCTTTGCCGCCAAAAAATCAAGACAAGATCAGGCCCAATGTGACTGACATTTAATGCAATATGGGCTGATCGGACCATCATTTAATGCAATGTGGGCTATGATGGACTATCATTTATTACTTTGTGGGCTAATGAGACCATAGCAGTCAAATCATCAAGCCCACTATCAAATATCTAGAGACCCATCTCCTATATAAAAGAGACATGTTCCAACCCAGGTACGCAGACGGAGAGGCATACACACACTCTTACTATCTTTTCTTCTGCAACCCTTGTTTAGTCCCTGCACTAACAAAACCATCGGAGAGCCCTGTGCTGCCCACAGCCAAGGTCTTCTGACGGTTCCTTCTCCCCTTTCAGGTCCCTGAAGAGGCTAGCTTTCCACGGTCATTTGGATAAGTCCTGTAAGGCTCCCTTTAATCTTATAAGTTATATTTTCTGTACTTACAACCATTTATTGCAAATTTAGACTTTTTATAAATTAAAAAAAAAAAAAAAAAAAAAACACTCAAACTGAGAATATGAAGAATTTAGAGATGGATGGTTTGATAGGAGCTTTAAGTCCAACTATATTGACACACTCAAAATGGGTCGGACTCAGGTCGGGCATCTTCTAAATTAGCAAGTTCAGATCCTACTTGTAAGGGTCCATGTCAGATCAGACTTAGACTTGGACTACTCAATTATAAAATACACACAGGCCTGATCACAAGCAAGTCTAGCACGATCTGCTTTCCAACAAGATTTGGGCTTGTTCTTGTCATAGGTTCTCACGTATGACTCACTTTCTATTCCCACCTCTCAGTTCAGTATGTTGTCACTCAAACCATACAAATATTCATATGGGCCATTTGAATGGTTTTTCCTGCAGTCTGCACTATTTTGTTGGCCTACTATGATCAAGTTACCCTACTTTTCACAAACTAACCTTCAAAAACTGCTGCATGCCCAAGTTTAAGGTCCATCCAATTGTTGCTCATTTTTTTTTATTGAAATAAAAAATAATGATGCCTTTTAACATCATTAAATTTGAGAGTCATAGATCGAAGGATTACTTACGATGATTGGTTGGGGTTGATATTTTGTATATCCCTTGGTCTAATTGAGATCTTTCCATGGCATTAAATAAGACCCACAAGGTAGACCATGCTATGTTAAATTAATATGAGTGGTTCTCACCTTACATTGATTGAATGGAATAAGGGAGAATAACGCTCATTGATTTGGACGGTGATATCGCCGCTTAACTATAAAGAAAAAGAGAAAACGAGCAGGAGTATACAGGTGAGCAAGGTTATTGCTGCTCGAAAAAAAAAATGAACAAAAGAGGGCCCCTGTGAGTTTATATGGTCAATTCATATCTTTTAGGTCCTTTTTGGTCTACATTGAATCTAAATGAAAATTTTATGGTAAAACTCTCTAATAATAATGTAAATGAGAACTTATAAATCTTCTTAAAGAAAATAAATATTCAAACGAAATTAATTGATTTTACCTCATAGTGACATATAATCAAGAGATAAGATATCAACTGTCCTATCAATTTTCTACCTAAGAATTACAATAAATAACATAGTATAGAAAAATTATGAATTTATAAATTCAAATATCATTTGTAATATATATAATCTTACCGCACGTTTTTCTTTTCAAATATTTTTTTTTTATATATAGCATTCTAATGATGATAAATAATATTTTTTTTCTTTTATAAACACTATACTTTTTTTTTTTTTTCGATTTATTTTCTCTAAAAGATCTTCAAATTAAATTACAAACTTTAGTAATTTTTTATTTATGTTGCACTAGTGTATTGGGCATAGTGAGAACAGCCCTCACTATCCTTACATGTGTCTGTTTTATTTTTTGGGCCACCTTAGCTAGCTACCTACCTATAATCAAGTTATCCAATGGGATTGATATTTTGTTTATCTTTGGGTCTCAATAAGATCTTTCCATCTCCTTCCCCATGATAGGTGGCTTGGCTTAAAGTGGACAGACAAGGTTATATGAGAATGGTTGTCACGTGATTCAACTCAGTGGAATAGGAGGTAACAAAATCTAACCAAAAATGGAGAAGAGAACAATGACATGAATTTCATATCTGTCGCCAATCTTGGTATAGGGGGGCAAATATGTAAAATAAAACCGCAGGTGCACAATTCTACACTGAGAGCTGCTAATGCTACAGTCCAAGCTTATCCGTACACAGCTCTTTTTTCTTTTCTTTTTTTGACCAATATATCTTTGTGTAAAATTACCTAAAAGGAAATCTATCAAAAGTCTCTTCCTTCTCAACTTCTTTCCACACTCACCCACCTATACCCCAATCCCCAGCTCAGCCACCATTGCCGCTGAAGAGGGAGAGGAAGAGGGAGAGAGAATGAAGAGATATGGAGAGAGGGAGAGGGAGAGACAGGATTGAGGAGATTGGACTGGATTGATTTTTATTGTTTTTTTTTTTGGATTTTTTCGGTACGGGTACCTTAAGATCTAACATTTGCTGCTCAACGATTGAAGTAAAAAAAAAAAATTTAATGTAGAGTTGTTCATGTGATATTCTAGAGCCCTGAGATATCGCACCGTACGATATCCTACATCTATAGGCTATCATACAATTTTCCCGACTTTTTAGTCCAATTTATTGTACAAACAACTATGTAGGAATTTCTTAAATTTTAACCGTTCACGAGCAAATGTCAGGTCTTACAGTAGCTATACGTTCAAAATCCCATATATTTTTAGGGTGATAGTTCTCATTGAGAGCCTTTTGTTTCCTTATTATCCAAGATACCTTATTTGGCAAGTCTTATCTCTATAAAGTAGATCTATGGATAATAGATCTGTATAGAATTTATAGATATGTGTAAAATTGACCTTTTATAAATAAACCGAAAAGATAAATACACAGTTTGAAATAAAACCTCTAAGAATATGACGGTTTATGTTTTTTCTTAACAAATTTCTCAAGAATCACAATAATTAAGGTCTAAATTTTGATTCCCTAGCTTTTTTTAGCTTTCCAAAAAGATCAACGACTAGGATCTTGATTACGGGCCCCACAAAATTAAAAAATGCATATTTAAGTGTTTGTGCCTTTTCAAAAATATCTCGAGATGGCTAAAATTTGACCCTGTGGCCATGTTCAACCCTTGAGGAGATCCAATGGTTTAGATAATTCATTGGGTTCGCACAATTAAGAAAAAAATAAAAATGGGACAGTCTATAATGATGTGAAAACCTAGTCATTTGGCTCTTGAGTAAATAAATGTTTTTTTTTTTTTTAAATTTTCCTAGATGCATGAGGAATCGAGGGTTGAAATATGACTTTTTAGTCGTTTAAGCTTTCCGAAGAGAATCAATGGTTCGGATCTTGATAAAGAGCTTGCAAAATCCAAAAATACATATTATAGATCATATGGCTTTTTACAGATTTCTTGAGATCCATGAAAAATCAGTAACTCAAAATTTACCCTCTAGGCGTGTTTAATCCTTTCAAGAGATCCAACGGTTTAGATCATTCATTTGAGTCCAATGATTTAAATAAAAAAGAGGTAAAATCTAACGACCAACAATCTTGTGAAAACCCTGCACATTTGGGTCTTGAGTCATCAATGGTTCACTATTTTTTCGTAAACCACTTGAGATCCATGATGAGTTAAGGTCTGAAATTTGACCACATTGCCGTTTTTTATCTTCTAAAGTGGATCAATATCGGATCTTGATATTGGGGCCTACATAATTCCAAATATACATATCAAAGGCTTAACTTTTCAAAAAAACAGAAGAAGAAGAAGAAGAAGAAGAAGAAGTACGAGGATTATGAAGATATGCAGAGTTTCAGATGCTCTCCACGTATATTTGGTAAAAATGACAAGCAATGGATAGGTATGCCGTATGTGATGATGTCCACGAAAAAAAAAAAAGTATAGATGGCAACCTTTTCTATCAGCTTCAGCAAGTCCTCATTTAGAAGTCAAGAAATTATGAGGCGGCATTTTCATGTTCTATTAATGGGAAGCTCAGATTGTCTATTCCGATTTCCTAATATGGATCATTTGATCACTGTGCTAGTAACACGCATGCGCCTTTCTACCAGAAAAGGACCGGCAAGATTTAAAGAGCCTCTGCAACACGACTACTTAGGGAAAGTAGGCCAAGAAACTATAGGAACCTTCTTGCATCTTTCATCATCAATGCGCTTCCTTAATCCTTTAACCTATATTATAACCAGTTTTGGATGATTGGGCAGGTAATAGGGATACAGGTATGTCTGAACAAGAAAGGATAGTAGCAAAGGATTTGGAACGATGGTATGCAATGGTCTTGCCTGTCGTTTTAGGGTACTTGCAGTCACAACCACAACACTGTGGAGGAGATGAAGCACAAGCTCGCTTATATTCCCAAGCTGCGTATCTTTGTTTTACTCTTGCCCTAGTGGCACTCACGGCCTCCGGGCCTCTCCCTTCTGCATCGAAAACCCGTCAATTCTGCCTTTTCCTTCTCATTTTAGGCTGTTCTCGGTTACTTTCTAATTTGGCAGCGCCGGACATGCTCTGCTGGGCGCCCTATTTCTCCTGCGTTCTCCCCCTCTTTCATCTGCTCCCTGCCGAATTTCAACTCAAAATCCTCCATTTTTCCCAACCCGTTTGGGATAACACCAAACAGCTGCTGCCGATCCTACTCTCCAATGTTCCATCTCGATTCTGGATCCTGCAATCTTCCATATCTGAGTGGAATCCTTTTGCAGGGTTAGTGGCAGCTGGTGCAATTCCAAATGCTCAGCACTCCTCACCAGCACAAGCCAACTTAAACTCGCTGCAACAAGTGTGTAGTAGGGAGGCTTCAACTACGTCTTTGGCGTCGTCGTCGTCTGACTACCATTCAAACTTGGAGTGGGTCCAAAAGCACCTCGCCCAATTGAACTTGGAACAGGTCCAAGCGCACCGCACGGAAGAGGTGAAGTCACTCTAATATCAGGAAACAGATATAGAAGTTGGTTTAAGTGACAATAGTTATATTAGAAAAAGTAGAGAGCTGTTTCCTTTCATTTCTCCTTTTATTGCATTTGAGTGGTGTATGTTGTTCTTCCATCAGAGTTAGTTGATGAATTCCATGTAAGTATAAGCTGAAATGTGGCTGCACCATTGTAATGATGCAAAAGGAACCAAACCTGGAGAATGATAATGTTAATAATTGGGGGACTAGAAGAAGTTGATTAAACACACTACAATGAATGCTGTGATGAGAGGATGTTGTTCCAAAAGGAATGGATGAAATAAAAGGACAGATCAGTTCATGTATGATTCTTCTGTCAATGCAAATCTTTGTATTGATCACTGTAATTATTGCATAAGTTTTTTTTTTTTTCAAAAAAAAAAAAAACATATAAATTTGCACAGGCATTCCAAAAGGCAAGAAATGGATTCGTGATTTGAACTTGGAAGACGGCGTGCGTAACTAATTAGTGATGTTGTCTCATGTATGCTTATTGATGCGAATCTCCAATCTGGTTGTATTACTTGATGGTTCACTATTTATTGCTTGAGTTAAACAATCATGTAAATTTGCACTTATTGATTCATGATTTGAACTTTGAAGACAGCTTGCATAACTAATTAGTCTCATGTGTGCTTATTGATATGAATCTCTAACTTTGGTTGTATAACTTGATGGTTTCACTCACACGCTTGTAATTTTGATAATACAAGGTACACCTGCCTGAAGATGTAAAATCCCTCTAATCTCAGAAGAAGAGCATCAGTATGTCTTACCTTTTCAATTCTGCTGGATAGCAGGGTGCAGCATGTGGTAAGTTATCTCATCTCGGATAGGTCCTGAAATATAAAATAATTAGTTTTACCCATGTAGCCTTTGTTGATTAATCTTATCAATATCATCATGCTGAATGTGGAACTTGATATATATGATGTGTATTAGTACAAGCAGACAGTTGTTTCCTTTCACTTCTCCTTGGATTGTATTAAGTAGTTTCTGAAGTTCTTTTCTTTGAGTTCGTTAATGACAGTCTACAAATTGCATTATGGTTGCACTGTCGTAATGACAATCTTAAGTAGTGACTCAATCTCACAAAGACAAAGGCATGAATGGATTAAAAATAGAAACCTTCTGAGACAAATAAGATATATGTCAGATGTATGCAAATCTGTGTATTGATCAACCACTTACTGAACAGTTAAATAAACATATAAATTTTCCCAAACAAAACCTAGTAGGGGAAAATGTATCATGGTTTGAACTTTGAAGACAGCTTGCACAACTAATTAGTGATGGTATCTCATTTGTGCTTATTGTTGCAAATCTCTAACTTGATTATATAACTTGATAGTTTCACTCATGCTTGAAAAGTGACAAACACAAGAATTAATTGTTCCTATGGTTGCTCACATGCATACAATACTCACCTCCAGTTCAGAAAAAGGGAATAGCAATCCCTGAATGTCACCTTGAAAAGCATTTAGAGAAATTGTGACCCTTAATCACATACCCTTCTAATTTGTTATACATAAGTTAGACCAGTGCTCCATCCATCAAAGCTCTCATCCTCATCAGACAATTACTGTTTACTGCAAAATAAGAAAGCACTTTATCGAAGGTTTAGAGATTGTTATACCTTTTTATGATGCAACCTTATGTTAAGCGAAAGTATGACCTGATGGGATCTTGAGGTAATCCCGAACACAAAAGTCCTTCATCCTATTCTTTTTTAAATCCTCAGGGAAACAGCAGGAAGCAAGTCTCTAGGATAAAATGAAAGAAAATGCCTCTTAAAGAATTATAAAAAAAAAAAAAAGGATCTACCATCCAATTACATCGAAGTCTGGTCTCTAGTGTTTGGTTGCTCTACAAGTCTGAGAGCTGTTGCGACTTGCGTGAGTTGATTCATGTTAACCAATGTTGTCTGTCCTTTTTTTATCCTCTCCAAACCTTGCATCAATAAGGTGATGTAATCAACACTTGTGCCACATTGTTAGACATATCAAAGACGAATTTGGACAACACATGAATCACTTCTGCAACTGATCCATGCTGTGGTTGAAAAGCTTAGAAAGGCACGGGTCCAATCTCCTGCTTTAATACACAGTTGATGTAACCCTAACTCCAGAAGGCCTTTTATCATACTTTCTTTCAAATGGGAAGAGGAGAAAAGAGGCCTGGAGAGAGAGGAAAGAAGAGGTCTCTCAAGAATTATAGAAGGAAAGAACCATGAGTACCAAGTCTTAATACCTCAAAGCCATTGGGATAGGATGAAAGGAAGAGGACCGCCAACAATTCCTGATCAAGAACCCCTTTAGTCTTTGATATGCCCATAGCACAAGAGTTATAAAGAAGAAGAACTCAATATTTTTGTGTTAATATCTGAACGAGACTACGAAGAATGCTCGAACAGCACTTGTAATATGAATTTTCTTCTCTCTCTCTCTCTCTCTCTCTCATCTAGGGTTTAATTTCTTATGGTGCAAGTAGTCTTTCATGGAAAGATGGTGCTATTGTTACTCTCTTCATGTATTTTCAGTTTTGTACCTGGTCATGTCATAAAATTCCAGTTTATATAAAATCATAATTTGATCAACTAGCTTATTCAGATTCTCATATTTTAAGCTTACCACTTTTGAATAAGAGCATCGGCCGCATAGTAAGAGGAAATTGTCTATACAGGAAGATTGCTATCAGATAGATATCGACTTGAGTTGTATCCTAATGATCCAGACCCGAGCCCACATCCACAGGAAAGATGAATGAAAGAGTGAAACTAACAATTATAGATAGGAAGACCAGGTTCAGGCCTATCCGTCCTATAAATGACCCGATTGTACACACAGATATGGAAAAATACACATCTCTAGTTGTGATATCTGATTTCTTTGCTACCCAAAGTACACAGCGAAAATGATAACTATTTTGTCCTGCAAAAATAGAAACTGATTTCTATTTGTGGTACATCTAAATGTTGATCCACCCTTAACATCTAAGCCATCTAAATTTCTTGGGCATGATTGGTAGCCAAAGAATTAGTCTCTCACCAAATGTGATTTCCAGTTCCTGTGCTACCCCTAGGACACACCGGAAAGGATAACCATTTTTTTCCTGAAAAATGTAGAAGTTGAATGCTATTTGGGGTACATCCAAAAGCATTCGAATGTCCAAGCTAGTTCTAAATCTCAAGTATGATTGTTAGATAATATGGCCTTTTCAATTTAGTTGTATGTTTAAATTCTGTAATACCATTTGGGGTTTCAGGTGGGAGCAGCAGATTGACCCAATAATTGGAAGTTTGCTTGAAATGAAATGGGCTTGAGATCAGCCAAGGAAAACAATAAACCGACTTAACCTGATACTCTATATATCAGGTTCTGTCAGGCATTTTGTCTTCTGTCTATTATGCTCATATACTTCAGATCTATTTGGAGACTTTATAGCGGAATTGTCAGGGTGCATCTTGAACCCTGATCTCCCCAGATTGCAATGAGTTCGAATATTTTGGCAAAAATGATTGGTTATCTGCCCTGCTAGGACTTGGGGTGGAATTAAATTTAATTACATAAGTTATGATAGTGTTTTTCAGCCTTTTCCGTCCCGAATCATTTGCAGTGTGGATCATCAACTTGGTGAGTACAAATTGCAAAATAGTATCCCAACTACTGTTATTTTGTAATTCGGTTTCTGCCCCAAACTCAGTAGCATGGACAAGTCATCCAATCTGTCATAATGTTCAATTTAATTGTACCAAATTCCAGACGTACCCTTGACGACCTTTCTGTAGCCTAGAAGGCTCAAGTCTAAGGTACTCATGTTCCAGAGAAGTTACAAGTTTCAATGTTTGAATTTGTATTGTTGATAAGTCGTTAGAAGCCGTTACTTTATTTGTTTGTTTTGTAGAAGAGTTAGTTACAAGATGACATACAAATACTTCGAAGGAAGTTTCAATTATCATCTTCTTCCTTGGGTTGAGGGATTCCCCCAACAAATATCAAGCATTTGGCCTAGTTGGGTTGTTGAAATTAAAGTGTTTTTTGTTAGTATTTTTTAATTGTAAATTATGAGTTAGTGTGTTAGTAGTTATGGTGGCTGGGTGAGGTTAGTGATGATGTGTAAAGTAATTAGTTGTGTACTAGGAATGTCAAAAATAGATTAATTTAAAGTCTAATAGTATTATAGATTAATTTAGAGTCTAATAGTATTATTACTCTTAAAGGCAACCCCAAATTGCTAGGATACGGGTCTAGTGCTTGTGATGACAGTGATGATGATGTCACTAAGAATTCCTGATTCCACAAGAGAATTATAAAGGGAAATTTGGATTCTGGACTGCATTGCCAAATCCAAAATGGTGTTCTAAAATGCCTTTTTGATGAGTAGGTGTGAGTACTGACCAGAAAGTAAGATACACTAATCCGCAGAAGAGACGCCTTTTTATCGAAAGAACTGTCTTGATGTGCTAATTGATGTTTCTCAAGCATTCACGGAAATTGTCACCATTGAGTACTCAGATTTTATCTTATTCTTGATCTTTTGACCTCTCTTATCCTGTAGAGAGCTTCTTGTGATTTTTCATCAAATATACTTTGGAAAAATGACCTTAAATTTGTTCGATATAAAGAATGTTTGATTTTGGGCTGTTTGGTTTTCTCAAGAAAAGGACAGGAAACCTCTAGTATACAGGTTTTCTCAGGTTCGTAGCATTCTAGGGTTTCTGAAGGGGAAGAAAACTAAGAAACTAGAGGTTTCTGGCATGGCACAGGGATTGGCTTCAGATTCTCTCATTTCACCAAAATGGTGGATGAAGCAGTAGTTGGCTGACTTGTAGTTTTGGTATCTTCTTAACAGGTTTCACGGCAAGCACAATCAGCTTTCCGCTGGTAGTGGCAAGAAAGCGCCTGATGGTCGGCTCATTGCAAGGTAAGTGCCCACCCCATATGGCTGCAGCACCTGCTGAAGTCATTCAGGGAGAGGGATTGTGGGGTCTCTACAGGTGGGGTGGGTTGCAAAGCTGTTCGAAAGTTATGCCGTCATCTGGCATCACATAGATGTTCTACGAAGCATGAAAGGCCTGTCGAGGATGGTTACCAAAAATGTGCCCTTAATTTCAGTCCAATCTTCTCTCCTAAAATCTTTCCAACAGATTTTTCTAAAAGTAAGAGAGTCTGGATGTGATGAGGCTTTACTCCACAGTGACAGTGAGTGGATCAACCACAATCCGTCATGTTTACCTACGTCAATCATGTTTACCTACGTCGCCGTGTTTAATCCCCCTAGAGGATCTGGTTTCGAAGTAAAAGCATGAGAGCATCCGAAATAGTGTGATGACATGGAAAGTTTTTAAATCCAAGCGATTTAAACATATTTGGATTGGATTTAACACTAAAGAGGCATACATCACAAAAATTAGGAAGTGTTCCATTTAGGATTATCTATGAAATATTAATGGGAAGGAAATGTTAATGAGAATAAATAAATAAAAAAACAGGTCTCATGGCTCACCTAAGAGCTTGGATTTATTTTAATATTTCTTCATCATTTAGAGCATGCATTCACTACAATTTTTAGAAATAAGTAAATCAGGCATAAGCTAGGAGCTTTGTAAGATACTAGCGTCTTTTGTGAGTTACGGAACCCCAGAACTTGAAACTATTATTATTTACATTTATAAGAACCTGGGTAAAATAAAAAGATTTGGTAAAGTTATTTTTTTAAATAATAATAATATTTTTTTCTTTTGAAAATGAGCCAAAAGTACATGAATATTTCAAATTAGAATAAAAAATTTTCACAATTCTTTCAATGAAGCCCATAGTGAATTGAAGTATAGTGAGGTGAAGTATCAAATCAAGAGAGAATAAAATATAAGGTGTTATGATGGTGTTTTATTTTTAGTTGTTTGGTATGAAATCTTTTTAACATTTTGTATAGAAAAGTGGATTTTTTTTTTTTTTTTTTGTCTTTTAGTAGGGAAAGGAGGTTGCTTTTATGACTTTTTTTCAGAAAAATTCGGAGGGGATTTTGAAATTATGTACTTTTGATATGACCCCTTGTCATTTCTTGTCTGGATTCACTTTACTTTACTTTAACTAGTTAATTGCTAAACACGCCTAAGATTTTTGAGAAATGACAGAAACGCCCATCCCTTATAAAAGGTGTTTTTTTTTTTTTTTTTCTTTTTTTCGTAACCTCTTTTCTCCCCCCAAAACTAGCCAATTTGATTTTAGTGATAATAACCATTTATCAAACCTGGTTTTTTTAGTCATTTGGAATCCCCTTGTGTGACCTCACTAGGTGATTTGAGTAGGACTTAATCATTTCTCTCAAATTATTTATTAAAGAGAAAAATTGAAAAATGACATAAGGGTATTTTTTTTAATTTTCAGTTTTTTTTTTAATTAATTATATGTAGAGGACCTGATTGAAAGATTGAACTATTAGCCCAGGCACCGTGTAGTTCACACGGATTCAAGATTGACCGCATGCCCATGCTAAGCCCATACTGGAGTTTTCATACCTATAGTTAACTAGTCAAGCACCAGTCAAGAATTGCCTCTTATCTTAGTGGTAAGAAATTTGAGTTCCTACCTGTCCGTTTTGGGTTCGGACCTAGGCGGGCACATTCCCTCACCAGTAGCCATGGCTGCCTCACCCGAGGTCTACTCCCTCATCAGAGGGTTCAACAACCAACTCACATCTGTCATTTGTTCATGTAGACCCCTAAATAACGATCCAAACCGTTCATCATCTCTTAGGAACAGAAAAGGGCTATGGGATTAATATTTAGCCGTAGATTCATCGGGAACTTTAGATATTTATGAGAAAGTCCAGACCATAAAAACTAAAATTTTTATTTCATATGAGCCTCATTTGCATGGTCCGAACCCTTCATCATCTCTGATAGGCCAAAATTTTTTTTAGCGATAATGCATTATGGTTTGTGATAATTTTTTGAAAAAAATATAGAGCCACTGGATGTCATATGGCCCTGTTTGGCATGGTTCCTTTGTCATTTCTAATTTTGTGCTGAGATCGAGTTGTGTTAAAACTGTTATGTGAAGAACTTGTTTAGCGACATTATGCCAAGTTCCTTAAGAATGTGCTTGTTTGGTAACAACATAACATTGTTGAATTCACATCTATTATAAACACCTATTAACTCATCTTAAATATTAGAAAAATATAAGGCACCCACTCTGATAGGAATATCACATGCCCCACCATTTAAGAATTATAATGTGGGCCCACTTGTGGGCCTAACTACCAATGTAGGAATCCTTATACATGGTACCCACCTTCAAACTTGCAACAATAGACCCCACCTTTAGAAATTAGAACATTGAGCCTCCCTTTATAAGATATACAATATGGGCCTACCTTTATAATTTGGGCCCATAATTTGTTATTGGGAACATATGGCCCACTTTTAAGGATCACAAGGTAAATCATCTTTTAATTTATTATGAATTTGGACCCACCTTTAGGGCCTGTTTAGATCTATGGTGAATTGAAGTATGGTAAGGTGAAACATCAAATCAAGAGAGAATAAAATATAAGGTGTTATGATGGTGTTTTGTTTTTAGTTGTTTGGTATGGTATCTTTTTGACTTTTTGTATAGGAAAGTGGAGCTTTTTTTACTTTTTTTTTAAAAGATTGAGAGAATTTTGAAATTATGTACTTTTAATATGACCCATTGTCTTTTCTTATCTAGATAATGGAGGCTTTACCTCACCTTACTTCACCACACATCCAAACAGGCCCTTAGAAAATTTTGGTAATTGGTCCCCACCTTTTAGAAATTATAACTGATGGCAAAATTATAATTTTGGAGGAACCACCATGGGGCACTCCCTTGTGAGCGAAACTGACCTCGGTCACTTGGCGATGCCCAAACTATCATCCACTATGTGGATGAGAGTAGATTTGAGGTGTGAAGGGCAGTGTGTTCGAATCCCAGGCACAACAAATCGTTTCTAACATCTTGTGCTGACCAGCCATGTTTTTTGGATCGTTCCGAAGATTTCTTTTTTGAAAACGACTTATAAGATGCAATCAAACGCGTCAACCAAACGCGTTTCATAGTTTTTGTCCCATGAGAATACATGGGAACCGCCCAGTAGTAGAACAATGCCAAACAGGGTAAGATTGCTTGGAGTCAAAGCAAGGAATTAGACAATTAGTGATTCTTCTCCTCATAAATCCTCTTGAGGACAACTTGGTTCCAAGGAGACTAAGGAAGGGCTGTCTAGGATGGTTATCAAATGTACCTGTAATTTCTACCCAAATCTTCTCTTCTAAAATCTTTTCAACAGATCAAGTCATTAGATGGGCCCACTATGGAGTTCCACTCCTGGATTTCTCTAAAAGTTCCCTTCCCTTATTACTGCTTTTTATCTTTTTCTTGTCCTCATTCTTTCCCTAATACTGCCCATTCTGATTTTGTCGATCATACCTATTTGACGAAGTTAGTTTTTAGTCATTTAGAATGCCTAGTTTTAGTGGGCTCTATTAGATTATTTGGGTTGGACTTGATCATTTCTCTTAAATGATTTATTAAATGAAAGGTTTTGAAAAATCACAAAGGGAAAAACTTTTCTACTTTTTTTGTTTTTTTTTTGAAATATTCAAATCGTCGTGTGTTTTTTGAAAATGAGTTAAAAGTTTTATACCTTCCTAAAAATTTTTCCAAATAGAAATAATGTCATTTTAAAGTAATACCTTTAAGTCCATTAAAGAATTAAAAAGATCGAGGTGCTAAAAATATATATACAGAAGTGTAACTTATCTAAGGATTGGCTCAAAATAGATCGGAATGGATAAATAGAATTCGTATAGTCGACCGCAATATAGTCGGGACTAGGCTTTGATGATGATAACAACCACCCTAAGATCCATTGAAGAATTAAAAGACTCAACTGAATTGATATATATATATATATATATATATATATTTGGGCCACCTTAGCTACCTATAATCAAGTTATCCAATGGTATATTAAAGTAAAGGTTTTGAAAATTCACATAGGTGAAAACTTTTTTGTTTATATATTTTTTGAAATATTTAAATCGTCATGTATTTTTTTGAAAATGAGTCAAACGTTTTATATCTTTTTGAGATGTTTCTCAAATAAAAATAATGTCATTTTAAAATGATTGACCTCAGGCCTATTTAAGAATAAAAAAGATGGAACTGAATTGATATTTTTTTTTAGCTAGCTCAAGTTGAGATCTTTCCATTAAAAAAAGACCTTTCTATCGTCTTACTGTCCAAGACTGAGATAGCCTCTCTTGAGCCTCATAATGCCATTCTGCCTGCAAGACTACATTATGGACGGTACTCAGCTGGCTACTAAACTTTTTCTTTAACAAATAATAATTCTAAGGAGGCGTATCTCACCAACGTATCACGTAACTGTGCCCGAGTTTTTAGTTCAGTACTTTACCGATGTAAGGATGTTTTCCACGTTGCAGACTATGGATGATTGGGGGCAGGTAATGATTGGGGGCAGGTAAAGTGGTCAAAGGAGGACCACTTCGGTGCGTTTTTTCAGTCAAAGGAGCAGCGTAGTATTATAATATAATACATCACTGGCTATCTTCCTATAGTATTATAATATAATACATCACCGGCTATCTTCCAATTAGTATTCGCCATGTGGACTGCAGGCAAAAAAACCTTGAAGGATGATGACTCCAAGAGTCCCATGATCCCATCGTCTCTCATCTTTATTCAAAGTACAACTCAGCAGTTTTTTTCTTACTTTTATTCCAAAATTCCCCCTTTATCTTTTATGTCTCCGGTCTGCATTTCTTTACACCCCGCAAGTGCCCCACCTCCCTGGATAGCTATATGTTCATTTACATTATCAAATTAAGATTATCCATCTAAATAATACAATATTATAGGGTTATATTAATATTATAAAGATCGCGGGCATTAGTAATAAAGCCTTTCTAAATATCTTTATAAAACATATCTATTCTTTTAAATAGGACTTACTGGATAAAATTATTTGATCATCCACCGATCCAACGATTTTATGTAGGAAGGATCGATGTGTAGGATATGAGAGAGTCCGGATTTGATGAAAAAAAAACTCTACAGTAAGTCCGCCAACCTACAATGCATTCGTGAGTGGACCATCTCCGCAGGGGTTGTTCTTGACTAACAAGATCCTCGCGTGGGGGCATGGGACCCATTTGACAGGATCCACGAGAGGGGGTAAATTCAGACGACAGTATTTTGCCTTTCAATAATTGCACTGTATCATGGAATAGTCTTAGATTTTGGTGATATGTAAGTGGCCCCACAAGCACAGGTGTTGCCGTGTTGGTCACACGACAATGTAGGGATGCTTCTTAAATGGGTGCAGAGAAAATAAGCTGGACAACTTCAACCCTTCTAGTAGGTAACGATGCGTTTCTAGACTAAAGACGATAAGGGGCATTTATTGCATCTCCTGTCCTTTTTGATCTAGGGGCGGCTCGCCATCAGCCTCAAGCCACAAGCCTGTAACAAGGAGCCAGTCATCACACGCCATAAGCCTCTCATATTTAGCATAGCAAGTCCCAACCTTTTACCTCGAACTTTTAGCCAATAGCCTCTTACCTTTTGCCTTTCAACTGAAAAGCAAGTCCCACGCGAAGATGCCGATAACCTTTATTTATTTATTTTGCCGCCTTTCAAACAGGCCTGAATTGGATGAGAAAATTTTGGCTTATTATAAAAAAATATATGACAATTTGAATATTTAAGGTAAAAAAGTCTTCTACGATTGTTTCAATCAGTACTCTTCATTAAAATATTTTTTAAGAAATGATAAACATATATTTCCCTTATTACAGCTTTTTATCTATTTTTAAGCTCATTCTTTTTTCCTAAAATTGTCCATTCTGATTTTGTTGATCATATACATTTAATGAGGTTAGTTTTTTCGTAATTTCGAATGCCTAATTTTAGTGGGCTCTACTGGGTTATTTGGGTTGGACTTGATCATTTGTCTTCAATGATATATTAAAGGAAATGTTTTGAAAAATTACAAAGGAGAAAACTCGTTACTATTTCTGAAATATTAAAATCGTCGTGTGCTTTTTGAAAATGAGTCAAAAGTTTTATACCTTCATGAAATTTGTCAAAATAAAAAATAATATCATCTTAAAATAAGTACCCTCAAGTCCATTAAAGAATTAAAAAGATAGATATTCTTTTTTAACCTAGGTCACGTTGAGATCTTTCCTTTAATGGGTTGGGCTCTACTGGGTCCTTTTTTTTTTAATCTCTGCATCTCCTTACTGTCCAAGATTCACATAGCCTCCTCTCCTGAGCCTCATAAGTCATAACCAGTCTGCCCGCTGTCCAAGGTTGCATTTATTAATTTGATTTCATGCTAAGAAGATTTGTATCTCACCTGTCAACGTACCAAGGTGTTGATGCAAAAATGAAACACTATATATATAATGGGAGATGCTCTCTCTCATAGAAGCTTCTCCCAAATATAATTATAGAAATTCTTTCCTTTTTTCTGTGGGGGGTTTTGTTCCATATATGGTTCCCATAACAGAACATGTTCCATTATAGTGCGAAAGTTGTACCAATTTTCACCTTATTTGGGCTCCGAGTGCTCTCAGGTTTGTCTTTTTTTCTTTCTTTTTTCCTTTTGTTTATGACCTTTGTACCTTGATAGCCTCTCTTGTGCCTGATATGCCATCTGCCTGCTGATACATTATGACGGTACTCTGCTGGCTACTAAACTTTTTCTTTAACAATATTTAATGCTAAGGAGGCGTATCTGACCAACGTATCAAGTTACTATACGCAACATTTTAGTGCGTGAAATTGGAGTCCGAATTTGGTGACGTTCAGACTATGGACTCAGGGTCCGCGGCGCAGGTAAACGTCAACGCAGGCTGTCTTCGGTGACTTTGCGATCGGAGCCTAGTATTATGGTATAATACATCACTGGCTATCTTGTGTAAGACCCACTCAGGAGATGGCGGACTGTGAATGGTGCTCACGGTCACCGTGTGTAGACCCACTCAGAGGATCCCGATTCATAAAATTGCCAAATGCGACTCATATGATATTGCTTGCCATTTCATGGGATCCTAATCCACAATGCTTTCTTTCATTTGATAAAACTATATCGATATGTTCTCTGTGACAGTTTAAATGGTTTAGCTGGAATGGGCCCGTAGTTATAATCTTTTCTCGGGTCCAACTGGTTGAGCCTGAATTCGATTAGAGTACAACTTTAATGGTGATTCAAAATTTATATGAAAATCTTTGATTTGCCCCTAAAGCCAAGCTACCTATTAACCCTTAAATAAAAATTCTGGGTCTACCACTACCTATACTAGCCAAAATCCTAGTCCACCACCACCTATACTGTTCAACATTCATATAGCCTCTCTGGAGTCTCATAACTCATAAGCCAGTTTGCCTGCAAGACTACATTGTGGACGGTACTCAGCTGTACTATTTAACTTTTTCTTTAATAAATAATAATTCTATTTTTTTTTTTTTTTTGGTAAATACACCAACTTATCACTTAACTTTTACCAATACTGATATAATATAAGCGGGTTATATTGTCTTTTTATCTTTAGTGGCTTGATTAAAAATCTTTCATTTTTTCTATTAAAAATAAATATTTTTTTATCATTTAAGGGAGAAAGAAAGTTTTTTTTATGATTTTTCATATTATAACTCACTTATATTTTATTTATTCTTTATTTGACGGCTTACCTCACTTTATTCTACATATAAAATTGGGATGGGATGAGATGAGATGGATTTCATGATCCCGCCTGATAGTTGTGGTTAGGATCAGATCAGGATGGGTTACTGATACGCGATGGGCCCTCCTCCCTTCTTAAGGATACATCACAATGGATTGCCCTCGTCAGTTCATGGGCTCTATTTTCTTGACGAACAAGATCCTCGCGTGGGGGCATGGGGCCCGTTTGACAGGATCCACAAGAGGGGGTAAATTCAGACGAAGATATTTTGCCTTTCAATAATTGTATTGTATCATGGAATTGTCTTGATTTTGGCAACATATAAGTGTCCTCCTGTTGGTTACACGCATGACAATGTATGGACCCATCTTAAGTGGGCGCAGAGAAAATACGGTGGACAACTTCTTCCCTTTTACTTGGTAAGAATAAGGATAAGGATGCGTTTCCAGACTTGTGAGGATAGGGGACATTAATTGCATCTCCTGTCATCTTTGTTCTAGTGGAGCCGCCATCAGCCACAAGCCACAAGCCTGTAACAAAGAGCCAGTCATCACAAGCCATAAGCCTCTCCTGTGTAGCATATCATGTCCCCCACCTTTCACCTCGAACTTTTAGCCAAGAGCCTCTCACCTTTTTGTCTTTCAACTGAAAAAGCAAGTCTCACACCAGACGCCGTTAACCTTTATTTATTTATTTTGCCGCCTTTAAAAAGGCCTTGATTGGATGAGAAAATTTTTGACTTATTATAAAAAAGTATATGACAATTTGAATATTTAAGGTAAAAAAGTCCTCTACGATTGTTTCAATCAAGTGCTATCCATAAAATATTTTTTTAAGAAATAATAAACATACCTTTTCCTTATTACGGCTTTTTATCTATTTTTAACCTCATTCTTTCTTCCTAAAACTGCCCATTCTGATTTTATTGATCATATACATTTAATGAGGTTAGTTTTTTAGTAATTTCGAATGCTTAATTTCAGTGGGCTCTACTGGATCATTTGGGTTGAACTTGATCATTTGTCTTCAATGATATATTAAAGGAAATGTTTTGAAAAATCACGAAGGAGAAAACTTGTTACTATTTTTGAAATATTAAAATCGTCGTGTGCTTTTTGAAAATAAGTCAAAAGTTTTATATCTTCATGAAATTTCTCAAAATAAAAATAATATCATCTTAAAATAAGTACCCTCAAGTCCATCAAAGAATTAAAAAGATTGATATTCTTTTTTAACCTAGGTCACGTTGAGATCTTTCCTCTCTCTTTTTTAATCTTTGCATCTGCTTACTGTCAGGATTCACATAGCCTCCTCTCTTGAGCCTCATAAGTCATAACCAGTCTGCCTACTGTCCAAGGTCGCATTGATTAATTTGATTTCATTTAATGCCAAGAAGATCTGTATCTCACCTGTCAACCAAGGTGTATTATAAAAGAGCACGCGGGTGTATTATAAAAGTGCACACCTTCTCTTGGCCATTGGACAATCTGAGTCTCAGAAGCCAGTTCGCTTGCAAGACTATGTTATAAACGGTACTCACCTAGACCATCCAACTTTTTATGCCCTTTTAAACTTCATATTTTGTAGTGTACGTCTCCAGAAGTTGCCAGGAAACATCGATCCGTGAGTCATTCGCCCGACCCACGCACTCTACCCACAAAAAAACAAGGGGTGATTCTAAATGGACTCACCTCTTTTGGTGAAGACTTTTCTACCCACAAAAAAAAAAAAAAAAAAAAAGGGGTGATTCTAAATGGACCCACCCCTTTTGCTGAAGATTTAAAAACTTTTCTACCCACAAAAAAAAATAAGGGGTGATTCTAAATGGACCCACTCCCTTTGCTGAAGACTTTAAAAGTCTTCAGCAAAGGGAGTGCGTCCATTTAGAATCACCAAAGTCTTCAGCAAAAGGGGCGGATCCATTTAGAATCACCCCACGTCTTCAACAAAACAAAAGGGGAGGGTACATTTAGAATCGCCCCAAAATAAAACCTATAAGTAACAAGCCTCGTTTATTTTGGAACATAGACGGTGGGGGAGCTAATCCGTAACAGATATCCCATGCCCGAAATGATTCAAGGAGAAGATATGCGTTTGTATGCAATAGTCCTTCCGGTGATACTAGGCTACTTGTCCTCGCAACAACAACTGTGTTGGAAATGTAGAAGAAGCTCGCTTATATTCGCAAGCCGTAAGTGTTTGTTTCTCCATCGCTCTTGTGGCACTCACAGCTTCTTGTCCCCTCCCTTGTTCTTCTAGAGCACAGCAAATCTGCCTTTTCTATCTCATATTAGGCTGTGCTTTGCTCCTTTCTTTTGCTGTCCCAAGCATGCTGTGCTGGGCGCCGTATTTCTCCTGCATTCGCCCCATCTTTCATCTGCTCCCTCACTCATTTCAACTTCGAGTCCTGCAGTTTTTTCGATCCGTGTTCGATGCCATCAAAGAGCTGGTGGGTCTGGTCTCCTTTGTTGTTGGCTCTCTCTTTCAAATGCTCCGGAACCTATTTGGACTCCTGATCCGACAAAGCAATGCCATGGGACGATTGGTGTCGGATGGTGTCAGTCGAAATCCTCCTCAGTCATCCTCGCCAGTACAAGCCAACTTCAACTCGCAGCAGGTGGTCGAACTCGCAGCAGGTGGACGATTGGCGGCAGTTGGTGTTGCTCAGTCATCCTCACCAGCACGAGCCAACTTCAACTCGCAGCAGGAGGTCGAGGTTGTCGAGCTACGCGTACAAAGCAGCAATGCCATAGGGCGATTGGTGGCAATTGGTGCCAGTCCACATGCTCAATCATCCTCACCAGCACAAGCCAACTTCAACTCGCAGCAGGAGGTGGTCGAGCTACGCGTGCAATAAGTGACTAGTACGGATGCTTCTACCTCTGGTGTGCATAAACCCTAGATCCGCCACTATAATGAACGAAGGTGGTCACTTAGTTCTACCGAGTCGATGCAACATGTTGTTAGTTTAGGTCATGATAACAGACTCTGTGCTGCTACCAGGGTTTCTTTTCCCTGCTTTGTAGGTATGGAGGTTGGTATGTGTGAAAGGGGAGAGATGTTTGCTTTCTTTCATTTCTCCTTTTATCGTATCTAAGTGGTGTGTTGTTCAGGGTTTGTTGATGAATTCCATACATATATTATACATACTGACCTCGATCATGTAAATAGTCTAATTAAATTATTATTTATATCGTGTGTGCGAAGTTTAGTATAAAGCTTAAAGTTCATTTGGTATAATAGGATGGTATTTAGCAATTTTCTAAAAAATTTAGAGAGTTTTTTCATAATTTTAGATTTTTAAGATTTTGATAGCATTAGATGAAGTTTTTATTTTTTAAATTTTAGTCTTTTATCACATCTTGATCGGATACTCAAAGCCCTTCATCAGAAAGGCTCAAAGCCTATTTTAGACAAATTAAAAATTTTCACAAATTACTACGCACATCTTTATCCATCCCATTCCCTCACTCTTTTATCTCTTCTCTTTTCTCTTTCTTTCATCCTCTTTTCCTTTTTCTCTTTCGTTCTTTATCTCTCCTTCTTCACACCAGCGCCTCTCCCCTCTCATTCCCCTTCTCTCTCTCGTTCACTCCCTCACTCCTTGCTATCACCGGACTCCGAGCACGCCATCACCACCACCACCACCATGACCGAGATCCTCTCCCTTCTCCACTTTCTCATCTCATCTCCCATCTCATTCACTCGTCTCTCTCAACCAACCGTGCTGCCCACCGTCCCGGAGCACTATCCTCACCACCTGCACCACCACTAGCACCCCCACCGAAACCCCCAGTCCATTTTCCCCTTTGTTTTCTTTCTCTCCCTCTCCTTATTCCACGTGAATCACTATTCCACCCATTTCATCATTTCTCTCTAACTCTCTGTTTCTCTTTCTTTCATTTCTTCTCCATACCTATTAGCTAAATGGAGAATCCAACCCTCAAAACCATCATCCATAATTGTCGATCAACTTGTGAGGGCCCAAGCTTCCTTTTTGTAGAAATCTCCTGGAGCTTAATCAATTACTTTCTGCTAGGTAAGCTTCTTTGTTTTGATTAAGTTGGGTTAATTGGGTATTTCCACTAATTAGTGTTAGATGAGTTTTTTAGCATGTTAGATGGTGATTTGCAGTGTTATTTATGTGGGTCTGTTTCTAATTCATAGGTTTTGGGCATTTTGAGCTAAGTTGTGGATTTGGGCATTTTGGATTTCCTCACCCAAAGGCAAGTGAATATGTATATATTTTTATGGATATGCATGTGTTTTTATGGAATTGTAACTTTGAAATGATGGTAGAGGGCTGAGTCCCTAAAAATTAATTGCAGGAAAAGAAGGATTGGGGATCTGGATCTTTTCTTTATATTTTATGACCTTATGCTACTCTTTTAAACCCAAATAAACCTCTGGAAGAAAACCTTGCAGAGTTCGGAATTGTTTCTTCTTTTGACTCGTGCCCTGTTTTCTATTTGAAAACTGGACTTGTTACTTAGGAATTTGTGATCTATTGGTTACCTTTGAATCTAATAATTGAGACTTATCACATGTTTTATTGAAAATTGTTATCTTTCCGTTTATATGAATATTTATTATGAATTTCTGAATTTGATATGAATTTTTGTATATATGAATGAACACCACTAAGCTAAATCCACATATGAATGTGAATATGACGACTGCGCAGGTCGATATGAATAGGTTAACAGATTACCATGATAATCTGAAGAACGGTTGATCACCGTAAAAAGAATTTATGAACAGGTTAACAGATTACCAAAAAATCTGGAGAAAAGAAATAATGAACAGGGTCTGATACCCGAAATAGCTGGTGGATAAAAAAACTTATGGACAGGGTAAGGACCCAAAGTACCTTGACTTATTGTCATGTAAAAGCCTAAGTGGTGTATTGTATTTTTGGATATATGAATATGTTTTGAAAGGAATTTATGATTTTGATATGAAAGAATGAATTATAGGTTTCAATTGAATTTATGAAACATTGTTTTTATCGCTTCCCATTGTATATTTGTTTCTATTTATATATATCCACCTGCTGGCTAGTTGTAGCCTGATGATGCTATGCTTGCATAGGTACTTAGCTCATCTACTGGGGAACGCGAAGGTATTGATTCAGGTGATACAACCTGATGGTGAGTACGAGTGATGTGTAAACAACATTGTCGTTGTGACCAACACATGAGTGTTTTCATATTAAATTGTTAGTTTGTATTTATCTTATTAGCTTAGATTTTGTAGATGTTGTTTAATTAAATTACTTTGTTAGCTTTTATAAATTTTAACTTAAGATTTAGATAAATGTGCATACTTTGAAATGTTATTTTGTACCTTTTGGATAATTAAGAAGTTCCGTTGTATTCTTATAATAAATTGAGGAAATATTTGTATCTCACTGCGGACTTCGATTCTAGGGACTATGATTGGGGGCCAAGTTGGATGATTTGTTTGTTAAACACTAATATTGGTTCCCTAATCTCACGTTAATTCCCAGGCCTATTCCTGGGACGTGACATATATACTGTATTCTGACTGCACTCTTGTAATGACAGTCTTATGTAATGGTGCAAAAGGCAGCAATCAGGTGAATTATAATATTAATAATTGGGGGATTAGAAGATGTTGATTTCATTAAACACACTGCAATGGATGCTGTGACAAAAAAGAAAAAAAAAGATGTCACTTCAAAATGAATGAATGAAATAAAAGACTAACCTTTTGAAACAGATCACATGCATGTATGATTCTTCTCTCTATCCGAGTCTTTTTATTGATCACTATCTACTGCATAAGTTAAACATTCATATAAAGTTATACAAAGATACCAAAGAAAAGAAACTGATTCTTGATTTGTACTTGGGACCGCTTCCATAACTAATTAGTGACGTTGTCTCATGCGTGCTTATTGATGCAAATCTCTAACTTGGTTGTATAACAACGGTTTCACTAATTAATTCCCTCACTAGCTTGTAATTTGGCCAACACAAGGTACACATCCTGGAAGATATCAAACCCCTCTAAAGTCTAATCTCAGAAGGCAGAGCATCAGTATGTCTTTCCTTTTGGATTATCCTTGATAACAGGTTGCAGCAGGTTTAAAGTGGTAAGTTTATGTAATTTAGGATAGGTCATGAAATAGAAAATCATGTGAGTTCAATCCACGTAGCCTTTGTTGATTGATCTTATCAATATCATCATTCTAAATGTGGAACTTGATATATATGATGTATATTAGTACAATAGACAGTCATGTCCTTTCATATCTAGCTTGACATACAAAAGTTAGAACTACTAACTTGATATACAAAAGTTAGACCAGTGCTTCATCAACCTCTCATGCTCATCAGACAATTAATTACTGTTAACTGAAATAAGAAAGTGCTTTATCAAAGGCTTTAGAGACTGTTAAACCTTTTATGCTCCCTTCATATTAAGGGAAAATATGATCTGATGGGATCTTGAGGTAATCCCAAACCCAAAAGTCCTTTAACCTAGTTTTTTTTTTTTAATCCTCAGGGGAAGAGGAGGAAACAAGTGAAAGAAAAGACATCTAGAGAATTTAAAAAAAAAAAAAAAAAAAAAAAAAAAAAAAAAAAAAAAAAAGAGAAAAAAATCTACCATCCAATTACATCAAAGTCTGGCAAATCCCAATGTTTGGTTCTCCGAGTCGGGGAGCCATCACGTGAGTTGATTCATGTTAACCAATGTTGTCAATCCTTCTCTTATCCTCTCCAAATCTTGCATCAATAAGTTGATGCATTTTACACTAGTCCCACATTATCAGAGATATCAAAGACGAATTTGGACAAAATCGCGCTTCCTGCAGCTGATCCATTGTGTGGTTGAGAAACCTAGGCTTCTAACCACCTGCTTTAGTACACAGTTGATGTAACCCCAACTCCAAAACAAAAGGCCTTTTCTCATACTCGCTTTCAAATCTCAAATGGGGAAAAGGAGAAAAGAAAGCCCAGACAGAAAAGAGGAAAGAGGAGGCCTCCTGTCTGCTAAATTCAAGTTACTATTTAAGTGTGGTTGAAGGGTCATACTAAGGGACTATAAAAGAAAAGAGGTCAAATCAGAAAGTAAAAGATTTTAAAAAGCCCATATCCATCACTTTTTTATTTGACCCTCTTCTTTTATCGTCTCTTATTTGACCATTCACCTCACTTCACTTTAAGAATGAAGTTACCAATCTACGTCTATTAATATTCTAATACCTGAAAGCCATTGGGATAGGATGAAAGGAAGGGAACCACCAACAATTCCTGATCAAGAACACATTTAGCGAGCAATTTACTTATTTGCATGAGTTATAAAGAGGAAGAACTCAATATTTTTGTGTTAATATATTTGTAAATGAAGATAGAAAGAATGGTTGAACGGCCCTTGTAATATGACTTCCATAGTTGGCCTCCATTAGATCTACAAGACTACAACTCAATCTCTTTTTGTGTAGAAGAACTATGGCTTCTCTAGATAATTCCCCACATATATAGTTTCTAATGCAAACTAATCTTACACACAATTTATGATACTTTTTGTTGGGCCCAACTCAAAGCATGCTAGTTATGGGGAAAGGGCATGTTGTGTGGAGGTGGGCCAAAAATGGCCCCCTTTAGATGATCCTGACCTTGAAGAAGGTTCCAAATGTTTAACCTTTTATATCCCTTAAGTCGAGCATTTTTCTAAAATCGAAATTGTATAAAAATTTGTTAAAGGGGTTGAATTGAATCATATCAAGATCATGTACAGCTTTTTCAATGAATGTTCATATTGAGAAAATATTGCGAATTGTAGAATTTTTCTAAATTTTTATTGTAAAAATATATATATAGTAAATAATGTAGTTGTGAATAGTTAAAATGTTTAAGATATCAATGTTACTAGAAAAATAAGCAAGTTTTAGTGCTTTTCTTGTTTTCTTTCATTTAAAGAAGTGCCTACGTAGGAAAACCCAGAAAAAAGAAGAATGTAAGATGAAACTCTACATTGAGTAGAACGCTCTGGTCACATACTTATCCCCGATTTATCTTGAAAACTTCCTCAAATCTCATAAATTCTTAAGAGTTTTTGTTAATCATTAGATAACCTTTTAAAAGTAGAAACACCACTAACAAAAAAAATAAAAAATTAACTAATATTATCCATTCAGTTAAGGCTTTCAACCTAGAAGAATCGCTTGAATCATAACATTCATAAAAAAAAACAGAGAGTTCTAAATCATAAGATTCACAGCTGAAGTATGACTCGATTAGACAAAATGATCTTTTCAACTTTCCTTTTGGCAGGAACGGAATACACATGGACTATCAAACAAGAGGGTCAAGTGTTGAGTCGGTTGGATTGCGTTTTAGTGTCACTGGGTTGGTTGAATCTATTTTCTGATAGCGTTTAAAAAGCATTGCCTTGGCCGTTTTCAGAGCATTGCCAATAGTTATTCTCCTCCATTGCTTTTGGTTACTTGAATTTTACTCTCTCTCTCTCTCTCTCTCTCTCTCTCTCTCTCATTGAGGGGTTTCATTTCTTATGATGCATGTAGTCTTTCATAAAAAGATGGTGCTGTTGTTACTCTCTTTATGTATTTTTAATGTCATACTTGATCATGTTATAAATTTCTAGTTTTTTATACAAAATGGTAGATTTTTTTACCACCACATGTGACCCCCCTACGATCAGTGCAACCCCCTTACACTAACTAACCCCTCAAGAAATGGCATCCACCCAATTTGACACTGATCTTAACTATCTACATAGTTGGATTGAATTTCACGAAAAAACAGAACTTAAGAAACCGTTAAGACTAGGGTTGTCAATCCGACACTTTAACAGGACCCGGCTCGGCTATGCCTGCAAAAGCGAGGGCTTTTGAGGGCTAAGTTAGGGCTTGACCATATATATATATATATCATATATATTTTTTTTAATGTTTATTCATTTGTAAGACTTACAAAGATATAACTATCAACAAGGACTTGCACAACAACAATTTTCCCCAGCAATGCTATCACATGAGTTTTTACAAAATCCATCTCTTATGCAGTCATTATGATAGGTCAAAGGGCAACCAAGATGGCAACGGTGCGAGTTACCATCCTCTTTAGACATTTTCATCACACCTTTATAATGACTTAAGATGATAAAAAAAAAAAGAAGAAGAAATGCTACAATAAATTAAACCTTCTTGGCTCCCATTTTGAGATTAACAGAATTATTGTTCCAACAGTCACTTATGGTGTGCCTGTTACAGTAGCATGTTAACAGACACATTTTCTGGATGAAACTAGATAATTTCCCTTAGGACTATATAATTTTACAGTGTTTTTCATGATTTGTGGCTAAAAAAACAAAAGAGGGTTATAAATGCTGATTGTTAATTGTTGGCACTTAAAACATCTCCTTCCCATTACATTCTACTTTATAGTCTTTTTTCCCTACACATTTACATTTTAGCAAAAAAAAAAAAAAAAAATTATTTTAACCTAAATTGCTAAACCCAATCCCTAATTCCAAACCTCTAAACCCTAATTCCTAAATCCAATTCCTAATCCCTAAACATAATCCCTAATTCCTAGTTGAAACTTGACAAAGCTTAATTTGACTTTTGACTCTTTTGACTTCTAATATTTCAACAATGTATCATTTCTGCCGTTCTTTGAGTTTCTCCCAGTACTTCAGTTTTTCTTTTCAGGTTCTAAATGAAGGGCTAGAAATATATGTTGTGGTGGCCACAACATAAAATTTTGTGGCAGCATATGCACTCTATGAATTGGCATTTATCGGCTGATCCAAGTCAACAACCAATTCGTATATGGATTGCATGCAGTGGAATTCAGTTGGTGGACATCAAATGGGCAGCTAAGATAAAGTTTAGCATTCCAAATTCAGACTGTAATCATGTGGCACAAATTACAGCATCAACATCAATATTTGGCTATGCTTTCATCCACATGGGACCCATGTATTGCACCGTTTGATTTGTATGCTTTGTGTACAATGGATGAGTTGCCAATGTTCTTCTTGGGGAAACAGGGGATCCGGATGTAAGTCTAGATTTCAAAGGAATTTTGGTTCTTAGTTTTGAGGTCTTAAACTTTATTTTTATCTCATCTTCAAACTGTTATCTGCATTTCTTGCTTTGGTTATTCAGAGACAGATAACAGGTCAATGGTCAAATTGTAGAGATGGGAACACCATTCAAGCTGATGCCCCAATGAATGGTTTGTAGATGATGCAGATCATGTATACAGGTGGTGTTGATTCAATTGATGTAAGCAGACAGTTTTATATCTGGTTGATTCATGCAACAAGTTTGAATTTAGCAAGTTTCATTTCTAGTGTTTGCTGTCTTGATTTATATAAACAGTATCTGATTTATGGATGCAGACAGTTGATTTTTGTTGTTGATTCAGTTTGGAGAAGGTTATGAAATGCATTAGCTTGAATACCTCAAACAAGGTTGAGTTCATAATTGATGCAGAATTGAGTTCACTTGCTACACTGTAAAGGAGGTCAAATTTATAGCATAAGGAAAAATTAGAACGAAAACATTCCAAGACTCTGAAAGCATGAGTCTAAAGGCACATATGATGATTCCAAAGTCCAGAAACCTGCAGCCATTTGCACCCCACTTCATCAAACTTGTTGAACTGCACATTGGGTGACTGGAAATTTAAACATGCACGACCACATCTGAAGTCTAAACCTATTGGTGAAAATACTTTTTAAACTTGTTGAACTTGTTAAACTGCATTTGTTGAACCGATTGTGCTGGTTTTATTTGAATACAATTACCTTCCTGAAAAAGCATTCAATCAAACGACCTATATTGATGGTTTTACAACATTTGCAGTCATACACATGAAACCTGCACCTATATTGCTAGTTTTAGCACCCATGAACACCACCTGCTTTACTGGTTTTGTCCGTAGTTACCTAGTTCGTTCATAAGGCCCTCGAACGCTGAATAGTTCATTTCAAACAATTCGTAGTTCAATTCACAAACTGTCATTGAACTAGTCCAATTACTTCTCTAAATTGAGTCCTATAAATCCAATTTTGGTGTCACCTGACCGTCCGAGCAATTCAAAAGCATGGTGCCCCTATCTATTAGCGCTAATCCAAATCCAACTCCAATCAAAGTGGCACTTTAAGATTGCTTACTAGGTAAATATGAAGTTTTACTTTGGTTTTTATTTTAATCATGTATTTTACACAATCAATCTATATAGGCCTAACTCTATTAGTAAAATCTCACCATAGTCAATATAAAGAACAACTATCTTCGATGATTTGGATTTTAGAACTTGTCAAACTCGAATTGCGAATTAGATGAATTGAGATGCGATTCATATCCAATCTTACCACTTTCACCCATGTCATCTTTGCCCTATACCCAAACCATCCCTAATCAATGGACGGTAGTTGAAGTTCAACATTAATCCAAACTTTGTCTACAATCCAGAAACCCACTACATACGAACACTCAACCATCCATAAAAGTGTGGATGGACTCCTAAAAAATTGTGATCAGCTGAAGTATCTCCAGCTGGGCTAATTTTGGGTACATTTTTTTAGACTTGAGTGAAGTCATGTTCATGACAGATTCTAATTTTGGCTGTGCTTGACCCACCCCTCCCCGCTAATCTTTATTAGCACATGTAGTTGTAAGCAATAATACAAATTAATTTTTTTTTGAAATTTTAAAATAAAAATTCAACTAAAAATAAATTCAACCTGTCACGAGACAGGCTTGGCATTTCAATGCAAGCCATAAAACCACTCATGGGTTGAGGCAAATGTCAATTGGGTCGTCTTCGAGTTGGCCTAAACCCGAACCCGACCGACCCATTGCCAATTTGCCATCCCTAATTACATCCTCACTCTCCATGGTATAACTCAGCCCCAACCTAACCCGTTGTGAGTTGCGACCCATTCTCGGGCGAAATTTCTCCCGCTCTGGCACGTTTGACAAAAGGAGAGGAATCCGCTATCAAGAGGATTCTTTCCTTCTTCTTATACGAAGCCATCCACAGCGAGGATGTCTCATGCAGAAGTTTTTGTGATTTTCACATTTCGCAAAGGCAAATAATATGTGGATTAACATATGCTACTTCCAAGTGTAAGAGATCTTTTGCCATTTTCTCACGATCCATGATGAATCAAGCCATAAGATTTCAACCCATAGCCGTTTTGGGCCTTCTACATATTATCCAAGGATCTGATTTTCATTATGGGTCCCACATAAATTAAAAATTATATTTTTAGGTTGTGGGATATTTTGAAAATATTTCAAAATATATGATGGAACAACCGCTAAAAATTGACCTACTAGCCATTTTGGACATTCTAAACATGATGAATTGTTTGTATCTTGATTGTTGTACCCATTTGATAGATTTCCAAGTTAAAAAAAAAAAGGGGTCACCACAAATTTACTCCGCACGTTTGGCATGTTGGGCTGTTTTTGGCACTAGGAATGATCAACGTCCAAGAATGTTTTCCAATTTTGTTGTGATTCGTGATGAATAAACCTAACAAATTTGAGCCCATTACCAATGTAACTCTTTTGCAAAGACTGAATGGTTACAAACGGACAATGGTTTGGATATTTTTTTACAAATATCTCAAAATATATGATGGATTAACTGATGATGTTTTGTGTGCTAGCCTGGACACTTTAAACATGATTTACGGTTTGGATTGTGATTGTGGGACCAGAAGATAGTTCCCAAAGCGAAAACCGGGAGCCACAATATTACTGCCTATTGTACTGTTCATCCACAAATCAGCTAGCGGACGGATTTGTAGAATTCGACCTGGGGAGGTCAGATGTCAATTTTCTACGCTTTTGATGACTTCTATGTATAAATGAGATTCTTCTCATATGCTTGGATTTGCAACCAAACATGAATTTTCATTGAATCTGAGGAAAACGGCGAGGAATCCCCTCCGTGGACCTTTGCCAAACATGCCCTCGACTCTCGTTTTCTCTTCCTTCACTCATTCAACCCCCACATAAACCCTAAAACCCTCACAAAACCCTCAATGGCTCGCACGAATGTAATTCTCTCTCTCTCTCTACGATGATATGAAGTCACGTCCCCAAAATACAACCAAGGGATAACGTGAAAAAATAAGAATAAATATTCAATTTCCTGTGTTTAATACAACATAAGCTTCCAAAAGTGGACTCACATAGCAAACCGTGGTGAGTCAAAATAAATTTCATTAAATGCAATGGAAGCTTTATTCAATTGATATTCAAGACTCATAGTTAAGATCCAACACAATCATCAGATGAAGAAGTAATAGTTAAAATTGTAAAATAAATCAAACAATTACTAAAGAAAAGTTTTTCATTAAAGAAAGTTAATCTAAAGAAGTTCTAAGATGACGTTCTCTCTCATGCAGGTTCAGACGTCTCCGTAGCCATCTCCGGCTCTCCACTCAAGTTTGTTAATTGGTTCAAACGCTTGAAACGTTTGACCATCATCCGTCTCCACAGTAGGGTAAGGGTCAGTACCTATGCACCAATAAACAAAGTAAACAACAAGTACGAAAGCATAATTCATAAATAAAATACAAGATCAATGTGAGTAATGACAAGTAATGATCATAAGAGATTAACACCACATAATGACGAAAAGAATGTATAACCTAAATATAATCTACACAAATAGAGCAATACAATAATCACACAGAAGCACTACTACTGTTTTGGGTGGTTAGCCCTAATTATAAAGCGGGAAAACCCGTTTGAAGGCCGGCGGTCATAAACCGGTTCATAATCGAAATCGTAGGCCGGATAAACCGGTTCGAAATGCGGATATTACAGTGTCCGTACACATCAGTGATCAGCCGTCCAAATACAACTGCAGTCGTTCGAATATGACCCAATCAATATACATATATATACATATGATAGTATAATAGACCTAATGATCTGTAAAGCTCTGACATAGGAACCTAAGTCAAAGTGAAGGGCTGGCTGCACAATAATCCACAATCGAATACCAATTAAATCATTCAATAAACCTCTGCAATATATCAATCGATTGCCACGCCACATTACGGTCCATATCAAATCAATATAGGGTATACAACTAATAGACCAACATCAATCTCAATCATGCATGCAAACCCGAATGTCAAGGAATAATCACAAGCCAATCCTAAGGTTAAACACAAGATCTCGTACCCAACAATCACAAGAATCTCTAATAGATAAAAGATCAACACATCCCTTATCAATCAATGGTGCATAAACCCAATTATAGGTTTTCCAATAGAGATGAGTTGAGCCTTAATCTATTAGGATTTCCCCGAGGTCATACGAATTACTAAACCCCACGTTAGTAATATACCGTTTGCCCGGACGGTATTTACTCGGTCCAATGATCCAATTAATAATGTGCAAAAATATAATTTTAACATATTAAAAACCATAGATATGATTTAATATTAATTTACAAGTAATAATAATCTTAGTTTATAATTTTAGAAAACCCAAGGATTCCATCTAAAATATTTTTCAAATTCAATTCATTATAAACTAAGCCTAAGGGTTCTAATTTGGATTCATTAAAAGTTAAGGGCCCCTTTTTTCTAATTCAAGAAACTAATGGGTCCATGTTTTAAAACTCACATGTTATGTTATGTAACATCATAAACTCCTCCCATCTGACATGTCAACATCATTCTCTCTCACAATGCCACATCATTCTCTCTTTCTCACCAATTCCCAGATAGATTATCCCTCCTTATCTTTTCCTCACTGCAAACAAAGCCGAGTTCTGTAATGGAACTCGGCACAACAGAAAATTGGACCACTTGAATAGTGGTCCCAATGATCAAGAGCACACGATCAGCCCTCATCAAACATGATCACCCAGGTCTACAAGGCCGGATGCCACGATCAGATCATCTGTGATCTGATCGTCCAGTGGGTCCCACAACCGCCTGATGCCCAAACTGAATTTTTCCCTTCAAACTCGCCCGCTGCTGATCAGGCTATAGGATGGTGGCCCAAACTGAATTTTTTCCCTTCACTTTTGTACTTAAAAATCCTCATTTATGGAAGTGTCCATCACCCTATAGTGAGGGATAGATGAATACGAATGTTCCCCATATCTATAATAACCAAAACGACACAATATGAACCGTAAAGGTGGGATTTTGATATTTGTTAGTGATTAGATTCTAGGAGGGTTTTTTGGGATTTAGGGTTTGAAGGGTTTATGTCTTTACTTATGCTGAGATTTTTTTATTTTTTTATTTTTATTATTATTATTATTTTTTGTTTGTTTGATGGGGTTGAGTCGAAATTTTAGGGTTTGGACGCCCTTAATCATAGTCGTCATTACGAATAGAGAAAAGCTATTCAATCTTATATTTATTCTGGCTTTCTACTAAATGGTTGTTTTGGTGCAATTCTCCTCCTCCTTTTTCTTTGAAATCGGATTCGGACAATCGTTATTATGTTGGTTTGAAATTAGTTTTTTTTTTTTTTTTTGATAATGTTGTTGGCCCTTTTGAATGCGTAGTCTATCCATTTTAATACGCGTGGTAAATTGCTTCATATAGGTCAATGTTATGGGAATGGTGTTTGTAGACAAACATTGTTGAATGTTTTACATACTCTGCTGTTTGTAATTCTGTTTACTTGTCTTGTGTCAAACAGAGAAATGCTGCCTTCATCGAAACTCACTCGAGGGTCTAGACGCGGCACCTCAAAAATGAAAATGGAGAGATACAACAGTAGAAAGAAAGGTAACAAATAAAAACCCTAACTCCCTCTCTCTCTCTCTCAAAAAAAAAAAAAAAAAAAAATCAGTTTCTTTGATTTATATGATTTTATCTGAGGAAATAGTTAGAAGAAAGTAGTTCTACCACTTTTTTTTAATCTATTTACTGTTTATTTCTCCAATACTAGATTAGTTTTTACTCTAAAAAAAAAAAAAAAAAAAAAAAAAGAAAAGAAAAAGAAAAAGAAAAGAAAACAAGTTTGTGGAAGATGTACCATCTTTCGGAAGTGGTCTCATTAATTCGGTAGCGGGTATCCAATAATCATTATTAGACCTCAATGCATTTAATTATTAAACCACGGTAGATGAAACAATAATTTTCTGCAGGTTCTGCCTCAGTTTATCAGCACAAGTCACCTATTCTGATTTGGGGCAAAATTTTTGGAAATATAAGCATCTTTACTCTCCAGTTGTGATATCTGATTGCTGTGCAACCCGAAGTACACAGCAAAAAGGATAACCAATAACCATTTTGTTCTGCAAAATTGAGAAACTGATTGCCATTTGTGGTACATCTAAATGTAGATACACCTTTAACATCTAAGCCACTTCTAAATTTCTTGGGCCTGATTGGTAGCCAAGGAATTATTATCTCTCCAAATGTGATTTCTAATTCCTGTGCCACCCCTAGGACACTGAAAAGGATAACCATTTTTTCCTGAAAAATGCAGATGTTGATTGCAATTTGGGGCACATCCAAATGCACTCTAACATCCAAGCTAGTTCTAAAACGCAAGTATGAGTGATAGATAAATTGGTCTTTTCAACTTAATTCTATGTTTAAATTCGGGAGCAGCAGAATTGCGCCAATAATTGGAAGTTTGCTTGAAATGAAATGGGCTTGAGAGCAGTCAAGGAAAACAGTAAAATGACTTAACATGATGCTCTACATATCAGGTTCTGTCTCATATGCTCATATACTTCAGATCTGTTTGGAGACTTTATAGTGGAATTTTAAGGATGCATCTTGAACCCTGATCTCCCCAGATTATAACTAGTTTGAATATTTTGGCAAAAATGATTTGTTATCTGCCCTGCTAGGCATGATAGTGTTTTTCTGAATTTTCTGTCCTGAATCCTCTGCAGTGTGGATCATCAACTTGGCAAGTACAAATTTGAAAAATAGTATCCCAACTGCTGTTATTTTGTAATTCGGTTTCGCCCCAAACTCAGTAGTAGTATCAAGTATGGACAAGTCATCCAATCTATGAAAATGTTCATATTAATTGTACCAAATTCCTGACACACCCTAGACTACCTTGGATGTGCCAAAGCAGCACTTGATTGGAATTTTGCTGTGGCCCAGGAGTCTCAAGTATTCATGTTCAAGAGAAGTTACAAGTTTCACTGTTTGAATTTGTATTGTTGAGAAGTTGTTAGAAGCTTTAGCTTTATTTGCTTGTTTTGTTGAAGTGTTAGTTACAAGGCGACATACAAATACTTTGAAGGAAGTTTGCCTATGATGTGGAGAAGTATCCATCTTCTTCCTTGGGTAGAGGGATCCCCAAAAAAATATCAAGCATTTGACCTAGATGGGTTGCTGAAATTAAAGTAATTTTCGTTAGTTTTTTAAATTATAAATTATGAGTTATCGTGTTAGCAGGTATGGTGCTTGGGTTAGGTTAGTGATGATGTGTAAAGGAGTTAGTTGTATACTTGAATTTAGGAAGTTTATCATGCTTGAATTTGTAAAGTTACAATTTTTAGTCATTATTTTCTATAGTAACTACCTTGTTCATATTTTAGAATGTCTTAATTTTTTTAAAAATCAAGTTGATGTTCTTCCAATGGAACTCCATTCAAGCTTTTCCAATGCAATTCTATACAAGCTTTCTGTTGTTACTCATTCTTCAATTTTTGGCGCGAGTCTTGAGCTAGTTTCAACTTAGGTTCAACAAATTGAGAAGCAAATTTTTTTGGTACTTGGGAGTTTGCTGTTCTCTTCACGGGTCAATTGAAAACCTTTTTGCAGGCATTGAGTTTTCTCTGTTGACCCTGGATGAGGATTTCTAGGCTCTTAAGATCTGGCCACCATTAGAGCACTTGTGCTATATTGAGCCTGCTAGATGTCAGCAGATCTTGATTTGATATTAAAGCCCAATTTCAAAGACCATCACAAGAACCAACCCTTTTCATTACAAAAAATCCTGACCAGCCATTGCTGCTGCATTAATTAAGCTCATCACTACCATATGTGAGAGAGAGAGAGAGAGAGAGAGAGAGAGAGAGAGCGCCATCATCACCTTCAAGTATCCTTCCTTTCCTCCCTGTAGCCATGGTTTCTATTAAATTTTTTTAGCTAACAACCTCAAGGCGTTAGTAGAGGCAGCGGAAATACTTTTCAATAATCCCCCTCGAGTGGAGCCCACTCCTCAATACTCTCCATCAGGTGGAACCTGGCAGGCGCACTTTTTGGCGACATGCATTTTTATTTTTTTTTTTTGCGCCAAGTTGTTTTTCCTGGAATTTTAACTCATGACCCGGTGGCTTTGATACCATATTAAATTTTTTTAGCTAACCATTGCTACCAAAACCTCAAGGCATTAGTAGACGCCGCGGAAGTACTTTTCAATATTCCCCCTCGGGTGGAGCCCACTCCTCAATGGTTGCTACGACCCAAGGAGACAGTGAACATTTGTTGTGCATACAATCATTCCCACAGCCACCGATCATTGTTTCTGCAATCATTGACCATTCTCCTCCCAATCAAATAGAACTCTGATATATTCCTAAAACACAAAACAATGCTACAGAACCATGTTCACCCAAACTCCAAAACCCTTTCCTGTTTCAATTACCATTACTTTAAGTAGTCACAACACCACAATTGCCAGATTTAGCCTTTGAATTTTGTCAACAATTTATAATTCTTTGCTTTTCTTTAACTCCACACAACCATGTTTGCAGTGTGCACATCTCAGTTACATAATCTAATCCATATGGATTGAGATTGATAGGAAATAAATTTTGGATTGTATGTTTGTGCCAAGCATATATTTATGAAATGTTTTGCTCAGCCAATGGGTTAGATCATTCCCACCCCTACCCCCATCACCCATTACATACAAATTTTTGTAGGAACTAATCACTAAAAATTCTGTAGTTACTATATAGGAATGTCAAACATAGATTACTTTAGAGTCTAATAGTATCACCATTAAAATCAACCCCAAATTGTTGGGACAAGGCTCTAGTGCTTATGATGACAATGATGATGATGTCACTAAGGATTCCTGATTCTGCATGAGAATTATAAAAGGAAATTTGGACTGCATCGCCAGATCCAAAATAGCGTTCTAAATGCCTTCTCTATGAGTAGGTGTGAGTACTGACCAGAAAGTAAGATACACTAATCCACACAACAAACACTCCATTTTTTATTATTTATTTATTTATTTAGGCCAGGTTGGCCCACTGCCAGGAATGATACTGTCAACTTGAAGACCCAAGGATCTATCCCTAGGCATTTGTATGATACCGATATGCCAACACCAGTCAATCAGGAGTGTGTTTGATAATGTGCCAATTGATGATGCTCGAGCATTCACCAAAATTGTCGCCATTGAGTACTTAGATTTTATCTTATTCTTGATCTTTTGGCCTTTCTCTTATCATGAAGAGCTTCTTGTGATTTTTCATCAAATATACTTTGGCTAAATGACCTTACATTGTTTCGATATAAAGTATGTTTGATTTTGGACTTGTTTGGTTTCCTCAAGAAAACCACAGGAAACTTAGAATACATATTTTCTCAGGTTCATAACATTCTACAGTTCCTTAAGGGGAATAGAACTGAGAAACCAGAGGTTTCTGGCATGGCATAGGGATTGGCTTCAGATACTCTCATTTCATCAAATTGGTGAACTTATTTGTCCAATTGTGAAGAAAGACGGAAGCAGCAGTCGGCTGACTTGTAGTTTTGGTATCTTCTTAACAGGTTTGACAGCAAGCACAATCAGCTTTCCACTGTGAGTGGCAAGAAAGCGCCTGATGGTCAGCACATTGCAAGGCAAGTGCCCACCCCACACCAAGAGGGATTGAGGGGTCTCTACGGGGGGTGGGGTGCAAGCTGTTTGAAAGTCATGCCATCATCTGGCATCACATGGATGTTCTATGAAGAAGGAAGGGCATTTTGTTAGTCGAGAAACGGCCTTTTTAGCCGATTGTCCATGTGTACTGGAATAGAACCATGTGCATGTGGTGTCCTTCAGTCCTTTAGTTCTTGGAATCGAACCCACGCACTCTCACTTTGGGTTGGTCAGGAAGGATGCATTGATTTCATGCTAACAAGATCTGTACCTCACCTGTCAACCAAGGTGTTGATGCAAAAATGAAGTACTACATATAAAATTACAGATATTCTTTCCTTTTTTCCATTGGGTGGTTTTGTTCCATATATGGTTCCCAATTCCCATAACAGAATGTGTTCCATCATAGTGCGAAAGGTGTACTAATTTTCACTTATTAGGGCTCCGAGTGCTCTCAGGTCTGTCCTTTTTCCTTTTGTTTATGACTATTGTATCTTGTATGAACTTTTGTCGTGTGTTGATGGATATTTCTGCTGATATATGCATGAGAAATTTCTGCAAGGTCTAAGTTTATAGACAACATTTTAGTGCATGAAATTGGAGTCCGACTCTGGTGAGGTAAAGCCCAATGATTGTGAGTGCACCATTTACTGCCGGGGCTACCCACGGTGACGTAGCAATCTTGAGTGGTCCACTCACTATCACTATGCGTAGACCCACTCAAAGGATCCCAGTTCGTGAAATTGTCAAATGTGACTCATGCCATTTGATGGGATCCTAAACCACAATGCTTTCTTTCATTTGATAAAACTATATCGATATGTTCTCTATAACAGTTTGAATAGTTTAGCTGGAGTTGGGTCCATAGTTATAATCTTTACTCGGGTCAACTGGTTGAGCCTGAATCCGTTTGGAGTACGACTTTAATGGTGATTCAACTAGTCGGATATTTTAGTATGGACTCTGATCGGATCCTGGCCTAGACCTGATATGAACTTTTTGATAGCTGTGTACCTTTGCTCTGACTAAAGTAGCCATGGTTGTATCTGTGGATAGGGAGATGCCTCACTGTTGAGTTGCGAGCTGGCTACTTAGATGTGAGGACTCATTTTAGCCATTATATTATTGCAAATTTAGTTTTTTTTTTTTCCTAAAAACCACTCAAATTGCGAATATATCATGCTTGAAAATTGAGAATTCCTATCAAACCATTCATCTCTAAATTCTCCATATTCTCAGTAAACTTTTCATTTTCCAAGGTGAAAGCATAAACTTTTTGCGAAAATGCAAATTTAGAAATAAAAATGTGGAAAACTTTTTTCCTATGGTCTTATTTAAGATAGAAAACACATTTTCTTCACTATAGAAAATGTTTTCCTAACCAAACTGTAGAAAATGGAAAACTTCACAAAAAAAAAAAAAAAAAGGAATCATGGAGAAAATCAATTCCAAAGAAACTTTTGCGCACATCTTTTTTTTTTTTTTTTTTTTGGCAAAATTGAAACAGTAGAAGATATGGATAAGTGAAATGCCACAGAATTTGTTGGCAACAAACATGCCCTGAAAATAATAAATCAACATTCCTTTTACCAGATTTTCTAATTTCGAAGATCCCTATCTCTTTCACATAATGAAAGACTTCTGCTCTACAAGCAACTCACTTATGTTTTTTGGTTGGATAATAATAAATCAACATCAAACATCCATACACCATGTTAAAAATAGTCTTTTTTTCTTATTTTTTTTTTTTATAACGGAGGGTGTTCCCGGACTAATTCCCTCTAGGAGCAAGCTATGGTCCTAGGCCACCCCAGGGATTATATTAAAAGGAGTCCTTTTGAGTTATACATATATGTTTTGAACACAATTATATTCAATCCTAAATCCTTAATCTAAGTCCAAATGTAATGGGGTGGGTGGGCGGGACTGACTCAGGTTCCGTGCTCATGTTTAAAATTATCACAAGCAAATCTAGCCTCTTCTGCTTTCCAGAAGGATAAGGTTTGTTTTATCCATTAAAAAAAGGATGCAAGATTAGTCTTTTTATTATCATAAGCTTTCACTCTCAAACAATACAAATATTCAGATCGACCATCTGAATGACTTTTCCTGTAATCTGCCCTATCTTGTTGGCATAGTATGATCAAGTTACCCCCTACACAAACTAACCTTCAGACACTGCTGCATGCCAAATTTGCCATTCATCCAATTTTTATTCATTGTTGGATTGGAATAAAAATAATGATGCCTTTTAAACAGAAAGTGACTCGCGTTCCATCCAAAATTTCAAAAAATTCCAAATTAGTCTCAAAGTTTTTTAATAAGTTTTCAATTAAGGACATTTAGCCATTTAAGGTATTTTCTGGCAACTTTTTCCCTCAGCTTTTTTAAATACCCAAATCACCCTTCCTTTAAAGCCATGACAGTTTCGGCATCCACTACATGAAACCGATCGCTTTGAGGACACTGGTTGTTCTCGATCACAGTTTGGACACCGATGAAGGAATTACGAGAATGTAGAGGAAGTTAAGAAGGATTTTATTTCAATGAAGGGTAGTTTGAGTACTTCAAAAAAAATCGAGGGAAGAAGTTGCCATGGCTTTAAATGGACGGATGACTTTAATTGAAAACATTATGAAAAACTTAACGACTAATATGAACAGTTTTGGAGCTAATGTCCTTTTTTGAAATAAGGTGAAAACTTAAGACCTTATTTAAGATTTTCTCTTTATTTTTTTTTTTTAACCATTGTTGTGACAAGATGAGGGTTTCACAGCTCTCAGTTTTAAAATATAGCTGCTTTCTCAGAGGTAAGGGGTTTGTAGCTCTCACCAGTTTTAAAAAACTGTGCTGATATTGCTCTCAGCAACAACTATAAGGTTTTCTTTAATCTCTTACCCAATCTTCACTCTAAAGTCTGTGGACAAATCAAGTCAAGAGGTGAGCCCACCATGGAATTCCACTCCTTTTAACTAAGCAAAAGCCGAAAGCATGAGAGTGAGATAACATGGAATGTTTTTAAATCCAAAATCCAAGAGATTTAAACAAATCTGGATTGGGTTTAACTCTAAAGAGTCATACATCACAAAAATATGTGTTCAGTTTGGGGTCATCCATGAAATATCATGGGAAGGAAATGTTAATGAGAAAGAAATAAATCAAAAATAGGTCAACTAGTTTTTTTTTTTTTTAGGTTAAGATTGACCCCTAAAACTTTTCATCTTCATATCTTTAATTATTTAAAAAAGAGAAGAAAAACAATGCAATTTCTAATGGCAAGTCTGCAACTAAAAACTTCATTTATAAAATATGGATTGCTACTATCCACCTCCTGGTTTCGTTTTCCTATCTACAATGGAAAATCAATGAAAAAACTATGAAAGAATTCTAGCCTTACCCAGTTTGTCTTTGAAAGAGAATTAATTCCCAGACACCATAAGAGAAAAAAAAAAATCAGATAAAATATACAAGAGGATGCAACAGAATAAAGAGGCCCCATGGCCCACCCAATGGATCTGAGACCTGTGCTCCAAGGATCCTGGTCATGCATTATGATGGGTCTTTTAACTTTTCATGTTAGTATGTTTTTGTTTTGGGATAAAAATTGACATTGAAACTTTCTTTTCTTTTCTTTTTTTTTTTTTTTTTCATTTTATTAGGGAAAAAAATTCAATGTAGCTTTCAAAGGGCAAGTCAGCACAACTAAGATTCCTTCAGTCGAAATTGCGCTTATTCTTTCGCTTGTATGGTTAGGATCATCTGTTTGAATTGAAGTTGATTGATTTTACTTCTTAGTGTCATATAATCAAGAGATAAGATATCAAGTATCTTTCTTTCCTTTCTTTTCCATCTAAAAGGTACATGAAATAATAGAGTGTGGTAAAAATAAAATTTTTGATGGTGTGGGCATCTCTGAGGTCTTTGAGGGCAAATCTGGTGGGTGTTTTCGAATGCAGGCCTAGGGAGCAAGCCCGCATGCTACTCCACTCCACCAACTCCCAAGTGGTAAAATTGAAATTTTATTAACTCAAATCTCATTTGTAGTCTATATAATATTACCTTACTTTTCTCTTTTCAAATAAATTTTTATATATACAATTTTAAGAATGATAAATAATATATTTGTTTGTTTTAGATAAATGTTTAATACAGTGCTTTTTTATATTAGAATTTATTTTTTCTAAAATTACTTCAAATAAAATCATAGGTGCTAGTATTTTTTATTTGCATTGCACTAGTGTATTGGTTTGTCTAGTGAGAACAATCTCACAGTCTTTATAAATGTGTCTTTTAAAAAAAAAAAAAAGTAAATAAATAAAAATGTCTTTTGGTTTTTTGGGTCACCTTACAATCCTATAATCGACTTTCCCTTCTTTCATACATACTAGCATGACAGCCACTGCAATACATGGTTAAACATCATCCAAAACCAAATGAAATTGCTATTTAATATTAATATTAACATTTAAATTAATTATTAACCCATAAAAAAGGACATAAATCATTCAATTAATACTCAGTAAAAATGAGAAAGTCCTATATGATGCACAGTAAAATCCCGCATAAATTAATTTGTAAGCATATGGTAACTTATATAATGAGAGCTTCTATTAATGACCCCTATAAATACTTATGCACTGTACTTTAAGTATAGGTGTTCCTACTTTTAAAATAACTATTTTATATGGTTTCCTATATAGTCATTAATTTTCTATGATGACCATTTTAAAATAAAACTTAACCCAAATGAATATATAATAAATGAAATTAATCAACAAAAATAACAAGTTTCATAATTAATAAAAAAATGACAACGTTATTTAAAAAAAAAAAGACAAACTCGCGACGATAGCGCAGCTAAGAATTCAACTTAGGTTTTGAATTCTTACAGACTTTTTTTCCCTCTCTCATACTATAATCTTTTGCATTTAAATTTAAAAAACTGATCGTAAAGCTTTTTTTATAAATTTTAATATTATGATTATGTTGTCCATACTAACCACGGGGCATAAACTATTTTCATTGATCATAACAGTTGTACACGGGGCACAAACTATTTTCATTGATCATAACAGTTGTACCTGGCCATGTACTATTTTCATTCGCCAGAATTATCTAAAGTATGGGCAAAGCATTGTAGGGATGCCCACATGCGGTTTTAAGACCTTTATAAGAATGACATTGTAGCAATGCATGTGTGATATTACTAGTCTCCAACTAAAAACTTAACACTGTTTCTGGAGGCTGTTCGGCGTGGCCCGTGCTGGGCCTGTGTATTTCGTCTAAATGTTGTCTATATTAGTCAAATGCCACAAAAGTCGTTGTTGGCTCTTCCACAAGAAACACACTTTTATGTTTTTCTGGTTGGATAATAATAAAATCAACCAACGTCCAACATCCAGACACTGACAAGGAATACACAAAAAACCGAAACGTAGAAAAAACAAAGCTCTCGATTTTATTATTCTACACTGACAAGGAATACTCTGATTTGATTATTTGTGTGCAGCGCAAAAGTCTCCCCCTTAATTGAAGGGCGGATATGACAAAGGCAGTCAAAAACCCACCTTATACACTTCTGAATTCTAACCACCAATGCGACGTAGAGATTGAATTGTTCCTGGTGGCTTGGATTGGCGGTCTCGCCGACTCTTCTTCTTTCACGCTGCAACACGGGTGTATTATGAAAGTGTACACCTTCTCCTTGCCATCGGAGAATCTGCAACCTCTACATCTCCCCAACTCCTGTAATTTCAAGATGGGATCACTTCCTAAAAGCTAATACAATCTTTCTATCGATCTCCTTCATCTTCATGATCGACATAGCCTCTGCTGTGAGTCTCATAAGCCAGTTCGCTTGCAAGACTATGTTATAAACGGTACTCATCTATACCATCCAACTTTTTTTATCGTTTTAAACTCCAGATTTTGACGTGAGGACGCGATATACCATACATATGCATGACATCGACAGCCACGACCATTACATTAAAGAAAACAAAAGCAAAAACGGGCAAGAAGTTGCCAGGAAGCATCGAGCATTTTTTCCGTTCTCTACCCAAAAAAAACCGTATATAAGAAAGCCAAGACTCGTCCTTGTTCCAAGCCAAGACTGGTTCATTTTGGAACATGGACTGTTATGGAGCTAATACAAATATCCCTGTGAGAGTTCAAGAAGAATATATGCGTTTGTATGCAATGGTCCTTCCTGTGATTTTAGGCTACTTGTCCTCGCAACAACAACGTATTGGAAATGTAGAAGGAGCTGGCTTATATTCGCAAGCCGCATGTGTTTGTTTCACCATCGCTCTTGTGGTACTCACAGCTTCTTGTCCCCTCCCTTGTTCTTCTAGAGCACAGCAAATCTGCCTTTTCCATGTCATATTAGGGTGTGCTTCGCTCCTTTCTTCGGCTGTCCCAAACATGCTGTGCTGGGCGCCGTATTTCTGCTGCATTCGCCCCATCTTTCATCTGCTCCCTCACTCATTTCAACTTCGAGTCCTGCAGTTTTTCCAATATGTGTTCGATGCCATCAAAAGGCTGTTGGGTCTGGTCTCCTTTGTTGTTGGCTCTGTCTTTCAAATGCTCCGGAAACCATTTGGACTCCTGATCGAACAAGGCAATGCCATTGGACGATTCGTGTCGGTTGGTGTCAGTCGAAATACTCCTCAGTCATCCTCACCAGTACAAGCCAACTTCAACTCGCAGCAGGAGGTGGTCGAGCTACGCGTGCAAGAAGTGACTAGTACGGATGCTTCTTTCTCTGGCGTGCATAAACCCTAGATCCGCCACTATTGAAGGAAGGTGGTCACTTGGTTCTACCGAGTCGATGCAACAGGTTGTTAACTGGTATTTCCATATCATTTCGTTTAGGTCATGATAACAGACTTTGTGCTGCTACCAGGGCTTCTTTTCGTTGCTTTGTAGGTATGGAGGTTGATATGTGTGATGTTATAGTAGAAAAGGGGAGAGATGTTTGATTTCTTTCATTTCTCCTTCTATTGTATGTAAGTGGTGTGTTGTTCTTCTATCTTTCCCTTGCATTGTAGGTATGGAGGTTGGTATGTGTGATGTTATATAATAAAAGGGGAGAGATGTTTGATTTCAATTCTTTCATTTCTCCTTTTACTGTATTTAAGTGGTGTGTAGTACTTCTTCTATCAGGGTTTGTTGATGAATTCCATGCTAGTATATACTGTAATCTGCCTGCACTCTTGTAATGACAGTCTTATGTAATTGCGCAAAAGGAATCAATCAAGAGAATGATAATATTAATAATTGGGGGATTAGAACATGTTGATTTCATTAAACACGTACACTGCAATGGGTGCTGTGGCAAAAAAAAAAAAAGAAAAAAAAAAAGATGTCACTCCAAAATGAATGAATGAAATGAAAGACTTAACCTTTTGAAACAGATCACATGCATGTATGATTATTCTCTCTATCCAAGTCTTTTTATTGATCACTATCTACTGCATAAGTTAAACATTCATATAAAGCTATACAAAGATACCAAAGAAAAGAAACTGATTCTTGATTTGAACTTGGGACAGCTTGCATAACTAATTAGTGATGTTGTCTCATGCGTGCTTATTGATGGAAATCTCCAACTTGGTTGTATAACGACGGTTTCACTAATTCCCTCACTTGCTTGTAATTTGGCTAACACAAGGTACACAGTGTCTTTCCTTTTGGATTCTGCTGGTGCGCAGCAGGTTTAACTTAAGTGGTAAGTTTATGTCATTTAGGATAGGTCATGAAATAGAAAATCATGTGAGTTCAATCCACGTAGCCTTTGTTGAATAATCTTATCAATATCATCATTCTGAACTGTAGAACTTGATATATATGATGTATATTAGTACAATAGACAATCATGTCCTTTCATGTCTAGCTTGACATACAAAAGTTAGAACTACTAACTTGATATACAAAAGTAATTAGACCAGTGCTTCATCAACCTCTCGTGCTCATCAGACAATTAATTACTATTAACTGAGACAAGAAAGTGCTTTATCAAAGGCTTTAGAGACTGTTAAACCTTTTATGCTCCCTTCATATTAAGGGAAAATATGATCTGATGGGATCTTGAGGTAATCCCAAACCCAAAAAAGTGTGTTTATCCTAGTTTTTTATTTTTTTTTTTTTTAATCCTCATGGGAAGAGGAGGAAACAAGTGAAAGAAAAGACATCTAAAGAATTAAAAAAAAAAAAATCTACCATCCAAAAACATCAAATTAAGTCTGGTAAATCCCTATGTTTGGTTCTCCAAGTCTGGGAGCCATCACGTGAGTTGATTCATGTTAACCAATGTTGTCAATCCTTCTCTTATCCTCTCCAAATCTTGCATCAATAATGTGATGCATTCTACACTAGTCCCACATTATCAGAGATATCAAAGACGAATTTGGACAACGCATGAATCGCTTCTTGCAGCTGATCCATTGTGTGGTTGAGAAACCTAGCTAGGCTTCTAACCACCTGCTTTAGTACACAGTGGATGTAACCCCAACTCCAAAACAAAAGGCCTTTTCTCATACTCGCTTTCAAACTCTCAAAAGGGGAAAACGAGAACAGAAGCCCAGACAGAAAAGAGGATAGAGGAGGCCTCCTGTATGCTAAATTCAAGTTAGTATTCAAGTGTGGTTGAAGGTTCACTCAAAGTGAACTGTTGATAAATCCTTAAAAATGCATAATTTCCTCATTATTTTATAGTAATTAAGGACTTAATCATCAAATCATAGACCATTTTAGTAAAAAAATCATGATTCTATGTTTGTGAGCATCAAAGTTTGAATTCGAGTTAAAATTCATCCAAAAATTACATTTTTACATAAAATCATGAATTTCTCTATTTTTGGCATTGGAAGTCATAAATTTCTCATAACTTTTTATTCACAAATAAAATGATGTACTTTCTTTGAATCATTGATTTGATTGAAGATTTGATAAAATGGTGACATTTTATGTATCTATTTAGGATGAATTGGTCCTGCATCTTACATCATTCCTTACCTATATAATTAGATTATTCTCTGATATTTGCTTTTATTTTTGTAGGGAATTTCAAAAATTTAGGCCCGTGGAAGAGAATTGATGAATCAAATGTACCATGGGACCCACTTTCCTTGGGCATGGATTCTAATGTAGGGGTGGCCATTGGAGGGTCTGCTCTTATATGCAAGAAAAAAAAAATCAAATTTAACCTCTTGAAGATAAGTTCCAGATTTGCGGGACATGTGATGTGAGGTGTCCCTCTCTACTCTCCAACAAATATTGCTTACATGTCATGATGGATGGACTAAGATTCAATTCAAGCCAAACAAAGAAGAAAAAAATTTGCAAAAGAAAATCAAGCCAAGGAGAGAACATCCATACATCAAGAATCACACACCCCAAGTGGGGTCCACATGCATTCATAAATTGCACGTCAAATCTGATTTTCAGATTTGAAAATTTTTTGGAAGAGAAATGGGGCCAAGTGGAGGAATGAGAAGCTACCAAAGGAGTTTGAATTTTTTAAGGAATGGTGCACAAAGAGATTTCATGAGAGAATATAGGAAGATAGGCCTCAAATTTTGGAAGTTTGCACCCCAAGATTCTTCCAAAGATGGAGTTGCACGTCCAACACCTCCAAAGGAGATAAAACACGTCCAAAAAGGGAGCTGGCCATATTGTTTCAAAATTTGAATTAAATATGAAGTGAGCCCAAGAGAGGAAGTTGCATGAGACATAAAGAATCATATTTTTAATAGGATTATGTGCCAAGAAATCCAAGAAGATAATAAGATGAAAAACTCCTATAAACTCTTTCAAAAACCCTCCTAATCCTAACCCAACTTGGACCCCACACTACTAATCCTTACAAAATCAAAACCTTGCAAGCCAAGTCATAAAAAATACATAAAAAGAGCAAAAAAAGGGCTGGACGCGCATTCCCATCTCCCTCATATTCCCTTGGACGACCAGCAACATTATTTTCCCCCTTTTTCATTAATTTTTCTTCATCTCTCATCCTTTCATCAATATTTCATCCAAGGCATTTCCTAAGGCACACCACCACTTGGATTTCTATGCCGTCATGCCGCTACCGTTGCTATCGTCATTCCACCATCAGACCAGCCTTAAAATCATCTTCCTTTGCTTGGATTTCATATCGTAAAATGAGAGCTGGTTAGATCGTCGTTCGAGACCGCGAGTCCTTCTCCTTCGTTTAGTGCTTCATGTGTCTAGGGTAAAGTTGAGTGCACTTTATTTTGATTCAATTTTTTTTTTTTTAATGAGTCTTTTATTAATAAATCAAATTTATGGGGTCTTGGTCTTCACCAATGGGTCAATATCGAATTTTTGTGCGTAGTGACAGTGCGCACTTGATGTGGTGGTCTTGATTTTTCTTGATGCTATTTAGCAAAGTAACAATTGCAAAGTTTTAGAATTAAAATCCATTTTTTTATTCTCTGATTTTATTTTATTTTATTTTATTTTATTTTTATTTTTATGCATCTTCATAATTATTGCAATTGGTTGGACTGACAAATCTTATGGTGAATGCAGTAGTTAGATTAGGTTTCTAGATTAGGATTTTATTTTTATTTGGTTGTAATTAATTTTTCAGACTTGTAATTAATTTTTTTAAAAGTAGGATTTGTGATTTTTATAGATTTTTAATAGGCTAAAATTAGTCTCTTTTTTTTTTTTTTCAAACAGGACAGGTTTTGCGCGATTAATTACTCCTTGTGAATCAATCTCGGACTTCACCGAGTTATTACTACAATTGCGTCCTTGCACCTAGGGTTACGATCAACTATGAAAGAAAAGAGGTCAAAACAGAAAATAAAAGATTTTAAAAAGCCCATATCCATCACTTTTTTATATGACCCATCTTCTTTCATCGTCTCTTATTTGACTCCTCTTCTTTTAGCATCTCTTATTTGACCATTCACCTCAATTCACTTTAAGAGTGAAGTTTTCAAACTGCATCTATTGAATATTCTAATTCCTAAAAGCCATTGGGATAGGATAAAAGGAAGGGAACCACCAACAATTTCTGATCAAGAACACATTTAGCGAGCGATTTACTTATTTGCTCGGGTTTTAAAGAGGAAGAATTCAATATTTTTGTGTTAATATATTTCTAAATGAGGATACAAAGAATGGTTGAACGGCCCTTGTAATATGACTTCCATAGTTGGCCTCCATTAGATCTACAACTTAATCTCTTTTTGTGTAGAAGAACTATGGCTTCTCTTCATAATTTCCCACATATATAGTTTCAAATGCAAACTAATCTTACAAACACAATTTATGATACTTTTTGTAGTGCCCACCTCAATGCATGCTAGTTATGGGGAAAGGTCGTGTTGTGTGGAGGTGGGCCAAAAATGGCCCCCTTTAGATAATCCGACCTAGAATAAGGTTCCAAACTTTTAACCTTATATATCCCTTAGGTCAGGAGCTTTTTGCTCAAATCGATATCGTATAAAAAAAGGGGTTGAATTGAATCGTATCATGATCATGTACAGCTTTTTCAATGAATGTTAATATTAAGAAAATATTGGGAATTGTAGAATTTTTATAAATTTTTATTGTAAAAAATATATAGTAAATGATGTAGTTGTGAGTAGTTAAAATGTTTAAGATATCAATGTTACTAGAAAAATCAGCAAGTTTTAGTGCTTTTCTTGTTTTCTTTCAATTAAAGAATTGTCTATGTAAAGAAGTATGTACATAGGAAAACCCGGAAAAAAGAAGAATGTAAGATGAAACTCTATACATTGAGTAGAACGCTCTAGTCACATACTTATCCCCTATTTATCTTAAAAACTTCCTCAAATCTCATAAATTCTTAAGAGTTTTTGTTTTGTTAATCATTATATAACCTTTTAAAAGTAGAGACACCACTGATAAAAAAATATAAAATAAAAGTCATTAATATTAGCCATTCGGTTAAGACTTTAACCTAGAAAAATCACTTGAATCATAATATTCATAACAAAAATGAAAAAATAAAAAAAGGAGAGTTCTAAGTCATAAGATTCATAGCTGAACTATGACTCGATTAGACAAAATGATCTTTTAAACTTTCGTTTTGGCAGGAAGGGAATACACACGGACTATCAAACAAGAGGGTCAAGTGTTGATTGCATTTTAGTGTCATTGGATCGGTTGAATCTATTTTCTGATAGCATTTAAAAAGCATTGCCTCGGCCGTTTTCAGAGCATTGCCAATAGTTATTCTCCCCCATTGCTTTTGGTTACTTGAATTTTACTCTCTCTCTCTCTCTCTCTCTCTAATTGAGGGGTTTCATTTCTTATGATGCTTGTAGTATTTCATAAAAAGATGGTGCTATTGTTACTCTCTTTATGTATTTTTAATGTCATACTTGATCATGTTATAAATTTCTAGTTTCTTATACAAAATGGTAGATATTTTATCTACTAGCTTATATATTCAGATTCTCATATTTCAGGCTTACATCTTTTGAATAAGAGGGACGCAACATAGTGGGAGGAAACTGACTATACAGGAAGACTGCTAGAAGATAAATATCAACTTGAAATGTATCCTAATGATCCAGGCTCGAGTCCACACCCACTGGAAATAGGGAAGGAGTCAAGGAGCAACAGAGTTAAAATAACAGAGATGGAAACGAAGGACATGTTGAAGCCAATCCATTTACTAGTAAAACATGAAGTTTTACTTTGGTTTTTATTTCAACCATGCATTTTACACACAATCAATCTATATGGGCCTAACTGTATTTAGTAAATTCTCCCCATAGTCAATATAAAGAACAACTATCTTCGATGATTTGGATTTTAGAATTTGTCAAACTTAAATTGCAAATTCAGACAAATTGAGACGCGAATCATATGAACCTACTCCATCAAATTCATTGATCCAACAAATACTAGAATTACGAATTCTGATGCGAATTAAACGAATTGCGAACTAGGTAACTATGGTTTTATCATCCAAAATTTGTTTATGATCCAAAGAAGTTTCTCCATTATTATTTATCATGAGAGTCTTGTTCCAACTATGTTGAGTCGAATATATGAATTCTATTTCTCTATCTTAGGTCAAGCCCTTGAATAGGTTTGCACTTCTTTTATATCCAATCTTAATACTTCCATCCATATCATGGTCATCAATGTGCATAGAAGGATATTCTATAAAATGTTTGCAATCTCAAAAAAATGTTTATAATCAAGAAATTGACATGTCAAGGAAATATCAACGTTCAATATAATATTTACAATCAAGAAAGTGTCTGCATACAAAAACCCAAACCATCCCTAATCAATGGGCGATACTTGAAGTTCAACATTAATCCAAACTTAGCCTACAATCCAGAAACCCACTACATAAGAATACTCAACCATCCATAAAAGTGTGGATGGACTCCTAACTAATTGTGATCCACCGAAGTACCTCCAGCTGGGCTAATTTTGGGTACATTTGTTTAGACTTGAGTGGAGTCATGCTCATGACAGATTCTAATTTTGGTCTGTGCTTGACCCACCCCTCCCCACTAATCTTTATTAGCGCAAGTAGTTGTAGGCAATAATACAAATTAATTTTTTTTAAATTTTAAACTAAAAATTCAACTGGAAATAAATCCGACCTGTCACGGGACAAGCATGGCATTTCAATGCAAGCCATAAAACCACTCATGGGTTGAGGCAAATGTCAATTGGGTCGTCTTCGAGTCAACCTAAACCCGAACCCGACCGACCCATTGCCAATTTGCCATCCCTAATTACATCCAACTCACTCTCCATGTTTTGGTTCCATCAATTGGGTTTGAATTGGATACTCATTCAGGTTCACACAACGGGGGCCCTACATGCAACCACTTGGGGGCGGTCACTCCATTGGACTTGGGTTCACCTTCAAAATTCACGCGTAAGTTTTGGGCCCATCCCCAAACCCCACATGAAAATCTTGGATTTACCCTCCAAAAAACTAATTATCTATTTATATTTGCCCACTCAAACGAAAATCCTAGGTCTACCGCTTGGGTCACGCACTTTGTAAAGATCTTATCGATTCTGGTTCCGTCTCCGGTTGGGTACCTCATAGATCGAGACACTTGTTTAGTCCATCCTTAATCACTCTTTTATTAAATTAATAATCTTTACATATTATTATAATCCATAGGAGAAATCAAAACATATGAAATAAAAACTAAAAAAATAATATCCTATGTTGCTGACCACAACCAACAATTAACTAAGAAAAAAATAATATATATAAGCTTATATTAAAAAAAATGAAAGAGTGATGTCATTACATGTGCTTGGGTCCAACTTTAATGGGACCTACCTACATGCATCACATCAAAGTTTAAGTGAAGATTGATGCTTTAGCATGTGGTTTAGGCCCAACGTTAGATTAGATGTGTCCTGCAACTAATGATTCTAACCCTTAATTTAAATATCCCCAAAAAATCACACATCTCACAGAACAGAATCTAATCATCGACATAATTCAACGGTCAGCAATGCATCCATCAAATGTCAATCCGAAGAGACCTTACGATCATTGAAGTGGGCCCCACATGTGAAAAACCAAAAAAAGGAGGCGCCACCCGAGCGAAGCGTTACGGCCAATATGCCGTTACAAAAAGGCGGGCGCCGCTGCTAAGAAAAACACACGCCCCACATTTCCGTTACCAAACGAGTCGGCCTAAAGCCGAACCCGGACCCGTTGCGAGTTGCGAGTTGCGAGTTGCGACTCGTTTGTCTATTAAAACTCGCTCGAAATTTCTCCCGCTCTTAACTCGCTCTCGTTTTCTCTTCCCTCACTCATTCAATCCCCACATAAACCCTAAAACCCTCACAAAACCCCCCAACGGCTCGCACGAATGTAAGTATCTCTCTCTCTCTCTCTCTCTCTCTGCAATGACATGAACTGTAAAGGTGGGGTTTTGATAGATGTTAGTGATTAGATTCTAGGACGGTTTTTTGGGATTTAGGGTTTTGAAAGGTCTTTACTTATGCTGAAATCTGTGTGTTTTTTTTCTTTGATGGGGTTGAGTCGAAATTTTAGGGTTTGGACGCCCTTAATCATAGTCATCATTACAAATGGAGAAAAACCATTCAATCTTATATTTATTCTGACTTTCTACTAAGTGCAGTGAAGTGGGGTTGTTTTGGTGCAATTCTTCTCCTTCTTCTCTTTGAAATCGGATTCGGACAATCGTTATTATGTTCGTTTGAAATGGAGTTTTTTTTTTTTTTTTTTTTTTGTAATGTTATTGCCCCTCTTTTGAATGCATTGTCTATCCATTTTAATACACGTGGTAGATTGCTTCATATAGGTCAATGTTATGGGAATGGTGTTTGTAGACAAACGTTGTTGAATGTTTTACATACTCTGCTGTTTGGAATTCTATCAGAGAAATGCCGCCTTCATCGAAACTCACTCGAGGGTCTAGACGTGGAGCTTCAAAAATGAAAATGGAGAAATTTAAGAGTAGAAAGAAAGGTGACAATAAAAACCCTAACTCTCTGTCTCTCTCTAAAAAAAAATTCAGTTTCTTTGATTTATATGATTTTATCTGAGGAAATAGTTAGAAGAAAGTAGTTCTTTGGTATCGTATGCACTTATTTTAATCCATTTACTGTTTATTTCTTAAATACTAGATTAGTTTTTATTCCAAAAAAAAAGAAAAAAAAAAGAAGAAGAAGATAATAAGTTTGTGGAAGATGTACCATCTTTCAGAAAAGCACCGGCCAACCCATTGTCTTCCCAAATTGTATTGTGAAAACATGCTGCCATTGGCTTGTAATGTTATAAAAAGGGGAAAGGTTTCATATGCAACCAGAAAAATCACCGTGGTTTGAATGTTTTGTGTACAAGTTTTTCTTCTACCACCCACTTGTGGCATATCTCCCTAGATGAATCGTCTGGGTCACTGAACTGTGTGCTGCTGACCCGACAAAAGGCTCTTGTAGCCATGGACAAGAAATTTCGCAGACTAATTGGTGAAAGCTTTGACGTATGGATGTTTGGAACTTACCACCAGTATTATAAAGTGAACTATATGTATATGTATAATGTATTTTTGGGTTTTCAATTTAGACTTGTTTTCAGTTTAAGAAATCCGAGGCTATGTGGTTTGGCGATGGTCTTTTATGCGATCCATTCTTTCTATGGATTGATGATAGTTGCTATTTTATTAACCTGATGAAAAGATATGCTGCTTTTATAACAGGACTGAAGAGGCCGAGAACACCAGATAAGATTGATACTACCCAGCGCTCAGGGAAGCATCGCCATGCCAATCATAAGCTTGATCGGAGCCCATCACCAAGTTCTTCAGGTATGAGAATATTCCACCCTAGAGTTATTTCTATAATTGGTTTCTGTTTTTTATGCTGACAAGGAAAGAAATAATAACTATACCTTTTTTTAAATGAAAAATTAAATCATATTGCAACAAAATGAAAAGAAGGAACAAAAATTTCAGCCCCAAGATTTCCTACAAAATTATAAACTCACCAATAGCTTAATTTAACTTAAAAGCCAACCAAAACAGATGAACATATCTGAAACGCAATTCACATAAACAAGACCATCTTAAATGCACATTGAGAGGCTGATATAGCACATTTCACCTTGGGATCTTAATGGTTATGGAGGAAGAGTAGATGAAGAATCTTGCAAAGTGTCTTTTGTTGCAATAGGCGATGCTTAGATCCTAGACTCAGCATGAAATGAGTATATTCTTCAAGTTTGATCATGTGCAAGAGATGTAAAGTATCCCTTCCTTATAATTCAAAATGTTTGAGCCTCTGCTCTTTAAATTGAATCATCGGTTGAATATTTGGTACCAGGCAAATGATTTGGCTGAGTCCAGTCAGTGAATGATTGTTTTAATAGTGAATGGTGATGAAACTTTCAAATTTCAATGTGCCAATTATACTTTGGTAAAAAATGACTATCATCTGTTGCATGTATTTACACCTTCTGATAAAATTTGTGGATTTAGAAATGCCTTTTTGCTATATGTGCTACTTCTTGATGGTTCATTATGTTTTCATGGAGTCAAACTTTTTGTTTGTATAATGTAGAGCATTCATATGAGGAGCATTCAGGCAGCGAGACTTCTGAGGACGTAGTGGTTTATAAAGAACCTTCAACGTATGACAACTTGTTAATGGCACTGGGATCTAGTAGTAAATCTATGGCCAATGTGTATAAGAGGAGGTAAACCTTCTTGTTTCTTTGCTCAATCATTTGTTTTTTTTTTTTTTTTTTGCTGCATCAAGCTAGGATTTGCAGCATAGTAACTTCACATTCGTGCTTTGCTAGTTTTGAATAGGATGTGCATGGCCTAAGCAATGCCATGCATCGTCTAGCACTGACCCAACTGATTATCATTCATAGTGGAATCTAGCTTTGGCCCATTCATAGGCTGCAGCCAGCTGGCCTATGTTAATGACTCATGTGGGGATGGGCCTACCCACATATGGTCTTATATGTACTTACATGAGGCGTCTGAAAGTTGTTTAAAATCATGTACTGGTGTTTGTCATGGTTGACCTGGAAAAGCAATACATCTACGTGATATGTAATGGTTTGCAGCCATCAAGGCACGTCATAGCATGAATTGTAATTTGACCGAAAAACTTATAAAAAACCCAAAAAGTAAAATCTTTTTTTTTTTTTTGAAAAATGTTAGAATCTAATTTTCGTTTTGTTTATGGCATAACGGTATTTAGTGGACCCCCAAAGTCATATTGGCCCTGTATCATTGTTTTATCTTAGATTGTTGAATCAATTGAATTTCAGCAATTGAATCAAATGTATTTCAAGGATTTCCCCTTTTTTTTTTGGCCTTGCAGCCAAGGGAGACTACCTCAATCTACCCGCCTAGGGATCACGTCCTAGGAGAGAGAGAGAGATAGAGAGAGAGATCCCTGTATTCTTTGTATTTTAAAGAATTTGATGTCATTCTAAACTTGCCCCTTCGATATTCTTTGTATTTTAAGGAATTTGATGTCATTTTAAACTTGCCCCTTCGATTTGAGAATAATAACAACATATTCAGACCTATATTTGTCCCAATTCCAGATTTCTAGCATCTGTTATTTGGAACTCAATTTGCATGATCATATAGCTTTTCCAGATTAATTTTTTTAACAGATCTGTCTTGTTTACCTCTCTTAAATTCACGCATTCATTAGCAATGAGGACCTTGCAATAATTTGATGATCTTTACAACATGACCTTCTATAAAGGGGTAAAATTACTTAACCTGCCTTGTAAGACAATCGACAGTCCTTTGTCTTGCTTGGCCTACATAAACGATTACCCTATGGGATGTAGGAAATTCTCCTCTAGGGGTCACTATGTTAAAAAAAAAAAAAAAGTTGTCTTTTTTTTTTTTTGGTTTGGGGGTGGGGAGGTCGGGTGCTGGCTGTAATCACCCTCATCCATGTAGTTTTCATGTTTAATCTTTCTCTGCCATGTTTGTGGATTTTATTTCGTAGTAAAATTGTTTAGTCATTTTACAGTATGCTCAATATGGTGAACCTTTATTTTAACTAGACAAAGAGAGCAAGAAGGCAAAAGTGAGTCAAGTGACACAGAAGAAGATGAAGGAGAACCTGAATCTGCTAGCTTGCTTGATGAAGAGGAGGATGTTGAAGGAGGTATTGATTAATTGACTAGTCTATATCCTTTCCATTCTAGTTTTTAACTTATGGTTTTTAATCATTGATCATGAATTCGAGAGGGCTTTTTTGTTTTTTTTGTGTGTGTGTGTGTGCGTGCGTGCGTGCGTGCGGGTGTGTGTGTGTGTGTGCGTGTGTGAAGTTGGTGTTACTTACCATTCAAAAAAAAAAGAAAAGAAGAAGAAGAAAAGTTGGTGTTAATGTACATAATGCTCACATGCCTTCTCAAGCCATCACAAGCACTTGCTGGACAACTTTGCATGGTCTCGATTATTTACTTCTGGACTTGAGTGCATGATTTCTGCATAATTCTGTTTCTTCAATTTTGAAATGTTTTTTCCTGACAGTTTGACCTCTGATAGGATCTGATAGTGAGTCAGAGGGCCATGCGGATGGAAATGAAGTAGGAGAACATAGCGTGGATGATCTTGAGGAGCAAAGTGGAGAAGCTGGAAGTGAAGATGAGGATGAAGCCTCTGATAACAGTTATGAGAATGATCTGGAAAATGATGGCCAAACTGCTCTTGCAACATCTCAAAGCGCAAGGTTGGTTCATGCCCTAGTTTTACTTCTCAGCCACACATCAGTGATGTCCTAATTTTGTGTGCCATGTCTTAGCCTTTCTAAAGTTATGGTCAACGATAACCTTTATGCAGTGTTTCCTTTTCCTCATATTTGCCATTTATGAAATTTTTTTCTTTTAGTTTGTCGATTCATTCCCACATATGCTGGCAGTGGTTTGGATGGCATTATTTAGTTGATTTAATTGAATATATTGCCCTGATTGATGGGTTCACTGCAAGCCATGGGGTTGCATCATTTTGTTTGGATATTTGGGCAAATCGATCACCAACTGGCAACTAGAGTACAAACTCAATTGAAATATCAGCAATATATGCATTTTGAAGTATTGTAGTATGAAAAATTCTGTGCAAGCAAATCAGGGAGGTTTGTCATTTTTTTTATATTATTGCTATTGCTAATGTTCCAAGGAAGAGTAAATCCTCAGGCATATGTTGTAGTGGTTGAGGTTGTTTCCAAAATTGTTTTGGGGAACACATCCTTTGTTGTCTTCTTGCTTTTGCCTCTAATAAATGTTCATAGCCTTTTATATCGATAAACTACAGTAGAAATTATTCTAATAAAATCTTAAAGTACTTATGAACAGAACACATGATCTTTTTTTTTTTTTTTTTTACTATTTTGGTGCAATCAGTAACCTACTTTGAGAAAGAAAGTACTGCTTTCCAGTTCCGAACTTTAACTTGGGACCAAGAAGGTGACACCAGGGGATGTGTGCTATATGTCTACATAATAAGGTTTTGTCCATGCTCAGCAGATATCGTCATTGCTGAACTTCATTGTTCCAGCTATGAATTACCTCTGCAATGCGGCTACATGGCCGTGTTTTGCGACTACATGGCCGTGTTTTTCGAATAAATTATTCCAGTAACTGCACAAATCAATCGTCTGATGTGAGCCAGATTTAGCATCCTGTCATTTATGTTTGCGTTCACAAGCACCCTGTGCTCAGGTTGCTTTGGTAGGAACAGGAGTACACAAGTTTGACTTCATTGTTTTGCACTGATGTAGTTGCAAACTCCATTTACTCAATCTTTTTAATTTGAGAATTGTATCGCAAACAGTCGTATTTTACATGCTCATTGTTGCAACCCTAGAGCTTGCGTGGGAATCAACCTACCTTTCATACAGAAAAAATGGAAAGAAAGAAAGATTGCCATCATTTAATTTTAAACTAGATTATATGGTAGGTGGTTTTGATGTAAATTACATCTAGGTCAAATTTACATTTTACACTTGTTCGTGTTTATGTTCTTTCTCCTTGAGTAGTTTTTTGACTTTTTTCTTAGTCTCAAAATTTACATCTTACACTGGATGTCTATTTACTCATTGCAGTTCCTTCAGCACTCACCTGGGGCATGTGCTATCAAAAGCAGATGTTGATGATTTACTGAAAAAGAAATCGAATTTTGAATGGGAGGTGCCTGCTGTTGACATGCCATTGTCAAAATGGGTTGGAACAGGAGATTGTTTCTTTAAGGTATAACCTATCATATACATTTTTGTGGTTGTTTAAAAGCTTTCTCCTTAACATATGGTTGGATGAGTTGTCTTTCTGTAGAAGTAAGTCTATTCCTTTATTTAAAGGAAAATAGCAGGCATGACATTTTATTTAAAATTTACTGCCTACTTTGGTAATGAGTCCCAAATTGCAAATAAAGGGGCTGTAACACCAAGCAGTTGCTGTACTGCAGAATTCAGCAATAAAGATCCGCTTGGAACCACTATAAACACAGAAACAAGGTAGGAACATCACCAACAGTTCACATATCAGTGTGGATCTGTGTTTTGGATGTAAACTCAAGCGGTCTCACCACTTGCACAAGTCTGGGGGCTTAAATTTCAATCATGTAAAATTCGTCAGCAAAATATGGCTGCTGGCTGTATTTTTCAATAAATGCATACAAAAATGTTTAAAGCCCTAAATCTAATCTAAATCATTCATTAATCTCTATAAATAAAAGGAATTAAGTCTGAACTGTTGCCTAGCTACTTAAAACAAAGAGAGAACTGTTGGGTGTGGCTTGGTGTAATGCCAAAGCCCAAACCAATTAAAGAATTCTACAATTGCAGATCCTTTGCATCTGTAAATATTAAGGCTGAAAACTTGATGATTCTGATTTACGTCGATTTTCACATTTTGTAGGAGGGTGACAGGGATGCTGGTTATGGGCTTAAGTTACGACTGTATAAGCATTGGCTAGATGTTTACAAAACTTCGGGAGGCCATGATTTTCATTCATCCAAGCAGAGGCTATTCTTCACACTCTGTAAGTTATGCTAATATTGTCCATATGCCTTTGACTTCCCTGAGAAGATTTGTTCTCTCTTTTTTTTTTTTTTTTTTGCCAATTACGTTGGTCATCCATTCGAACATTTTATCTCTCCCTGTGGATATATTATATTGTGGTATCTGTATGGAATACTTTACTGGAAGCTTCTCTGTTTGTGATGCTTCATTTTCTTCCATAATGATGATCACAAAGCAGGAGATGCATCATTTGTATATAAGGTTGACATTTATGGTCGTTTAGAAGTTATTCTTTGGAGATGTATTCATGGGCATCATTCGCCTTTAGCTATATGTTGGTCTAAAAATGCTTCAATATATTATATATTTATAATACTCAAATGAGCACCATCTTGTGTGCACCCTTTTTTAACCAGCACAGAGGACCCGCTTTTTCTCAATGTAGTGGTGAATTTTTTTATTTTTTATTTTTCATTTTTGGTTTAGAATTTGTCTGATAATGTGCAGTAAAATGAAGGAAATAGATGTAGACTGTAGAGAAAGATGATCGCATGAGTTGTAAATCATAGATGATCATGAGAAGAGACTGTAGCATAGTTGGAAAGTGCTCAGTGTTGCAACCACAAGGTTGTGGATTCAAATCATGTTGACATTGAGAAAAAAAGATTACATCTAGAATCTAAGAGACTACTGTTGTCTCCTTTAAATCACCCCCATCTTAAATATTGAGAGACAAGCACCAATATTTTTTTCTTTAATCTTGAGCCTAAATCTGTAGTCTTTCTGGAAATATGATACTCAGATAAGTACCACCAATTGGCAAGATCAAGCATTTCTTGGACTGCAAAGGTGGTGATACACCCTATGTGTGTTTGGTAAGGGGTTTGATGAGAATTCTCATGGAGGTCAGATGGCATCTCACCAATATGGAGGTTGTTATATGCGTATAGTCTCGTACTATCAGGATTTTATTGGAAAGTTTTGCTCAAATTTTTAGGAAAGAATCTCATTGGTATTTGTTTCCTATTGTGATCATGGCTCTAGTTGTCTATGTGACTACTTTTCTTATTTGATGAAAATTCTGTAATGGGAAAAAAAAATCTTGTAAGACTATTTAAGGAAGGTATTCACATGTGATTGTGCGTGGAAAACAAGGGTTCGTTGTTTAACTCCCTTTAGGGAGTTGAATATTTGTGGATATCTTGTGCGGGCGTGATTCTTCTGATACAAGTTGAGAGGCCTTCTAGTGGGAAAGACTCTTGCTTTGGAGATTATTTTGGGTTTAGTTTGCTTTGGTGATTATTTTGGGTTTGGCATGTACAAGGTACATCACTGTAGTCTCTTGTCCTCTCTTTGCTACATTGTATCTTCTTTCCCCCTTGAAAACACTTGATGGCAGCGATTCAGCATTTTAAAACTCAGCTGAGTCGACTTGGACTCTGACATGGCCAAGTCTCTTTGTAAGGGACTCGGCCAAATCCTATGAGTGCGTGTGAGAGAGATGAAGAGATTTGTTGTATTTGTATATTTATTACTTAAAAGACTGGCATTGCTAAACAAAGTCAAAGGCTGCAAGCAATGAAGAAGGGCTGACATTTCTTTTTGAAATGGTTATGAGAGAGAGAGAGAGAGAGAGAGAGAGAGAGAGAGAGAGAGAGAGAGAGAGAGAGAGAGAGAGAGAGAGAGATGGGTTTGCTGTTGTACACTTGTACTTGCTTGTGTATATTTTTCATTTAAAGACATGTTTGGCAAGATAGTCAAAAGTTGCAAGGAATCAGTAAAAGTAAGAGGAAAGGACTGCCATTTCTTTTTGCAATGGTTTTGATTTGGACAATGAAATGAAGTGGACAGGGAGATGTAGGAGACAGAGAGCAAGCTATTGATGGAAAAGCTGTTTCCTTTTTTTATCTTTAAAAAAAACAAAAAAGGGACTTTACTGGACTTGGCTATCACACCCGACTTGACTTACCTAGACCATGGCCAAGTCGGGAGCCAAGTCCAAGTTTTGAAATGCTGGAGATTATAGATTGACCAAGTTCACAAAATTAGTCTTACCTGGTACTTGACCAGACCACACTCCCCATAGTAGAATGAATGCTGCTATGGGCAGATGAACATGACACTCTTGGGAACAACCTGTAGTATGTCAGGGAATGCTTACTTGCTAAAAGACTTGTGCGGAATCGTTTAGCATGGCTTGTTTCTTGGTCAATTAGTGATGCAGCAAAAGAATTGTTTCCCACTTGTTTATGAGCCCAAACACCCTCAAGGCCCAATTTTGAACGTATACGAAGAGAAATTTAGCACATTTACTTATCATTGATCGCTCGAATAGCCTACAATCCTTTGGGAGAACAAAACCAAGGAGAAGTGTAGAAAATTGCATAAACAACAACTTGTTATTGAATAAACTGATAATAACCAAAACTGAAACTTCCATCTTTACAATGAATATAAATCATAATTAAAACCATTGTTATGAAAATTGAAATCATATTATAAATCATTCGAAGGGGATGAATTAATTCATATCGTAAATTATAGGATTTTTTGTTTTTGTTGTTACAACATAAAAAATAATAACACATGTTTGTAAAAAAAAAAAAGAAAAAGAAAATAGCACTTATTCTAATCCAACCATTTCCCTTCAATAGTAGCATCCGTACAGTAACCAATAAGATTGTGGTACAATCATATGAAAAACATCATGGCATACATTAATAAGTCATGAATGATTATATGTGTGAATAGTTAACTATGTTTTAGTTATCAACTTACTAAGAAGATGTATTAGTTGGAATGGTTTTTTTATTTTTTTTATTCTCTTGAAATAAAAGAATAAATAAATAAAATCTATATCATCTACTTTGCATGGTTAGGATGTCTCCTGAATTTACGGAAGTGTTCGCGATAAGAAACCGAAAAAAGAAAAAATATAAAGAATGTAGGACGAAGCCCATATGGAGAGTCGAATGCTCTAGTTACATGCGGATTCCTTATTTATCTCAATAACTCCTCCAAATCGCATATAATCTTAATAGGCTCTGTTAATCTCTAGATAACCTTTTTAAAATAGAAATACTAGCAAAAAAAAAAAAAATAATAATAAAAATAAGTAAAAAAAATTGCCAATATTAACCATTGTCCATTGGGCTGTGGCTATGACGAATCGCTTGAACCGTAAGATCTAATAGAACTAAGTATCTGATTGTAAGTTCCACACCTAAATCTGAAGATTCACCCATAAATAGATATGTCACATTGATATGAATCTTTTTTCTTAGGTTCACTATGAATTATAGGATTTAGGATACAAATTATGGGATTTTAATGACTGCTTTAAACACAAAACAGTAAGAGAAATCCTAATTATCCATCATAACTTTGGATCTATATGAAACCTTAACTTGAGTCCTAATGCACCTTTAAAACAATCCTTAAACAAGTCAAATAAATAGAATAAAAAAGAGATTGAGCTGCTCGAATGTCCTGGATGAACTCTAGCTTAGTGACTGTGGGCTGGATGAGATCTTGCTGGAACTTCCTGGATGAACTGGACCACATGTGGCCTTGGCGAGACCAGTCAACTGCTTCCATCGATCTGCGAGTCCTGTGACTGGATGATGGCTGTTTCTTTTAGGCTGGGCCTTCTCTGTGCCCAGCTTTGATGGGTCAAATCCAGACTGTTGGCTGTCCGTAGATCTGGGCCTGCTAATTGTATTTGAGCAATTTTGGGTCTGTTTTTATTCCTCTTTTAACTCAGAAAGTTTTAAATTTTAATTTGGACCATCTGGCCCGTCCAGTCTTTTCTTTGACCTGATCTATTCCGATATATTCGGCTTTTGGTAAGATGGATCAAGAGCTCATTCAATTGATCAAGATTTTCTTGATACTTAAGGGCATGATCTTTCAAATAGTTATCATTGATTGGACCACTTGAGTCTGCATCAATTAGTCACCCTCTATGGTCGTTGGACTCATTAATTCCAGGAGCTATAGTCTGACAAACCTCTAGATTATTCTGATTTACATGTTTCAGGTGTAAGAAGGTACCAGATGCCTACCATCCCTTTTCTCATTTTAAATTTTGTCCTTGTAGCCTCCAAAGCTATATTAGCATCCTGCTGTATTGAACTGGACAAAAATGAAACCATAAGGCCCCAAGAAAGACTTTTTTTGTTTTGTTTTTTTGATTGGTAAGAAAGCCTATTAACTTGAATTCAGATATAAAAAACCGCCCTGCCTTGCTTATACCTGTATGGTGATCTGCTCTGGTAACATTACTAACAAAGAGTGATCAAAGAGCCTTGCAACCACCCGAAACCATTACCCATTATAACCTGGTATATCTTCCCTTTCTGACGGGGAATTCTGCTTAAGATTTTTTCCCTCCTTTTTTCTTCCCTTGTATTTTTAGCACGTTAAGTCTGATGTGATTTTGAAGTGTATTCTTGGTAATCAAAATGATTTACATATAGATATTATGGGTGCTACGTGATGGTGCAATTTGAAAGTTATCTTAATTTTATTTTGTTTAATCTATTTTCATAAATTTATGTGCATGTATAATTTGTTGGGTGGTTTATATGATGAGGTTACATGATTCGTGATTACCTGTTTTAGGCAATAGCTATCGTGATATAATGCACTGTAACAAGAAGCCCTTTTATCTCAAAGGCCAGGAAGAAGATTCAAGTATCATGGATGGGTACATCATGCATGCTGTATGTTCAGATCCTTATTTATGGTGGCACTAGATGCCTCTTAGTTTATTTCTGACCAAAATTCCTTTTAAGGTGGTGCTTTTATCTTTCTTTTTGGTGGGTAAATCTTTCTTATATTGTTGACAAATCTCTGATGTGTTGTTTGCAGTTGAATCATGTTTTTACAACTAGAGTTCTTGTGACAAAGAATGATTCAAAATTGGCCAAGCGTCAAGAAAGGGATGACGAAGAGATTCTCAATGATGATAGGTTCCTTGACCATGGGTTTAATCGTCCTAAGGTAGAGTATTGATTGCTTTTTTTTTTTTTTTTTTTTTTTTTGTGTTTTGGTTGGTGGGGGGGGGGGGGGGGATGGGATGCAGATTGGACTCAGAATGGTAAAAATATATATATATATATACTTTATTGATTGTACTAATTATGATACATGTATGCTGTTTACCTTTGTACTAATTATGATACATGTGTGCTGGTTAGTATTAGTATTTAAAATCTTTTATATATCTGTGTGACTATATTTTTGCACAGGTCCTTAAGTGTGAGTAATTAATTAATCAGCATGGCTCATGCAGGTTTTGATCCTATTGCCACTTGGAAGCATTGCATTGCGTGTTGTTAAGAGGCTAGTACAATTGACACCAACATCCCATAAAGTATGGTCCTCCTCTTTTAGTTTGTGATTACCTCTACCACCTGTTAAGTTCAATGTAATATAGAACTTTTTGGTTCACAAAACTAGTATATGGTTTGTTTATCTTAAAATGAATATCTTCTTTCAATAGTTTTCCATATTTCCTTCATGACTTCTGCAGTTGTGCACTGTTGGATGCTTACCTATGGTTAGATGTCTGTGACATTCGGAATGGGTGATCAAGAGTGAGAATGGAAAAGGCAAGGATGGCTTTCTCAAAGCTAGGTTAGACTGAGAGACATATAGGGTGAAGATCAAAATAGTGGTTGCCAAAATGCTATGTAGCGGTTGCGGCGGGTATAGCAGGCAGTGGCCAAAACGCTATGTAGCGGTTGCGGCGATATGTAGCAGTGTGAATTTTTTTAGTGGACAAATGTTTTTGAATCTTATATACGAATCTTGTTTGTTTTTAGTGATTTGAAACCATATAAAGGTAGAGACAGCTTTAGGAAACGCTGTTAAGGAGGCAAAATAGGAAAAACAATGTTTAAAAGTAAAATTGCTTGGCTGTACTAGATTTTAAACCGTAGTGCTGCTATTTTCAAAATAGCGTAGCGGTCAAGATAATACGGCCACTACGCTACGTAGCGGTCGCTATTTTGGAACCATGATGTAGGGCATTTTTGCCTATTATAGGAGCTGCAATTGTTTGAGACGTTTGTGGGTGCATTGTTGTTGGCAAGATGAAGTTTGGTGGTTGGGTTGGAGACTAGGCGTTCGTTGCTTTGATTGTTGTTGAACAAGTTGCAAGCTAGATGCCAAAAGAAATAAAAAAAAGTTGCAAGCCAGGGCATTCAACTTGAGTGGTTGTGAGTAAGAATGATAAAGTAAGCTTAGCTTTCTCCATGCCAGTTAAAGTGAGTGACTTTAGGGAGTAAATCTCAGCTATCTAGAAGCTTTGCAGTTATTCAAACTATTTGCAGGTGCATTGATGGTGGCAAGATGGAAGGGTTTGTGGTGGCTGGATTGGAGACCAGGTGCCATGTTGCTTTCAGTTGGATTGAGGACCAGTTGCCATGTTGCTTTGATTGTTTTTGAGTAAGTTGCTAGCTAGGGCATTCGAATTAAGTGGTTATGAGTGAGAATGGAAAGGCAAGAATGAGTTTCTCCAAGCCAGCTAGATTGCGATATTTTCGACTACAAAACAAACTTCGGCCATCATAGATGCTTTGCGAGATTTGTGGGTGCATTGATGTGAGAAAGATAACGGGCTCACAGTGGTTGGAGGAGAGAGAGGAAGAGAGGTGTTTATTATTTTGTGTTTTTGTATATTTGTCTCATCTGCAAGGGTGGTAGTGATGAGGGGATTTGGAATATAGCCCCTTTTCCTCATGTGGGTTCTCTTCCTAAATATTCTGTCTGGGACTCAATATCCAGAGTCTTTGCTAGTGTGAAGGAACATAGAAATCAGTGTCTTTTAGAACTACTGTATATACAATAGTGTTTACATTTGTATATAGCTTAGGAATACCATACCAGGTTAAAGAGTAGTTATTATTGCACACCCTTTTTTTGTGCACGTGCACACCTCATAGTCGGGCCCACCTGATGACCCATCCGAATGGACCACACACATGGGACACCCCTGAATTATACCGGGCCCAATTTTTAACACCCATTCGAATGGTCTGTACGATTGGATCGATGGATCAATTTTTAAAGGGCCGAAACTTGTTTGCCCTTAATGAAGGGGTTAGGATGATTAGATGGGGCCCATATTTAATACACAGTTTGGCGGTTGGCCCCAACTAGATGAAGAGATCTCCACTGGTCCCATCCTCAAGTGGGGTCCTAGGTGGGCCCCACATCGAGGTGTGCATTTAAGCTTAAATGCGCATCTAGATAACTACTCCCATTTTAAATATCCTAATAGATTAGTGATTAGAATTAGATTGATTTGATTTATTGTAATTTCTTAAATCAAAGGGATTGTATAAGGAGGAAGAAGCTAATTAAAGGGAGACCTGAATAGATAACTACTACATTCTCTCCTATATATTCTCTTAATCAATTGTCATGGTATCAAAGCCACAACATTCTCTAGGACTTGTTTTTTATAAAGATTGATCATTAGTTCAAATTCACATGGGTTCACTCTTGTGGGAAGGATGGATCTGGTGCTATTTTTCTTTTAAGGACAGATTTGGTTCTCTATTTTGCTAGAAGTCCTTCCCAACTGTATCTCTGGTTGCTGTCAATCGAGGGTTCCTCTGATTGGATCTTTCTGTGGGCTTCCAGTTATATATTCTTCCGATCTAATGTAGTGGGATGGGCGAAAAAGTGTGGGAGTGAACTGTGGAGTTCCTCTTTCATTGCAGAAGAGTTATAGTGATTTTTTCTGTTCTTTGCTGTTGTCTTTCTTGCATACAGAGATTCACAAATGAGGCATAGTTGTAAAATTAGGTTCAACTTGGTCAAAACGGCAAAATTATTTTGGTTTAGATAGGAGTTTAAACTGGACACCCCGTAAAAAAATATCTGGTCTAAATTTTAAACCTTTTCATACAAACTCCACAATTCCAATCCGAAATCCTTGGTTTTGGTCAAAATGGCTGAAATTCCTAATTTCATCCAATTTTTTTTATTTTTTTTTTTATAAAAAAAAAATCTAAATTGAACTTGGTTTGTGCAACTTTCTTATGAAATTGCCCCAAAGAAAACCCTTGTCTTTGTCGAGAAGAAGAAGAGAGAAGAAAAAATACACAATGTAAAAAGGGGAAAAAAAAGAGAAGAAACGGGAAAAAAGAATAGAAGAAGAAGAACGAAAAAGGGGAAGAAAAAGGAACAATAGATGATGTAGCAAGCACCAATGACGAGATCAAAGACAGATGAGCGACAAGCAGTATTTCAAGCTGAGAGGGTTTTGTGATAGTGGGGTTGAGGTTTCAGCGGGATGGTGGGGTGTGTGTGGTGTATATATATATATATATATATATATATATATAGAGAGAGAGAGAGAGAGAGAGAGAGAGAGAGAGAGAGAGAGAGAGAGAGAGAGAGAGAGAGAGCAGGGCTCTCCTCAGCTGAAATAGTGCTTGTCACACAAATCAAAGTTGATTATATTTGTTTTTTGCATGATGGAACTGAAAATTTCAGTTCTAATTGTATTTATCTTGATTTTGGAGATGATCATCATGCAAAAAACAATGATAATCGACTTTAATTTGTGGGACCAGCACTGTTTCAGCTTTGGATAAGCTAAGCTCAAGCTTAGGATAAAATCTAGTAAGCTCATGCTTGTGGGGCCCACCTTTGATCCATCCAACTAGACTAAACACATGACCCCTCTAAATTGCACATGTTCACTAACTTTCGGTTAGATCCGAATTTATCGGACCATTGGATTGACTATGTATCAATCCGAATGGACTATTGACCATTAAACTTTTGGGTCCATATGGAGATGATAGAAATCACGGTTGGGGCTGATTTTTTGTAGAGAGGAAGATTCAAGGGAGTCCTTGAAATCCCCTCACCCCCATCCCCATGTGGGTCCCCAGGTGGGCCCCACCACACACTTGAGCTTACCTTCTCCTAAGCTTGAGCTTAGGAGAGCTGGCCCCATATAGATATATATGTATATGTAGATATATGTATGTATATCTATGCATGAATATATATTTCAGAAAATTGGCCCCGACATTGTGCTTCTCTTTGAAAAATAATGTAAAGAAAACTCCTGATGAGATTAGGGGTTTCACCTCCAATGGAAAATGGGTCCACTATCAGATTGATCAAATATAAATTTTTATAAGAAATTTACAAAAAAAAGGTCTTAAAATTTATTTTTTTCCAAAATTTTTGGATGAAATCCTAAATCTTGGCAATGTAGAAAGAACAATATAACATATTGCATTACTGATTTTTTAGAGTAAATTTTTTTTTAAATATTTTCTACAGCTATATATATATATTCTTTTTTAAATATATATATATATATATTTATTTTTTTGAAATGGAACTCCGAAATGTTTCACCGAAATTCTTAATCAGTCAAACTACTTCTCAGTTTGGAGGCCAAACTGAAACAGGGTCCTAGATGAAATTGACAACTATGAAATGAGGTCTTGGGGGTTTCTTTAGGGATTGTTTGTTTGCACTTATGCACTTGCGTAATGGTTGCTTGAGTCATGATCACGTCTTTTTCCTCTCGTTTATGCATGTGATGTGTAAATGAGATGTGAAATGGGTATAAATGAGGCCATTTTCAGCCCCTCATTTACCTACTTGAGGAGGTGGTAAACGGTTACATGAATAAATGAGAAGCCCTGGTATAGGTTGCAATAGGGATTTCCAACTGGACAGGTTGTGGGTTTGAACCCTCTTAGCTGCAATTTTTCCCACTTCTGTCGGCCCCATGTTGGTAATCTGTGCCATTCAATTTTTTTCTATATAGGGCTAAGAAACCCTTAGACACTTCGTGAAAAGCATTAAAAATTTTCCAACCAATCGTTCTAATTTTCTGCACTTTTGTGGGCCCCTAGTTTATGATCTGAACTGTTCAGTATTCTTATATAAATGATAAGCATCAAGACATTTAGTTTCATATCTTCGATTTTCATAGATTTTAAGAAATTGTGAAGAACATAAAAAAAAAAAAACACCAAACACATCTAAAACCATTGGACATACTCATTTACACGTGAAAGTGGTGATTTTGACACGCATAGTAATGTATTTCACATAATGAAACATTTGAAGTTGAATCCTTTAAAACCCATCTTCATATCCCATGTGTAAACGGCAAATGATCCCTTACCTAAGTCAAGGGTGGATAGAAATCAACTGTTGTGGGTTCATCTTATTGTGTCAGTTTTTGGGGATATCTTTGGTCTATTTGTTTACTTTTGATCTTAATAGTGTACATCTCTATGCTAATATTTGTTTTGCTTAATTTTTTTGGATCAATGGATTTTTTTTTTACTGATTATAAAGTAAATAAAATAATGAATATATAACTATTAAAATAGTAATATCAGGAGAACCAGAGGAGGAGAAAATGAAGTTTTTTGTAGCATGTTAAGGAGGTGATGAACTCTTTCTGTTATGCTATATTATTTCATTTGACAAATGTTTTTGATGACCATTCTAGGCCAATGTCGAGTACATTGATCGTTTTACAAAGGAGTTTGGAAAGAGAGCCACTGAAGACGATGATGATATGATTGAAAAATCAAACCATGTTGAAGATGATGGAAATTCAAAATCTCGGAAGTCCTCAAAACCTGCAGACTTTCAAGCCCTCTTTGATGGGAACAATGAAGACCACTTTATGATAGGCATCAAGTTTACCAAGTAAGGCAATATCTTAGCTTTAACATATTCGTATCTGCAGCGGATCTGGTTTTTAAAAGAAGGTTCAAACAATTTACCCATATTGCCCAGTCCAAGGGGGCATTTGAGTCCTAAAAAGTCTTTAATGGAACCCTCACCCATATGGAGTGCATGGGATGTGAAACTTTTTAGATCGAAGCATACAATACACGAATATATCATGTGTGGTTTTGAACCTCGAAATGCACAATCCCATTGCTACAGCGAGTCAGTCTGATAAATTTTAGTCAATTTTCATAATCAGTGTATAGTTGTCCTGCTTTTAACAGTTTATTTTCCTGTATGCTTGGGAGGAAATTATCTTTTATGTGCAGGTCCTGAATGCACTGGTTATGTTACAACTATAGGGAAAATGTATTCTCGTGTCTCTCATCTTTTAGATTGTTGGTTTTGTAGGAAAAGCATAAAGCTATATGGTGATTTTTATTCCTCAGACATGATTGTGGCATCTCCTGTTGGACTAATTACTGTAAGTAATTTTTTCTTGCATTTTAATCTTAGATTGATGATTTTTGTCATGATTCGCATGGTACCATTGCTCCGCATTCGATGCATTGAATGGTTCAGGCTACTTCAAGTCTGCTTCTTCTTCACCTGTGCTTTATTCACATGTACTTAAATCAGATTAAAAAAATAAGAGAAGGTTGGATCAGAATCTGTACACACGCATCGTGTTGCAGCTGAACTTGTGAAAGCTTGATAAAAATAATATTGTTTTCCACTACTGAAACGGCTCATCAGAGTTCTAATGTTTCTCTACACTGTTTCACAAGTGGTTCCTAGTGCTTAGTCTGTGGTACGACGTTGATTGTTGAGAGTTTGTGACCATAGGTGTCTATAGGTTGTAATGATACGTTACAATGGTGTGCGCACGTGTTCATTTGTGCCGTAGATGTTGATGCAGCATGGAACATTGAAATATACAGAAGGCGGCCCAAGGACACTATGAAAGAACATATGGGTCCCACATGATTACCAGTCTGTCCGCATAGTTAGTTTAATAGTAGTTAGAAATGGAATTATCATTATAAAAAAAGAAATGGAATTATTGTGCGTCAGGAGGCGTCAAAGTTATAAAAACATGTATCATGCGCATGGTCCAAAATCATAGTCACCCTATCCACCGCAATTGACCATGAAAATCGATGTCATAGTTCGTGGCTGCCGTGGCCTGAAACAGCGTGATTTTTTTTGTCCTAAAAAGTCTGATACAATATCTAGAAATCCAGAATATTGAAAAAAATGCTAGAATTCAATATTTTTTTGTTGGGCACGTTATAAAGCAATTGATAGGTCTCCTAGAGTCGTATACATCCTGTGTTGTTGTTCCATAAAGTATTGTTTAATTTGTTCAAATTTAATGAGAATATACTTGCTAACAATTGTAAAATTATTTATATAAGTCATATATTATTTATAGAAACAAAGTATTTTTAACCAGTAAACATTCTTTTTTTTAAAAAAAAAAAAAAAACTACATCTCCATAGATTTGAAATGTCAGTTCATATGGCCTATAAATTGAACAGATATGATTGATGTGACTGATATTTCAATAACTGGTTGATGCGGTTGATATTTTGCCAATAAATTGGAGATACACAACGATGTTTTCATATTATCCCTTTCACATATTGACTTTGAGCCTAGTACCAATACATGATACATATTTGGCTGATATTTTGAACCATGCTTCAACAACAGTAGTTCACAAGTAGTCTAGGCCATAAACCCCACACCCACCCACCCACCCCCCCCCCCCCCCCCCCCCCCAATTGACTTTATTCCTGCCAATGAAAGAACAAAAACTTTTTTATTTTTATTTTCTGAACACAACTCTTAGCTGCGACACCAAATGCAAAATGGCCGAAAGGTTTCTGTTTAGAATCCAGTTGGAAGGGTTTTTAAATGAAATTGACAACCATACTTCACCAATCACCACTTCTAAATTTGATGTTTGAGCATGCATACACGGTATTTCGAGAATCAGTGAATGATAAATATTTGTCCTTGTAATAGTGATGCAAATGAGTTTACCTGCTAATCTCTGATGTCGTCAAGTATATTTCATTATCCAACTGCAACATATGATTCACCTGATGAAGGAAGAGTATCAACTGGCTTAGTGCCCCAATCACTAATCAACCAAAGTGATGCACATATTTTCTCTCTAATAGATAAACTTGGTTGAAATCTAAAGACTTCAGATGCCAAGGAAATATATTGACAAACCCTACTCTTTAATGCCAAAGTCTAACAAAGACTACGGAGCTACAAGAAGAAAGCCCTCCACTAAACTTCTTAAAGCTAGCACAAGGAGATTGCTTTAAATCATGTAGAGCCTTTTTTATGACATGGGTAGTGCACACTTTTCAATGATAACATTGTGAAACTTCTACATGAATTTGGCATTGTTTTATCACCTGTTGTACTTTTTTGTTACTAATGTTGGACTTCATTTTTCATGTATTGTCAGAAAATTGGCAATGCCGAGGTTGACAAGGAGAAAGATGTTGATTTTCTTTCCTCAATAGAGGTGATTTTTGGTTTTCTTGTTTTCAGGAACCAAATTGATGTCTATCTGTTTCTGTTCTGACTCATATTTCATAGTCATTCAAATTCTTATGAATACAAAATGTTTGTTGTGATGATTAGGTATTGATAATTGATCATGCAGATGTAATAGCGATGCAGGTACATCACATGAATGTTTAGTTGTTTTCACATTAATTTTACTTTCCCAAGTATTATTTTCATGGCTTTTGTTGCATTAACCTTGCAGAATTGGTCCCATGTGAATTCCGTGGTCGAGCAACTGAATCGTATACCATCTAAGCAGCATGGGACTGATATTATGCGTATCAGGCAATGGTAGGTATTTATGAATTGCATAATATGATTATATCAACAACGTTGCCTGATATATTTAATATTTAACCGTATACCATCTAAGCAGCATGGGACTGATATTATGCGTATCAGGCCATGGTATGTATTTATGAATTGCGAAATATGAGTATATCAACAGCGTTGCCTGATAGATTTAATATTTTTTATTTTGATTTGTATTATCTCTTTTGTGTATCAAAGAATTCTTTTTTTTTTTTTGGGCTGCTGGGCACGTCTAGTCACCTGGGCAATTTTAGAATCTACATTGTCTCGGGCTTTCAGCTAATACCACTATAGTCTCTGTCCGAACTTTCTCAAGGCACAATGTCTATTGATTGTTATTTTCATAATCTCATTCAACATTGAACTTTTCACTTTCATAAAATGTACAATTAACTTTAAAGGTTACTATTATGGAACTGATGCATTTTTTTTTTTAAACCATATCTTGTGATTAGGTATCTCGATGGTCATGCTCGATTTTATCGCCAAACAATACTATTAAGCTCTTTTCTTAACCCAGGTATGAAAATGCTCAAATATTTTCTTCCGTGATTATTGAATCTTGCCGCGTTCTTTTAAAAGGTTTACTTTATTCTAGTACTTCATGGCTCTCTCTCTCTCTCTCTCTTTTCATGTTTTGGTTGACAACATGAATTCTGTTTCTCCATTCCAATCTATCTTGAGCCAAATCCTCGGATAGGTTGCACTTATTTAGATTTATTGTTACTACTTCCATCCTCATCCTCTTCGGCCTACCCCTTCCCCTTGGTGTTCCATCAACTTGCATAGAAAACTTCTCTTCACTGACACTGTTGCTGACCCGTGTTGGACATGTCCAAACTATCTCAAATGGGTTTTCCTTATTTTATCACTTATTGATCATCATCATCATCATCATCATCATCAATCATCATCAAAGCCTTGTCTCAACCGTATTGGGGTTGACTACATGAATTTTGTTTCTCCATTCCAATCCGTCTTGAGTCCAAATCCTTGGATAGGTTGCAGTCCTTCGTATCTATGTTTACTACTTCCATCCACATCTTCTTTGGCCTACCCCTTCTCCTTGGTGGGCAATCAATGTGTATAGTAAAAAAAAAATTCTTACCGGTGCTATTGCTGACCTACATAGGACATGTCCAAACCATCTCAAACTGGTTTCTCTTATTTTATCACTTATTGATGCTACCCCTAAATGCTCGAAAACGCTCATTTCTAATTTTATCCTTCTTAGTTTTACTACACATTCACGTCAACATTCTCATTTCTGTGACTTTATTAGTGAAAACCTATTTAGAAGAGTGATAGCTGTAGAGGGAAAGTGGATTTGATAGGAAACTGATGGTGTGCTCTTGTCAGGAACAACTGTTTAAACTTAAGTACCTAACCATCATATGTTTAATGTTCTGTGCAATTTTTAAGGTAGTCTAACCGTCCCTTGCGATACCAGGTCTATGAGATTTTTATCTTGATCCCATTAAATACCAAAACAAATGCAAAGGCGATATAGTGTAGGAGGAAAGAAGTAGATGGAAGAAAAGATGTAGATTAAAAGGTTCGGAGATAAAGGAGACTACCTTTAGATAGACAGGGATATGAAAGATTTCCTTAAATTCTCAAGCACCAATATATCAAACACAGTCAATTGGTTTTATAGCTGTGAATTTTTCTGCCATTCTGTAGCCCCAACACTATTTTCTCTTTGTTGATAAGCCATTTTAAGGGATGCTCCAACTTTAGGTGATCAGTATTTTGGTTTATATTCTGTACTGAGGAAAGAAGACATTGTTTCTAGCCTTTTCTGATATCCTTGCTTATTTTTTTGGATATTTTTGGGGTAAAAAAAAATACTCCCGTTGCAATGGCCGTGAACCGCAACGATCGGTTCGGTTTTTTGGGTGAATCGCAAAGACTACCGCGACCTTAATTATAAACTACCGCTACCTCAATTATAAACTATCTGAAAACTCACAGTCCCTCCAGCTCATTTCACGCAACTTGCTCACTTTGAGTTGACAAGCACAAATGATCAAATCAGTGGGAGAACAGGGTAGGAACTTGATATGGAAATGGGCATCCAAAAACTTCCAGCTGCTTTTTTACTTGAAAAATAAGGTACATTTCCGTGGAAATGGAAATAGCCAAAAGCATCCGTAAGAGTTAGGACTAGAAAACATTGCACCAGCAGCCTTAGGAGTAGAAACATGTTGCAGCCAGGGTTTAAAGTGGCGGAGACTAGAAACAGATCACAACTCACAACCATGGTGTATGATGGCCATTATGTACTCTGCATAGTGGGTTTAACTGCTATGATATATATTATGTACATAGACATAGTGGATTGTATTGCACTTTATTGGCTGATATTGATAGAGTCAATTTGCATCAGCCGCTACGCCCTCCTCATAATTCATTTTTCTAAATGAAAAATGTTAATTTTTTTTTAGAAAGGCCATTGTATCATATGAAAGCTTCAAATGGGCCCCTATGTTTATTCATTTCTTACTCTATGCCCTTTGTTTTTACTAATACCTCCCATGATCTGGTCCTCATCGTCTTCCCCTAGTTATCTTTGAACACCTGGGACCCTTGCATGATTCAATCCATCCATTTTTAGTCTACTTCCACAACTTGAACAATAACACACTGTCTAATTCTTTAAATTGAACCCCTTTTCTCGATCAAGATCATTAAGATGAGCTCTATGGTAATCTGATATTCAAGAATGCTATTTGCATGATATCATTTGGAATCATCTTGCATACTATTGTCGTGATGAATGTGGAATTTGAAAAGTATACACAAATTTAAAAACTTTCTTGATAGCCATTTGCTGGTTTGTTCAGCTTGTAGTCCAGCGCTTGACTGGTTCTATGGTTTTCACTTCACTACCATTTGAATTTGATCTTTTCTATTTTCTGAGTAATGATTCTGTCATGTTCATAATATCAGTGCACCGTGCTCTGCATATTATATCATTTTCTGTATGCTTTTCATAAATCTTTGGCTAAAAAGGCAGTAACTGGTTTTGATGTTTTCTTTTCGTAGACATGAATGGATTCTTCAACCACCTGTGTCTTAACTACCAGGGGAAGGTACATGAGTACAATTATCTTCTTTTTCTCTATACCAAACAGAAGTTCATTGATTTTCTGTTTCAACTTATAGGTGAAATTGATATCTGAATTCAAAGGTATTCTTCCGAAAGTACTGCTTCAAGTACGACAGGTAAGCTACCCTTGATTTTCCTCTAGGTTAGGCCCTCTAATTTGTGACTTATTTTTCCCCGTGTTCATTTTTTCTTCACTGATAGTTATACTTATAGTTTGGTGTCTTTATTTTTATTTTATTTACTGTATTATTATTATTGTTGTTATTTATTGATAAGTTGGTTTCTTTCATTGATTCAAGGTGCTTTCATTGTGTGCCATTTAATCTTTTAAGAGAATAATTGTTTTATTGGTATTTTAAAGAAATCACAGGTGTATCTAATTTTTTCTTCTTTCACTTTTGTTTTGGCATCATATGATTATGATTTCACTTGCTGTGAGATTTCTTGTCCTTGTTTTGTGCCTGATTTCATCGAGTAGCATGAATTCCTCGAGGAAATATAGTCGTGTTGAAATATCTTATATTCCTCTATTGAATTTGCTAGTTTTAGGTATGTTTAGTTATGGACATCTGAGTTTTTCACATGGCTAATAAGATTTCAATTTGACTTTAAACATGAAACAAAACCTCTCCTAAAAGGTTAGGAGGGAATGGTTGATATATAAGATATATTTACTATTTTTTGTCCAAATTGGTTCATTCATATAACACAACTAAAATTATGGAGTAGCTTCAGATGTATATTTGCTTTGTTACTTCAGGAGCAAGCTAATGTGCAGTTATTCAATCTGATGCATTTCAATTTTGGTAGATGGATTATTGTTATTCCTGATTATTTCACATGCCGTGCCATGTTGACTTGCAGATTTATGAGCGTTTTGATGCCACTTCAGTCATTGAGGCTGATGATGCCCGCTTTGATTATTTTACTAAGAAGGTAAGTTTAGAACTCTCACTGCTCTTTTGGACTTGTGCTGGTGGACCCGGATTTGAAAGGCATTAATTCAGTGTTTTAAAAACCAAAATGCACCTGGACTTTTCTTAAATGGTTGGTTCAACAGTGGGTTAACTCTTGTTAACCTGCTGGATCCCTGTCAATCATTAATTTATCGAGTAAATGGTAGAAATTAAGTATTATGAGAAATCATTCAATGTAGCTGACAACACTGAAATGTCGATTTTGTCTGAAATGATCACTGGTATAGGGTCACTATGGTCTGACTCCAATTTTTTTAAATAGACCCACCACACCTGATTTGGCATGCATCGTTGGATTGGATACGTGATTAGCTTATTTTTTGTGCATGAGAATTACATGTGCCCATCCAACAATGAACAATAATAATATTTGGGTTTGATTAAATGTGCTGGATTTGTTAAAGTAAGCCCTGCAGTGCTGAATTTCAATTTCTGGCTACATTAAACATTTGGATAATTTCTCTGTTATCATTTCTGGTGTAATTTTATGCAAGCCCTGCAGTACTGAATTTCAATGTCTGTCTACATTAGACATTTGGATCATTCTTTGTTATCATTACTGGTGTAATTTCAACGGTCACGATCACTCCTCTCGTCCCATTCGCCAATCCCTGTATCCATGTTCATATCCATATCTATATATCGTAGAAGCTCTCATGCTGAGGCTGATCCATGTTGGTTTCCAGTTCTATACAAGGATTTACTTGATCCATTAATGCCTTACTGAGATAGTTCTAATGAAAGCTACTTCTGGATGAGCTTATTGAATGATTGGTGAAGTCAGAGGACAAAATACTTCGGTCTTTTCATTTATCCAAATTAATGTGAGTACACACTCACAGGGGCTGAATTTAGTTGGCTATATGGATATTAGTCAGTATATTTCTTTTCAGAAAAGAAATATTAGTCAGTGTATTCAACCGTCATTTACAAGAATGTTTTTTGATATTCAAATGGAATTTAGACCTTGCTTCTAGGAGTTCTGAATGTGCTTTGTCTGGATTTTTTTTTATTGCAGGTGTTCCCCAGGATTAAGGACTCTATTCAGGTATCTTTTTTGTATCCCAAACATATGCATCAATTGTAGAAATCCTCAAGCCCACCCCCAGATTGATGAGATAAGAATCAGATGATGATATGCCCAGTGTTGTTGTTTAGTCTTAAATTCTGTGAAAGCTTTTATATTCTCCTTGATGTTATAGGAAGCTCTCGTTTAGATTCCTATATAATTTTGAGTTTCATGCTTTGGTGTCCTCTAGCATTCTCCACTCATTACCTTTTTTTTTTTTTTTTTTTTCATTTGTTTCTTTTGCTTGTTTCTGATGAATCTTGCATGCTTGCAGGGTGGAACTATGCTGTTTATCAGTTCTTATTTTGAATTTGTTCGGATTCGGAATTTCTTGAAGTCCCAAAATGCTTCTTTCTGTTTGCTTGGAGAGTAAGTATCTTTCCTTTTCACATATAATCCCCTTTTCTTTTGAGATGGTAACATAAAAAATTCAGTAAAAAGGTGACCATGGAGGTAAGACCACAAATACTCTGTCAAATGTAGAGACTGGTAAACAGGTTGAAAAATGTGTTAGATAGAAAATACAAGTCTTAATGTGTGCGTCAAGGAAAATTTTAGTCTATAAAATCCCTATTTTAGCTGGTGAATTGGCTTGTTATTTTGTGCTTTTCACTATGTACACAGTACGTTTTTAATGATCTAATGTAACCTCGGGCCCGTTTGTTTCATGTAGTTGACTTCCTAGGAATTCTAATCCTTGTAATTCTGAAAGATTGGAGAAACAAGGGTAAATTTCCAAAAATGACCATCAAATAATCTCCTCATTAATGGAAGATGAATCAAGGAGAGATGGTAAATGATTACTCAGCTATTACTCTAGTAATTCAAATCCTAGTGAATTCAAGGTCCCGTCTCTACCTCCACCTCATATCATTTACCCTCACCTCTTTAATAACCCTTTGTCGGAACCCATTTGACCAGGAATTCTTACGTCCTCTTTAATAACCCTTTGTTGGTAACATCTGCGGAAGCTGCTGAACCCACGTTCCTACCACTCCAGGTAGGAATTCCAGATCCCATCTGAAGAGGGAAACACACGTTAAATGCCCCATTCTGACGTTTCCGCGCTGCACCAAACAACGTTGAGGACCGCCCATTTCCGTGGAACATGCCTCTGCACAAACAGGCCCTAAAAGTAATTAAAGTTTCAACTTTCAACAGGAGAAACCACCCTATAAATTGTAATAGGATGAATCCATTTCATTTAGTAAGATTACAGAGAGAAAGTAACTTAAGCTGGAATCAGTTTTTCTCATTATTTTCTCATTACAGGTACACAAAGCCAAGTGACATATCTCGTGCACGGGTTTGGTTTTTTAATGGAACAAGGAAGATAATGCTATACACTGAAAGAGCTCATTTCTATCACCGATACAAGGTTTTTCTTTTGTTTTTCTTTCATGAACAAAATTAGGTTTAACAACCATATTTTCCTTGATTTCCATATGGAATTAGCCACCGTTGTTCCAATTATAAAAAACCACTATTAGTATATCTGGGATTCTCCACATGTGGAATTCTTTGAGTAATGCTACCCAAAATGAAATTGTACATAATAAGGCCCTTCCTAGCCTGTGTTGATGCACACTATACTCAAATTTCTTCTAAATGGAGTGTCCTTGTAGGATAACTACATATGAACTGTTATTTCTTATGTATGATATGCTGTGAAGGCCTTTACACTGTGTACAGCTGAACCTGGTTTTGAATTGGGTAAAGTGGTGAATAGAAAAGGACGATTGTGAATGCCGTTAAGCCCCATGTGTGGACTTGATTTGACAACTTTGTCATCCATTAAGAATCTGCAAGATATACTATTACACTACTTTTTTCTAACCTACTATTTTGCATTTGCTTTTTAGACACAGGATCATATGAAAGGTATAGGTAGATGAGGTTATTCATGGTGGACTATTACTATACAGTGGCTGTTTTGTCACTGCTAATGCACAGGGTCGTGTCTGGTTTTTTATGTCAAATATTAGGAAAATTTTCTTTTTTCTTCTCTTATTATGTGTCATTTTGAGTGCTGGTGTTGATATCCTTATGTGGAGACCTTTTCATGGGTTTAGTAAAAAAACAGACTGAAATTTGTTTTTCTAAGGTCCTAATCTCTGAAAATTATTGGTTAGCTTCTATTTCTTATATTCCTTATTTCCCCTTCTTGGAGCATAGATTCGGGGCATGCAGAATCTAATCATATACTCTCTTCCCGAGAGGAAGGAATTTTATCCGGAGGTAAATCTCGTACCTTTTCTTGATCATCATAACTTTAGATATTAAGCATTACTTGTTCTTTGAGAATCTTATTCTCTTCAATTCCAGATTGTAAATATGCTTGAAGGATCAAAAAACATGAGCTGCACTGTTCTTTTCTCTCGCTTAGATAATTTGAGGGTAAGATAAGCAGCATCTTTTTCTTGAATAAATGAATTTTTATAAATTTCAAAATATGGAAATGTATGGTAGTTCCATGCACCTAGTTTGCACCACTGAGGTTCATGGTTTGGTGATCATACCATTTATCTGATGGTCTACTGTGGATGGAGGGGGACGGTCCTGGTGCCTCACATATTTGAGAATTTTAGCATATGGTGGTTCTGAGGATTGGAAGTCCAAATATTGTACACACAGCATCTTCCCATCTGAGTGTATGTGGGGACCATCTTATCAGCACTTTGAATCACCAGAACTGTCTCCAGAGTAAAAGCTCTGCTTCTTATTGGATAAAAAGATACCATTCTACTTTCATGTCAAAACATTCAGATTTCATACTGTATGAGTTGTTGAATGAGCATTTCTTTCAGTTACGGAATTTAGTAGGGTTTATGTAAATTTTTTATTTTAAATTCTTGTGATGTTTCAGCTTGAGAGAATTGTTGGAACTGAAGCAGCAAATAAGATGCTAGACTTGAAGAAGATACCTAAGAAGGATGTCTTTGTTATATGCTGAAAACTGAAGCGAGCGCTTGGTAAAAGAAGAGACGTCCCATTTGATAGAAATCGACATGCTGTGCTGTCGAGGAGCCATAGCTCTTACACTATCTACTTGCAAAACAAAGGAATCAATGGCATCTGATGTGGTCTTGATCTTGATCTAACATCCATGGCCTAGTGCACAACCGAAAGATCTCACCTGTTTAGAGGTCTTTATTTTTGTACTAATATAGTTAGGATAAGTTATTTATTTTATGTTTTAGATTTATATCCTATTGTAATATTTGTTTGGGGTACAGTCTACATTATAGCTTTAACTAGGGAGAATTATTCTTAGATCTTTGTTTTCGGCATCTTTTGTATCGAAGATGATCAGTTTTTGTGATAAATTTTTTGAGATTCTTTATTCTTGAAGAGAGCTTTGCTCCTCTAGTTAGTCTTTTGAGACATTAGGGAATGAGCTTTTGAGGGGCTTTGCAAGAGCCAAAATCTTTTTATGGGACTAAAAGAGGAGAGCTTAATAAATCAACCCCATCAATTTATGTTGTAATCATTGATTTAACGACCAAACCATAAGTTTTTTTAAGATTCAATCCACTAGTTAGGGTCAGGAGAGTGTGTCAAATTAGGAGATACTTTGCTACATATAAGGTACATGAGCATACTATTTAATAGGTCAGATTCAAGCAATGACTTAAAAATGGAAGCAGACTAGCCAGTCTGACCTAGTTGAACTGGAACCTCTTGATGCTGCATCTCAGTTCAACAGAAACCACTTATCCTCTAGTGAATTGGATGACGTATCATGTTCTGCTACTTTTCTAAGTTGTACTTTATTGAGCTATAATCCTTGACCGTTTTCAAAATATGTTTTTCTAGAATGCTATGCTGATGTCATGGCTTGACCAAAATGAAAACGAAATTCCAGTTTGATGGCTGGGTTGGCAAGTTGGATTAGAAGAGCAAATAGCAAATAGCAAATATTGAGCTTGACCCAAACCCAACCAATCTACTATTCTTGTGAGAAAATTTGACTTAGTCTAACAAGAAAATAAAAGGATCAACCCAGGTTCAGAATGGGTTGTGGATCAGGTCAGGAGTTGCCATCACCAACATCACTAATTCCTCATGAAACAATTTTTTTTCGTTAATCTGTTGGACTTCATATGATTTGTCTCCCTCCGTCTGCGTGCCCTTTCCTTCTTTCTCAAGTAGAGCATGCTTTTGAGATGCACCAAGTCCAACAAGCAACCTTCCAGAAGGCACATTTACATTCCCCTCTTCTTTTACTTTTATCTTTTGAGTAGTGAAAATGATGTGAAAGCTGTCATAAACTCAATTTGTATACATGTTTCAGTGATCCCAGAATGAGTAGAGAATGGACTAGTTAAAAGTGCTCTAAAAAGAATTACTGAGATTGGAAGATACAGATATACACTTTCTTTTAATATAGTGTCCTCTTTTATGGGCACCATCCACTTTGACAAGTGTTGGTGATATTTAGAAAACATTGATGTTTACTTGGAACCCATGGACACCCCCCTAATCAAAATCAGAGATGCTAAAAAAACCAACAGAAGACTGGCCCAATGAGCTTGCTATATATTGACAGCTTATGGCATCTCATGATCTTTACAACAACTATAAATCAAAAGACAACTTTAATAATTAGTGGATCTAATTATAATCTTCCCTATTTGTATGGCTAGCCTCACTTTAATTGCAATCAGAGTCATATTCACAGTCAAAATGTGTCACCTGATTCTTTCAAATCTTTTAAATATATGGTCACCAGGTGAAGTTGAACCAAATCCTATTACCAATGTGACCTGTCCCTCTCAAACCTGGTGGTTAGAGGGTGGACAGGTTTGTACTATTTCATCCTTCATGCTTGTGCTTGGATGCTAATTTGCTGTGATATCTCACATTTTGTCACTACCCATTGACTTATAATTTGGATGCCCCCGTCTATGGTTTCTCTCTCATTTAAAGCTCCATCTACCTCACTACAACCATCCTTCCACAATCCGTTTTACATTCTTCCTCCACTTGTGGAGAACTATGAATGAAATATCAAATAAGAATTTCAGAAATTTCAGAAAAAAAAAAAAAAGAGTGAACTAAATTTTTGGATGAGCACACAACCTAATGAGACAATTGTAATCACATTCAGTGGGACCCATGTGTTAATAGACCCAATAAAAAAGGCTTCCCAAAAACATTAAAAAAAGAGAGCTCAATAATGTATTTTTAGATGGCACAAGTCTTCAAAGATATCAAAGAAACAGAATGAGAAAGAAAAAAAAATGTAACAAAAAAAAAAAAAAAAAAAAGAAATCATATTTATAATATGCATTTTCTAAACTGTGTTAGAAATAAAGCCTAGTGGTCCTAGTCAAAACTGCCAAATCTTACTAGTGCGTTCTCACTGGCAAGTCCTACACCACATGTCAAACCTTACCTCTTAAGTAATAGAAAAGTCAGCCCCGGCCGGCCTGATCCAACCTACTAAATAGGCGGGCTTTGGGCCCAACAAATTTTTAACACACTTATAGCTCGTCACGAGCATAAAATGAAAATAGGCTACTAAAGTCAGCTGAGCTTGGATATTCCTCGCAGCCCCCTGGCCATCGGGCCCTACCAAAGTGTGGGAAATGAGACACGGATCCAATCCAAAAGCCCACCCGACAATGTCTCGGATCTCACATGTGCCGTCAACCAATCGTGCTACAGATTCCGGATTTGTGCTCGGGGTCTGCAACGACTCCCACCGGGAGCCGTACCCCAACTGCTCCCGGTGGGAGTCATGGCAGACTCCGGACACAAATTCAACGGCTTCGAGTCTGCCACGACTCCCACATAGAGCTATTGGGTTACGGCTCCCGGTGGGAGTCGCGGCAGACCCCTGGACACAAATTCGGGATCTGTATCACGGTTGGTCAACGGAGAAAGATCAGAGGGGCATTTTCCTACTTTCGTTTGCTTCAGCCTTCCCTCCTTGCCATGACAGGTGGACGAAACGTTCCTCCATCGTATTTGAAAAAACAAAAATCAACGGTCACGATCGCTCCTCTCGTCCCATCCGACGGTCAGATCCTTGCTCCTTTCCCACGCCTTCCTTTCTCCTCTTCTATTTAATTCAACTTCTCCACACACACAGCAAGAGAAAGAGAAAGAGAAGAAGAGAGATTCGACGATTTGAATGCCATTTGTAGAAAACCCTTGAAAATTCCTAGGGTATTTGTTCCTCGGATTTCTGCTCTGTGTCGGTGGATTTCTGTGCCCGAATTGATCGGATTTGAGGAATTCCAGGTGAATCTCGTTGTTATCGATGAAGATTCTTGCATTTTTTCGACTTTTGGGTCAAGTTAAGGAATTTGTTTGGGGAAATTGAGTTGGGTTTTGTTCTTAATTGTGTGAATTTCATTCATAGTTCATGAGATTTTTTTTTTTCCTCAGTTTTGTCACAAATGTGTTGATATCTTTCTTCAATTTTGCAAAACAAAACTAAAAATCAAGACTTTGGGTTTTTAGTGTATGGGTGGTTGAGTGTTTTAGTTTTTTGTTTTGGGTATTTCACTTCTGTTGCACTTTTGAACTTTTGATGTGTTTGGTGGTCTTAGAAGTGTGTATAATATCCAGTGCATTTTCTTATTCACAAAACTTAAAATGTTTCAGTGTTTGCTCCTGGTGTGACATAGTGACAGTCGGTCCTTTTAGCTCCAAATTGTGTAATTGATGATGTTCATGCTGGATTTCAGAGCTTTCTGCGGCCACGGAACGACTTTTGAATGGATTAAATTCTATTCCTCTTTTGTTTTTCGCAGGTTTTTTGAGGTTTATATTATGAAATCATCTGGGAAACAAGTTATTCATTTCTTGTCACGACCCGGGCCCGAGATCCGGTAACCCCGAGCCGTGATCACATACTCACTTCCATATACCCCGAATTAACCGAAGTTAAAACGGAATCCACAAGGGATAACATACTCAAAATACCTGTCAAATACAAAACTTTTGCGGAAACAATTATATTTGACAATATCAATTTACAATTTACATGTATACAAAATAAAGTTCTTATACATGTATCATTTCCAACATTTGTACGTCAAACACTGCATATCCAAAAATACTATGCAGATGACAAATTAGTTACATTCCAAAATGAATATATAAACAATCCCTCAAAACATTTCTTAAAACGTTTCAATTCCCATTTCGCACTCGGATACTCAATTCATATGGTATCCCGCCTGTTCCACTCAATCAGTCCTCCTGGAGGAACCGGAGCGGTCTCCTAAGCTGGCGCCGGGGTCGCTGCTGCACCGGCAGGGGCAATCGGGCCTATAATGCCATCAATAACACTAATGAATACGACGGTTCAACAATGTATAAACAATTCTTGCAATAGTATATTAACACATTCATATTGCATTAATAACAGTTTCAATACTAGAGAAATCTAGACAATTCTACTATAACAATAAGAGACACAATGTCAGTCAATACACATGTACGAAACGGCAACTACCATAGCATTCATTGCATTATATTTCATTTCATTTCATTACCATCTTCCTTCAAAGGAATGATTCATTTTAATTACCATCTCCCCTCAAAGGGATGATTCATCTTCCAATGGAAGGCATCAATCAATATCCGAAGATACGATCGGAATTTGGTGGGACTTACTAGTGTCCGGGCCAGGGACAACTAGCATCACCACGGAGCTCCGGAACACCCCAATATCCATTTGCTGCAGCAGGATTAGTCATTCATTAATTCATTGAACTCATTTAGAGCTCTAATACAATAGCTAGGTAGTGCCAGACTCAAGGGTCAATAACATTCGATAAGAATCCTTTTATGGATTCAATTCAATTCACTAATTCCTTTCATAACAAAGGAAGGGGATAACAATAATACCAATCTCCTTAGATTGGATCACAATGATAAAACGAAAGTATTATGAACCACCTATGGTTTTACTCAATTTTATCAAATTCCTAAACAACCATTTGGGTGTAACCGTTGGTTTCCAAATGCACGTGTTATTCTTGATGGACATCACTTTTATACATTTAATATGTGCATTATTAGTCCCCATAATTATCACCCATGGAGCTTAAGCCATTATCGATTATGGTTCGTTCAAGGAACCCTTTTGAAATATTACTAATTCTCAATAATCTAATTTAATCCATGATTAGTCTTAAAACTAATCGAAAAAGGCATTCATACTCATTAGGAGTATTCCAATTGGCCCAAATTTTCACTAACTGTTATCGTTGGGCCAGTATCAGGTTCGCTCGAGCGAATTACTGTTCTCTCGAGCGGACCAAGACAGAACGTTGTTCACTCGAGCGCACTTAATGTTCGCTCGAGCGAACTCTTCAGAACTTTTATCAGTCGAAATAGAACCTCGTTCGCTAGAGCGAACCCTTCAAAATTTCATCCGAAAATTCTGATACACTCTCTCTTCTTCTACTTCATTCTCCATTACACTTCCACAACCTGCATAAGATTATTGGAACCTCCTGTTCCCCCTCATACATCATCCATTCACAAATCCATACTTCTAATCATTCCTTAATCACTTCATTAAGCATCCATAATGAATCCAAACTCAAAGAAAATTGCATAAAATCCAAGGAAACACTATAAATAACTACAATGGTTAACATTAATCACAAGAGATGCTTATACTTGCCTCTCTTGAAGCCAATGAATTCAAAGCCCTCTTTTACTTAGCTTGGCTTGAGACCCAAATTCCCAATTTCAAACCCTAATCCATAACAACATACAAATGAACTCCCATGAGTCATTTGTGCTAGAAATCATTACATGACCACTAATAGAACTTGGAAATTCTAAAGGAAGACCCATTACTTACTTGTAGCTCAAAGGAAAGGGGTTCTTGAAATCTCTCTCAAGCTCCATACTTCAACAATGGAGGAATGGCTTGTGGAAGAAGATGATGATGATGCCTCTCTCTTCAAAGATCACTCAAATCACCCCTAACCTCACTAACAATGAAGAAGAATGGAAGAGAAAGAGAGAAGATGATCCTAGGGTTTTGCTTAAGGTAAAATCAGCTCATCTCCCTCATTTCATTCTAATATATGCTCTCTTCACACCAAAACCCCCTCTTATTTGGCTTATTTACATTTAGAGTCAAATGACGCCTCACTTGGTCCATTTGAGGTCAAATGGAATCGCGTTTATTATGAAAGTTGACGTACTCTCCGAGATACACACGTTGGTATCAAGAATTTCCGTATTTGACGAAATACGCGAAAACCCGTATTTACGGAAAAGTCCTTAGCCTACCTTGTTTGAGTCTAAACTCATTTTAATCAACTCAATTTCACTTCACTATGCTTAATGCATCATTTGAGACTAGTTTGTCTCTCTTTGGCCATTAACCTTGATTAACCCAATTATTCATGTTTAATTAGCATTAATTTCACTTAATTAGTCATAATCACGATTAGTTCGGGTTGGGGTGTAACATTTCTAGTACACCTTTTTAATGTATCCGAATTCTAATATGTGATTGTTTTAGCATCTGGGTTGTTCTACTTTGTAACTTCAAGATCTTGTATGATGCATGGTGTACATTAGCTAAAATTAGATCAATAGATATAGATATAGATATGTCTGTGTGTGTGTATGCTTGACACTTGGGCCAGAGAGCTATGATTTAGTTAAAGAATTTGAGATGCTGAGCTATGTTGATTTCAGTGACCCACAAAGAGCAGAATTCGAATATCTAGAACTTCCAGCAGTCTTGGTAGTGGAGAACAATATAGGGTTGGCTGTTATTTCCTGCAATACATAACTTCGCAGCATCTGATGGGATGGGCAAACATTTACAAGCGGCGCATAAAAATATTCACTCTTTCATTGATAATCTACTTGGACTATAAGGTAAGTCCTTTTTTTCCTGTGTTTGTTGATTTTGGACTATCTTTATTGTCATGGTGACTGACATGTACTTTATATTTTAACAGGTTTTGCAAAAGAGAGAGAAATGGTCTAGCAAAGATAAAAGAGCCACTCTATGGGACAAAGCTCACGAGCGCAATGCTAAACGTGTGCTTAATTTGATAATAGAATTGGAAGGGTTGTGGGTAAAACTTGGTCAATATTTATCCACACGTGCAGATGTGCTTCCTGAGGCCTATATAAGTTTACTCAAGCAGTTGCAGGACTCTCTTCCTCCTCGCCCTTTGCAAGAGGTGATTTTTGATAGCTTCCATACATATACAAAAAAGTGCTTTCATGTAATTCAGAGGTGCTTTCCTATGGTTGATTTTGTAATTCTTCAGTTTCAAACATTTTCGTGATGTATCCTTTACAGCTGCCAATTTCTTTATTTAAGTTATAATTTTTTAAATTTATAAGTGGTCTAGATTGGTACCTTGTCAAGCATATGCAGTAGGATTCAGATCTGGATCCTTTACTTGGGATTACTAAATGCTGATTTTATAATGAATAATGCTTGGTAACTCTGACCTAATTTTCTTAATCTGTCTCACCACCCTGTACCTGATTTTGTTGTGGGTGTTCTGTATAGGGTTGGCTTCTGCCCTAACCCAACCTGTTAACATGTCCTAAGAAAATAAAAACTAAGATAAACTTCTTAAAACCAGTGGTGGAGCCAAATGGTGCCAAGGAGCGGCAATTGACCCTCTTCAACTTCTTTCTCCCCTTTAAAATAGGGGAGGGATATATACAATTTCAAATGGGCTTTTTTTTATCTTATCTACTTTGCCCCTCAACTTTTTTTTTTTTCTTTTTTGCCCCTCATCAACTTTCTTTTTTTTCTTTTCTTTTCTTCTTTAGGTAAATAATAGAACTTTTAGAGCATTAAGGGCTATTATGTCTTTTACTTTTATCCATAGACAACTTATCAAATGACTTATCCTATCCTTCACTTTGATCAAACCTCCCAAGTACGTTTCTTACTTAATTATATTTTTTCATCTCTATTCTACAACAACAAACCAAAATATTTGTATTCCCCTCACTAAGGCCTCCCTTTCTCATTCCTCAAATGATATATGTGTGTATTCCTTCTCTTTTTTTCTTTTTTTCTTATTTTTTATTTTAATTTTCTTTTTATTGAGCCTATAATCCAGATTCTCTCAAGTCTCAAGTTTGAAACTCATAATTAGTAGTTTTTTAATACTTGTTCGTCTAAATTAGATCGAATCTAATTCTTAAGTAAGAAATTTCATGTGGCTATAAATAGAGTGCTGAAGGGTTCTCTACACTCATTAGTAATTACAAGCCGAAAGGTTCCATCAACTTTAACATTTTTGTCTAAGTAGTGAAGAATTTGGGCTCTAAACAATTGGCCAAAGATCAAGACTTTCAGTGACATCACAAGTAAATATGATAAAATTATGTAATTTGTAATTCTTTTTAAATCTTCTGAACCCATTATTAAATGTTGTTGGATGTGGAAAGCAATACAAATTCATAATGTTATCATTTTTGGGGTATAATCTAACAACTAGTTTATTGGTTAAAATGGATTGAACAAATGATTTCAATTTTTTGATATTGTGTTAAGATTTTTCTTTTAAATTCTTTTTCGAATTTCTCATCAAGAGGATTCATTGCCCCCACCTACCCAACCCCCAGCGCACGCACACACAAGAAAAAATACTGGCTCCGCCACTGCTTAAAACCATGACATGGCATTAAGAAACCACCCTCCAGCATTATCTCCATCAATTTGAAGTAGAATTCCCCATCCCTTGTTATATATTCTCACTTTGGCTTCATTATATTCTCAAAACTGTGCCAATTAGCTACCCTTGCCCTCTTGAATCACACACCACCGAAGCCAATCTGCACTCAAAGACTAAGCGTGCCTTTTTTTTTATCCCTTTCCATCTGAAGCTTCATTGTATAAGTTTCCATTTAAATTTAATATTGCATTCATTTGTTTGAATCTTTGGCGGAAGGTGAATAATAGGTTCATACACTGATATACTTACACTAGATCTGGCTTTTAAACTTAAGACTAGTTGAGAGTTGACTAGCAGTTACCATTTAACAGGTTTGCAGGACCATTGAGAACGAGCTGGGGAAGCCCGTGGGTGAGCTTTTCTCAAATTTTGTGGAAACACCCCTTGCAACAGCGTCTGTAAGACCCTTTATCCAAACTTTATTTTTGAGTTTTAGTATCGCTATGGGAATGAAATGGCGCTCATTCGATGGCCAGACTTATGAGGGACAACGCTTTTGGCTTTTTGTGTTGAAAATTTGAAATGCTGTAATGCAGATAGCACAAGTTCATCGTGCAACTTTAAACAATGGACAGGAGGTGGTTGTCAAAGTTCAACACGAGGGCATCAAGGATGTCATATTAGAGGTTAACAATTATTTAAATTTTAAGAAGGTTGGGATGTATAAAGCATAGCAGTCACCAAATTGATGGGCTTAAATTAATTTTCAGGACTTGAAGAATGCAACGTCAATAGTGGACTGGATAGCATGGGCAGAACCTCAGTATGATCTCAAACCATTGATTAATGAGTGGTGTAAGGAAGCACCAAAAGAACTAGACTTTGACCGTGAAGCTGGTAAGGTTTAGCTTTGGTGTATCTAAACATTGGAAATAATTTGATTAGTTGGTTTCTAGAATGAAAATAGTAGAGTTCATGCTGCTGTTAAATTAGCAGGATATCTATAAGCTGCCATCATGATCACATGGGCTTGCTTGGTTGATCGTTGTCTCCATTTTTTTAGAAAATACAAGAACCGTTTCCAATAATCTAGGTTGCAGAAGCAAAAAGAATGATGCTACTTTGGATAATCATGTGGATGTATTGATCCCAGAAGTTATTCAGGTATTTTTGTGCAGTTAACTTCTTTCCTTACATCTGTTCAATTTAGTACTAGGTACGATGTTGCCATTTTATTTTGTCTTATTTATTTTACTTTTTTTTTTCCTGTGGCAGTCATCCGAAAGGGTCCTCATTTTAGAATATATGGATGGAATTCGAATAAATGACCGTGAATCATTGGCAACATATGGTGTTGACAAAAAAAAGCTTGTTGAAGAAATCACTCGTGCATATGCTCACCAAATATATATTGATGGTTTTTTCAATGGTGATCCTCATCCCGGTAGGAATTTGATATCATTCTTTTTTGAACTACATTGGATTGGATAAATGAGATATTATTTTGTTATAATCCTCAGATTTCTATCTATACTAGTGAAGCAAGGGATTGGACAAATAAATTACCCCATTCAACTGTTTGCAGTTTAAGGTTTATTTTATTAATGAGAATAATTACTACAACTACCCTCACTTAGGGCATTAGTGAGGGTTCTAACAGGAAAACAGTTAAGCACTCACATATGGTGCTCCTTTGATTTACATTATATGATGATCCTTACTCCAGACGTCATTAAAACAAATATTTCACACCTTCAATATGTGGTGCCGTAACTGGTTTGTATTTCAGTATAGTAATGTTGGCTAAATCTTTTATGAAGGGAATTTTCTTGTGGGCAAGTATCCACCTCATCGCCCAATTTTGCTTGACTTCGGACTAACAAAGTCATTATCAAGCTCCATGAAACAAGCATTTGCAAAAATGTTTCTGGCATGTGCTGAGGTCTGTATGATCTCTCTTATATATATGATAACTCTGATGTTAAAAGGAAAGTTTTAATATTACAGATGAATTTTCCTTGCTTGCATGATCTTTCATAGATATACATATCCCTGGGCAGATAGATTTTCTATAAAGCACATTCTGAAGTATTATAATAATAATAATCATTATTATTATTATTATTATTATTTTGTAGGCTTTGAAATTTTAATGAATAAGTTAGTCTGGTGTAGGCAACTCTTAAGACAGTTTCCATTAAAGTTCTTTTAGACATTTTATTGGTCCATCATAATTAAGAACTGAAAATCCAATTCAGCTTGGAAACTGATTTACTGATTTTCAACTTTCACTAGGCATACTTTTTAGAATAAATGAGTGATTTAACCAGATATTTTAGATTTCATTAATAATGTGATTTTTCCCATGGTGTCTTCAATTTTTTATTTTTTATTTTTGGTTTTTTATAGAGAGAACATCTTCAAATATTTTAAGGCATTAAATTTGAATTGCAGAAATTAGGTATACTGTTGTCAAGTTTGACGATGTCCTTTTTCATGTTGCTCTTCTTGATCCTGCTTAGCTTCACTCCCACAATTCTCAATTCTATGTGCCCATAATGTCTTTGATTATCTGTGTTCTCTATCCTTTTGTACAATGTTCTTGACAATGGTGTGATAATTTACACTTAAAATTCAGGAGGCTTCCCTATAAATTGTTGATGTTATTCTTGCTTATCTCTATCTGGCCACCTGCCTCTAGATTGGGTTTTCTTGGATTGGTTGTTTTTCAAATTTGTTTCAGCTTATCCAATTTGAGAAATAAAATTTCGGAATTGCATGTGGCAATAGGGGGACCAAGTAGCATTGTTGTCTGCCTTTGCCGAGATGGGTCTTAAGCTGCGTCTAGATTTGCCAGAACAGGCTATGGAGATAACTAATGAGCTGTTCTGCAGCTCAAAGTCGGCCCCAGAAGCTCTTGTGAGTTAACTTGATGGTTGCTTTATTTGCCTATTTAATTACAATGGGTCTTGTCTCATATTGAATTTCCTTATGATAGGAAAACATTAAATCTATGGCCGATAGAAGTGATAAGAATATGAAGGTCATCCAAGAGAAGATGAAACTAAGTGAAAAGGAAATCAAACGGTTTAACCCTGTAAGTTCCTTTTCTTTACCTATGGTACTAACAAATTATTTTCTTTGAGTTTCAACGACATAATTGAATTTGATATGACTCACAGAACATTTTCGATATTGACCATTGGGAAACATGTCAACTATATTTTCCAGGTTGATGCCTTTCCAGGTGATGCTGTGATATTTATCCGGGTTCTAAATCTTCTTCAAGGTATGCCATGAAACCCATGTACTCCTGATATCATTGCAAATATGGGTTTTCATCGAGGTTCTGTACATTTTTCAGGTCTTTCATCTACACTGGATGTCCGCATAGTGTACCTAGAAATCATGAGGCCATTTGCTGAGTTGGCTCTACATGGGTAAGTTTATATTCTGTGAGCACAGTTTCCAGCTGGCTTCTTCTCTATTGATGAAAGCTGTAGTGATAGATATACAATAACTATGTGTTACACATTTGTCTGCGTGACATTGATCTTCTAAATGAATCTCTTGCACAGAAGAAATATTGGAAGCGGGCCAGCAATTAGTACACAATGGATCTATGATACGCCTGTTCTGTCTGATGTGGAGAGCAAGCTGAGGCAACTGTTACTTGAGCTTGGCAGTGAAAAGATACTTGGAATTCAGGTAAATATGAACATAAATACATCATAAAATGTTATCAATGTCGTTACATTTTTCTTATTTAATCCTTTTTTATTCTTGATTTATCTTGTCATTTGCATTGATCTTAGCTTTGCCATTGAGTTGTCTTTTTGGCCATAGCATCCTATTGCCTTTGTTTTTCCTCTTCCTATAAATTTCATGTTTTCCTTCTCTGGCAGTTGTTTCTCTAAAGGGCCACATAATAAGTTTCTTATTTATTTGTCTTATTCGTCTATAATGTTTTCTCTAGGATGCTAGATGAGCTAATAAGAGAGTTGCTTTCTTTATTCTTCTAAATCTATAATCAGATTCTAACTTTCAGTTGGGTTTTTGGGGACCTTTTATGTGAGGGGAGGGGCAGTGTCTTCCAGTGGCCAATCAATGTACATTCCAGTTCATGGACAGTTACTTCTTTGTATATAAATAGTAAAAGAGGGACTAATGTGTATTGAACTTTTTTGTTATTTTCAATTTTGTTTTATCCTCTTTTGAAGCTAGTAAGTGTACAACTGTTGAAATTAAATTCTCTTTTTTAAGGTTTGTGCCTACAAAGATGGAAAGGTTATCATAGATACTGCTGGAGGGATGCTTGGAAGATATGATCCTCGGCCTGTACAGCCAGATTCCCTATTTCCAGTTTTCTCTGTCACAAAGGGGATCACTGCAGGAATGCTACATTGGCTGGCTGATAATGGGTATGGTGCAATTTTACTGTCCTGTTATCATTATATGTTGAGATTTTTTAAGGTGTATAATTTTGCAACTATATTCACTCTCGAAGAAAATATGTCTGTTTATGTTTTTATTCTTCTATCTTTTTTGTTATTAATTTTTTTACATAGCTGTTTATGAAAGTAGTAGTTATGGGAGGAGCTATTTTATAATATTTCATACTTTCTAATTCATATATATGGAGTGCACATGCCCACAGTGGTTTGCACACACTATTACTCTGTGTCCGCTTGTTCATGGTATCAAGTTAGGGTTCTGACAGCGCTAGTTTGAAACCCCAGATCTTCTCCTTTTCTTCATTTCTTCTTGTTTTTTCTTCCCTCATCCTTATTACATCACACAGCAGTCCCTCACAGAAGTTCACCGCAGCCCCTACCAGTCCCTTTCAGTTTGCTTCCTCTTAGTTTCTTTCACAGAAGGCTGTCATCAGCCATCTGTGAGGCCAACATCATCATGGCCCTGTTTAGAGTTTTTCTTTGGCCTATTGAGGCAAGTTGTAAGGTGTTAACCGCAGCAAAACTGATTATCTAAATCTGAGATTATGAGGCTGTTCTACTGATTCGGTGCGTTCTGTGGGTTCTTCGTCATGTACTGTTGGACCATGTTGCTGTAATCTACTTCCTCTTCATATTGGTTGTCTGATTGGTATGGTATGGTGTTAAGTTTAAGCAATTCTTATCAAGAGCCTACATTTCATCAGTCAGCAGCTTTCCACTTGAGATGAGTTAGGGCATCAGAAATGTTGAAAAACAGGTCAGATTTTTTCCCTCTAATTACAGAAAAGTCGGGGATTGGTTTTTTAGATTTTTTTGGGAAAAAAGAATACATTAATATAGGTATGAGGGGCTGGTTTCCCAGACCCTATTTAGACGACCAATACTTCCATAATATCTTGCTTTCTTCTTCTGAACTCTATTATTTAGCTTTCTAATTTTTTTCTTTTCTCTCGATTTCAACTTAATATTGGATTTTATTTACATTAAACCTCTCTACTTGGTACCTGAGCCATCCCAACTTGAATAAGACGTTCCAAGAATCCAATGAAAGGAGTGTATTGGGTAAAAATTTAAGAGTGAGAAGACATGTAAAACTGTGTAAAGGGATTATACTTGCTGGATAGGTTTACTAGTTTAGTCTTGAAATGGTTGTACTTTTTGGTTTCGCAGAAAGTGATGGATGGTTTCTCTATTGGGACGTTGAATTTGTCTTATCATGTCAAGTCTAGACATGTGACTGTTGTTGGTCTCCCTCAAGTGCTATGGCTTGGAGAATGGTTTCTCTATTGGGACATTGAATTTGTCTTATAGTGTCAAGTCTAGACATGTGACTGTTGTTGGTCTCCCTCAAGTGCTATGGCTTGGAGAATGGTTTCTCTATTTGGTTTCCATATAAATGATTGGCTATTCTTCCCTCATTCCCACCCCTTTGCTGCGTTAAACAGATAATGTTATTTAAATTCTCATTTATTGTATAGCATGGGTTATCTATTTTGAATGCTTTCTTTTGCAGGAAGCTGAAGCTAGAGGAAAATATTGCTAATATTTGGCCAGATTTCGGCAACAACAGAAAAGATCTAATTAAGGTAATTATTTCTTTCTGAAATTGGTATGATGCTGTTCTATCATCAACTCAGTATACATGTTCTCTGACTTCCCTTTTCTTCTATTTTAGGTTCATCATTTGCTTAATCACACATCTGGGTTGCACAATGCATTGTCTGAGATAATGAAGGAAAACCCTTTAGCAATGTGCGATTGGGAAGAATGTTTGAATCGCCTTGCGTTGTCAGTTCCTTCAACCGAACCTGGTTGCGAACAAATATATCATTACTTGTCTTTTGGTTGGCTTTGTGGTGCAATTATAGAGGTAATATTCCCTTCCAGAAAAGGAAGCCATATACAATGCTCGGCCTGAGAAAATGAAAGGTTTGCTTGAGTTGTCCATTTGTACAACTGGGGCCTGTGGGTTAGTTACCTGAACTGTTGATATGATGGGTCCAACAGTGGATGGCCCATGCCCTGAAATTATCCCAGAAATGTGAATCCTGAGCCTTCGATTGAATGCCTTGGTTCTTCCAATCTGGGAGTTCTCTTTTCATTTTCCATCGGCGACAGGACCAATTTTATCACCTTTCTGGATATCTGGACTGCGAACCATAGTCAACATCTCAAATAATTCTGTTTTCTATAAATCTTGAAAAAGATCTTGTGCTTCCAAACCTTAACTTTGTACGCAGAATATGCATCTGAGGTTTTGACTGTGGTCCTAGGTCCCTAATTTGGCATTTTATAGCAGTTCCTTATCTTCCTATGTCCCCGGTTTGGCATTTTCTAGCAGTTTTCTTACTCTTGTGTTCTGTTTGTGCCACTTGATTATATTCCCATTTTTACATATGATGCACTTGGATGAAACAGCATGCATCTGGGAAGAAGTTTCAGGAGGTTTTGGAAGATGCAATCATTCGTCCTCTCAACATTGATGGGGAACTATATATTGGCATTCCTCCTGGTAGTTTCACACTTCTGCCACCTTGTGGCAATTTCTTTTTAGAATACTCATAAAAATGTATGCTTGAACATTGTGGATATGTTATGAATTATGTGAAGAGGGCAGCTTATAGCTGTATCATAAAACATGCTCCCATTTGCATATAATCCATAGCATATACAGGCTGAGGTGAAAGTATTTATTCGACATCCAGCATTTCAGTAGGTTACATTTTCCTGTGTATTCTCCACTGTGGCAGGAGGTCTTACCGAATGATATGATTTGGGAAGTAGAAGACAATTAGGCCCGAAGGAATCTTTCAAATTGGTTAGCTTTGATTTTTTTATATAGAAATTTGGTGGTATGCAGTGTTGTTTTATTGAGTATTGGAGTTAGGTGTAGGGGCAAGGTCATTGCTTTGGTGCGATGGCAAAAGTCTCGGGTGCCATGTGTAATAACACAGATTCGAGACCTGCGAGCATTAGCAGCCCTTTCGTGCAAAATTGCCAAACGTGAGGTCTGTCTCCAGCCTGGACCCTACCAAGACCCTGCTTCGGCGGGACTTGCACTGGGTAATGACCTTAGTTAGGTGTGGGGCGGACTCCAAGGAGTATGGTGTAGTAACTCTAGGTAGTCAAGTGAGAGGAAAATATATGTAAGACGAGGAGCGTAAGAGTTAGGTCAAACAGTGGTTGGAGGGTAGTGGGGGTAGTTAGGACCTGAGAAAGCGGGAGTTAAGAGTGCAGAGGTAAAAAATTTTATTTTATGGGATGTTTCATTTCTATTTTCTATTGCCTTATAATAAAGGTGGAAGAAATTTGAGAAGGTCATCAACTTCTGGCAATATCAAGAATAAAGAAAACTCAGTTCTGGAATGCAAGAACAACGACGCACAATGCCTAGTGAGAGAGAGAGAGAGAGAGAGAGAGAGAGAGAGATATGTCTATTTACATGTGCATAGCATCTCATCATCATCAAAGCCTTATCCCAACTATGTTGGGGTCGGCTACATGTGAAAGACATGTGGATTTCATCTACCACGCCAAAGAATTGCAACCATGTACCACTCTCAAATGGAGCTTTCATCCAATGTTTTCTTTGGGTTCTTTTCCTTTTCTGACTTAAAAGCATAGTTTTCACCATCCCATATTTTGAACTCCAGCTGTCAAAACCCAAAATGGGCACTAGTAACAATCTTGAGTGTTTCTCAGGTGTGGAATCTCGGCTGGCAGCACTCACTGTTGACATGGATGACATCAACAAGATTTCTGGACTGGGCAACCGACCAGATCTCCCTTCGTCCCTCCAACCAAGCGACATACCAGAGGTTGTCAAGGGCATTCCCATCATCTTCAATACGCTTTCTGCGCGCCGTGCGATTATTCCTGCTGCAAATGGGCACTGCTCAGCTCGTGCATTGGCGCGCTACTATGCAGCCCTAGCCACTGGCGGTATTGTCCCGTCGCCACATCCGCCTTCTTCTCAGCCACCACTCGGTAGCCACAAACACATCCCAGAGTTCCCTTCTAAATCCCGGAGGAAGAAGCGCAGCTTGAGCAAGGAGTTGAAAACCCAAAATATCGACAAGGTTGCTGGCAATAAGAGTCCAGATGATAAAAGCATAAAAATTGGTAGGAGAAGCGATGAGCATGATATAATAATTGAAATCTGTGATCATAGTACAAATGGCATTTGCAGTGATAACTACAATGACAAAAATGGTAGCATTGATAAGATGTTTAGAAACCCAAGCATTCACGATGCATTCTTGGGGGTGGGTGATTATGGGAATCTGGCTCTTCCAAATGGGAAGTTTGGTCTTGGATTTAGGAGGTTCAGCTCTAGCGATGGTTCACTGATTGGTTTTGGGCATTCAGGAATGGGTGGATCCACAGGTTTTTGTGACATAAAACATGATTTTGCTATCGCTGTGACCTTGAACAAGATGTCACTTGGGGGCGTCACGAGAAGCATAATTCAGTTGGTTTGTTCAGAGCTGAATTTGCCTGTTCCTGATGAGTTCACTAGGGATGGAGAGAGGGGACCAGACATGCAACTAAATATAGGGAATCAGGTGATTAATTAGAGCACACTGTGCCCAAGGATTTTTATGTTTTTTCTTTTTCAAACTTATACACATTAGAGGCAATCTATTAAGAGAAGCAGAACTTACCTCATCTCATACATCATCAAAGATATATTGGTTGTACTTCAATTCTATATCTCATTCTTTTCCTTTTGGTATACATTAAGAGGCAATGTATTCATAGAAGCTAAACTTACGTCTTCTCATACATTATCGAAGATATATTGTTTGTACCTCAGTTATATATCTCAGCTCTTTTCCATTTGGTCAACTCTTCCTACTCTGAAACCCTGGAAGTTATTTTTCTGGAATGAAAGGCTAAAGGGTAAAAGGCTAAAATTCATAGAACTGGGGAATGGATGTGGCACTGTGGTGGGGGTTTAATGGCCCAGCTGATAAGGTGATTGTCTGTGGATCATAGGAATCAAGTATCATCAAAGCCTTGTCCCAAATATGTTTGGGTCAGCATGATAAAAATCATCAAAGCCAAGTGGGAAATTCTGTCTGATCTATGTTGATGATAGCTTGGATGGTTGGAATGGTTACATTTGAAACTGACTGCAGCTCGACACTTCATTTTGCAGAACTTTAGTCATTTTTATACTCTCTCATCATTCCTGATTTAAATGGATAGTATCTGTGACACGTTTTCTTCTTAAAAATGTATCCACAACCTTCTTCTTTAATTGCTGTGAGAAGGAATCCAATGTTAATCTGGTATCGAACATGTATCATCTAGCTTGGAATGGGATGTTTGCTCCTGTCCCACATCTCAAATCGCAAAATGGCTTATCAAGGGCCATTGGAACCATTGATAGGGTGGGCCAGCCGGCTGAACAAAGTCAACAGACAGTCCAGATTCATGATAACTACCTAGTAAATGGTTTCTATTCAATATGTTAAGAGATTCTTATATTTGAAGAATGGAATGAGCTCAATGGTAAACAATAAGGAAATGGTTGTATTTGGGCTGTGTTGGCAGGTCAAATGGCAAGAGTAACTTCGACCTGAATTCAATACATAGGTTGTCATGTCAACCTCTACCCTGCCAAAAAAAAAAGAAGGGATCAGCTCAAACTTGCCACTACAATTCTCACTAGACCATTCCTTGATACTCACTCTCATGTGACATTTTGTTTTCCGTGCAGCATCAGCCAATTCTAAGGTTGGGCTATCTTGCTCTTCATGTTTTTGGGTTCTCCATTCAAATAAAGCTTCCTATCAGTTCCCAAAGTCTGATTCAACCAACCATGGGATTGTACTGGAGGATTAAAGAAAAGGCAAAATCTCCCCGTAATGCAAGGGGTTTGAATTTGGTATTCAGGGCCAATTACATCATTCTTGCACTGGTGGTGCTCATGGGCCAGACTAGCTACAGCCCACAATGGATGTGGGATATTTTTAGGCCAGTGGGCTAGACCAGGTCCTAACTTTCTAGCCCAACAATGAAACATGCCAGGCCCAAGCCTTGGTCCATGCATGCTAAAAGGCCTGCCAGCCAAAATACTTACCACAGAGCACACGTATATTTTCACAATTTGGGCTGGGGCCCAATACTGACTACACAATTTGGACATAGATTGTGGCATTGAATGAAGAGGAGACATGTAATAATCAATAAAATGGGCAAATCTGATACAACTAAAGTTTTATCATCTGGAAACAAAATTTCATGTTAAAATTCAAATATCAAAATTTCTTATACCTAAAACCCGAATAACAGTTTCACAATTCTCATGGGTAAAAATATCTCTCACCTTATATGAGAGATACGAGTGGGGGCCCTTACGTCTATCTCTCACCTTATATGAGAGATACGAGTGGGGGCCAATGGATGTGAGGGCCCCCACCTTATCTCTCATTATAAGGTAAGAGCATCTCTCATAGGAGTAGGAAGATGCTCCTATGAGAGATATTACTCACCTTATATGAGAGATCGGAGTAGGAGTCTTCACATTTAAATTAGTTGGCATTTGATATGGATGTGAGGGCCCCTATCTTATCTCTGACAGTAACGTGAGAGCATATGTGATAGAAGCAATCAAACACAAATCATGTCTCCAGTGCAATGCGCTGCATAAGCCATTCAAATAGAGTAAAAGTTCCCTCATTTGCTCCAGATTGCATGGGTCAGCATCAGTTCTAGGTGATTAGTCCAGTGCTATTGCATGAGCTAGTGACGGGTTTTTTTATTTTTTAACATCCTCAACAACATCAAAACTTTAGCATTAGAAGCAAATACCCTTTTTCATCACATCCCCAGAGAAGCCAACGATGTAAACATGAGATGGCTAAAACAAAAGTTTAAATACTTACAATGGCTTTATTAAATAACAGCATTTGGCCAATTTCTTGTCCGTAGGTCCTCTGATTTGATGGGGTCTAACTTTATACATTTCCTTTCTTTATTAATAGGTCCAACTCTCAAGGATAAAATTTGAACCAAAAAACAAGCAATGCTGAACATGGGCCGCACTTTTCAATTACTTTATCAAAGTTCCACATAAGAACCAAGTGATGCCCTTCAACTCGAGTCTCTTCAGAATGCTTTGCATATACCAGATTTGGTCCCTAAACCTTGTTCATGGCACTCCAAATATTAGAGGGTTTCTCAGATTGAGGTTTGCCAAACCAAAAGGACTAGAGAAGTAAAGAGCATAAGATCATAAAAGATTATCTTACTCCAAAATGAAGAGGCTCTTCTCCTTGGTGTCGATGATGTTGAAGGGTCATGAGGACTTATAGCCACAGATGATGATGAACTGGCTAGCAGGAATTCCATCTTCAGATTTTCAGCATATCGTACAAGATTATCATACTGCATGAGCTTACTTTGCAAGATAGATGTATCCTAAAACATATAATACATAGTTTTAGCAATTTTAGCTTATTCTAGGGAGAATTATTCTTAGATCTTTGTTTTCAGCGTCTTTTGTATCGAACATGATCAGGTTTTGTGATATTGAAGAGAGCTTTGCTCCTCGCAAGTTAGTCTTTGAGACCTTGGGGAATGAGCTTTTGAGGGGCTTTGCAAGAGCCTAAATCTTTTTATGAGATGTAAGCATTGCCTAAAAGAGGAGAGTGTAATAAATCAACCCCATCAATTTATGTTGTAATCCTTGATTTAACGACCAAACCATAAGTTTTTTTAAGATTCAATCCACTAGTTAGGGTCAGGAGAGTGTCAAATTGGGCCTTAAATAAAGCTCTACTGCATTGTGATCTTAGGAGAAACTTTGCTACAAATAAGGTGCATGAGGATACTATTTAATAGGTCAGATTCAAGCAATGACTTAAAAATGGAAGCAGACTGGCCAGTCTGATGCTGCATCTCAGTTCAACAGAAACCACTTATCCTCTAGTGAATTGGATGCTGTATCATGTTCTGCTACTTTTCTAAGTTGTACTTTATTGAGCTATAATCCTTGACCGTTTTCAAAACATGTTTTTTCTAGAATGCTATGCTGATGTCATGGCTTGACCAAAATGAAAACCAAATTCCAGTTTGATGGCTGGGTTGGCAAGTAGCAGTCCAATGAGTTAGATCATGTAGGATTAGAAGATCAAATAGCAAATATGAACTTAACCCAAACCTAACTAATCTACTATTCATGTGAGAAAATTTGACTTAGCCTAACAAGAAAATAAAAAGATCAACCCAAACCCTATTAGGGAGTCAGGTTCAGAATGGGTTGTGGATCAGGTCAGGAGTTGCCGTCACCAACATCCCTAATTCCTCTAGGAAACAAATTGTATGTTAATCTGTTGGACTTCATATGATTTGTCTCCCTCCCTCTACATGCCCTTTCCTTCTTTCTCAAGTAGAGCATGCTTTTGAGATGCACCAATTCCAACAAGCAACCTTCCAGAAGGCACATTTACATACCCCTCTTGTTTGCTTTATCTTTTGAGTAGTGAAAATGATGTGAAAGCTGTCATAAACTCAATTTGTATACATGTTTCAGTGATCCCAGGAAGAGCAGAGAATGGACAAGTTAAAAGTGCTCTAAAGAGAATGACTGAGATTGGAAGATACAGATATACACTTTCTTTTAAAATATAGTGTCCTCTTTTATGGGTACCATCCACTTTGACAATTGTTGGTGATATTTAGAAAATATTGATGTTTACTTGGAACCCATGGACAACCCCCCTAATCAAAATGAGAGATGCTAAAAAAAACCAACAGAAGCCTGGCCCAATGAGCTTTCTATATATTGACTTGAGGCATCTTTACAACAACAACAAATCAAAAGAACATTGAAGTAGTGGGTCTAATTATAATCCTCTCTATTTGTATGGCTAGCCTCACTTTAATTGCAATCAGAGTCATATTCACAGTCAAAATGTGTCACCTAATTCTTTCAAATCTTTTAAATATATGGTCACCAGGTAAAGTTGAACCAAATCCTATCACCAATGTGACCTGTCCCTCTCAAACCTGGTGGTTAGAGGGTGGACAGGTTTGTACTATGTCCTCCTTCATGCTTGTGCTTGGATGCTAATTTGCTGTGATATCTCACATTTTGTCACTACCCATTGACTTTTGTGTTAGCTTATAATTTGGATGTCCCCCTGTCTATAGTTTCTCTCTCTCATTTAAAGCTTCATCTGCCCCACTACAACCATCCTTCACAATCAGTTTTACATTCTTCCTCCACTTATGGAGAAGTATAAATGAAATATCAAATAAGAATTTCAGAAATTTTGAGAAAAAAAAAAGTGAACTAAATTTTTGGATGAGCACACAATCTAATGAGACAAATGTAATCACATTCAGTGGGACCCATGTGTTAAAAGACCCAATAAAAAAGGCTTCCTAAAAACATAAAAATAATAATAATAATAAATAAATAAATAAAAAACAACCTTAATAATGTATTTTTAGATGGCACAAGTCTTCAAAGATATCATAGAAACAGAATGAGAAAGAAAAAAAATGCAACAAAAAAAATAAAATAAAGAAATCATATTTATAATATGCATTTTCTAAACTGTGTTAGAAGTAAAGCCTAAGTGGTCCTAGTCAAAACTGCCAAATCAGACTAGTGCGTTCTTACTGGCAAGTCCTACACCACATGTGAAACCTTTCCTCTTATTCTTTTATGATTTTTTTTTTCTTCAAACCTAACTTTCATCGACCACATGACATGCTAGTCCTCCGTCTCTTTCAATGACGTGCTTTTAACACAAATCAAGTGCTTCTTATTTTGTCCAATTTTTTCCATTCTCAAAGTTTTTAAATTAAAAGTACTAATTGTTGTAATGTCCATTTCATCGTCTTAAATTTAAAAATTATAATATTATATAATAATAATAATGATAGCATTAAGCTAATTAAATAGATGAAGACATGTTACAAGTTGTCCGGAGTAAAGGCACTTATGCGTCGGGCTATCCTGAGCCTAATTTGCGGCCTACCCGCTTTGGTCTAGGTTTGGAAATTAGGATTTAGTATTAGTGCCACATTTATATCTAAAATTTGGGCTCATTTAGCATTTGAATCAGTTTAAATTAGGTGATAGAAAGCTAGAACAAGTAATGCTTATAGATTAATGACTAATTGACTTGAATAAACCATAGAAAACCAAAATAAGAAATAAAAAAGTCAGCCCCCGGCAGGCCTGATCCAACCTAGTAAATGGGCGGGCTTGGACCCCAACAAGTTTTTAACACAATTAGGACTCGTAACGAGCAAAAAATAAAAATAAGCTAGTGTTTCTAAAATCGAGCTGTGCTTAGATATGCCTCACAGGCCCTTGGCAATGGGCCCTACCAAAGAGCAGGAAATGAGATACGGAACCAATCCAATGGCCCACCCGACAACCGGCACGGATGTCCCACACGTGCCGTCAACGGAAAGATCAAAGGGGAACACACGTGCCGTCGGCGGTGAAAGATCAAAGGGGCATTTTGGTAATTTAAACCTACTTTCGTTTTCTTCAACCTTCCCTCCCTCCCTTGAAACTCACGATCAGGAACACAAACAGGTGGACGAGACGGTCCTCCATTGCCCTTTACAAAAAAAATCAACGGTCACGATCGCTCCTCTCGTCCCATCCGACGGTCAGATTCCTTGCTCCTTTCCCACGCCTTCCTTTCTCCTCTTCTTTTTAATTCAACTTCTCCACACACACAGAAAGAAAAAGAGAGAGAAAGAGAAGAAGAGAGATTCGACGATTATAATGCCATTTGTAGAAACCCTTGAATATTCCTAGGGTTTTTGTTCCTCGGATTTCTGCTCTGTGTCGGTGGATTTCTGTGCCCGAATTGATCGGATTTGAGGAATTCCAGGTGAATCTCGTTGTTATCGATGAAGATTCTTGCGATTTTTTTGACTTTTGGGTCAAGTTAAGGAATTTGTTTGTGGAATGAGTTTTGTGATGTAATTGAGTTGGGTTTTGTTCTTAATTGTGTGAATTACATAGTTCATGAGATGTGTTTTTTTTCTCAGTTTTGTCACAAATGTGTTGATGTCTTTCTTCAATTTTGCAAAACAAAACTAAAAATCAAAACTTTGGGTTTTTAGTGTATGGGTGGTTGAGTGTTTAAGTTTTTTGTTTTGGGTATTTCAATTCTGTTACACTCTTGAACTTTTGATGTGTTTGGTGGTCTTAGAAGTGTGTATAATATCCAGTTCGTTTTCTTGTTCACAAAACTTAAAATGTTTCAGTGTTTGCTCCTGGTGTGACACAGTGACAGTCAGTCCTTTTTGCTCCAAATTGTGTAATTGATGATGTTCATGCTGGATTTCAGAGCTTTCTGCGGCCACGGAACGACTTTTGAATGGATTTAATTCTATTCCTCTTTTGTTTTTCGCAGATTTTTTGAGGTTTATATTATGAAATCATCTGGGAAACAAGCTATTCATTTCTAGTACACCTTTTTAATGTATCCGAATTCTAATATGTGATTGTTTTAGCATCTGGGTTGTTCTACTTTGTAACTTCAAGATCTTGTATGATGCATGGTGTACATTAGCTAAAATTAGATCAATGGATATAGATATAGATATAGATATAGATATAGATAGATATAGATATGTCTGTGTGTGCGCGCACGAGCGCTTAACAATTGGGCCAGAGAGCTATGATTTTGTCAAAGAATGTGATATGCTGAGCTATGTTGATTTCAGTGATCCGCAAAGAGCAGAATTCGAATATCTAGAACTTCCAGCAGTCTTGGTAGTGGAGAATAATATAGGGTTGGCTGTTATTTCCTGCAATACATAACTGTGCAGCATCTAATGGGATGGGCAAACATTTACAAGCGGCGCATAAAAATATTCACTCTTACATTGATAATCTACTTGGACTATAAGGTAAGTCCTTTTTTCCTGTGTTTGTTGATTTCGGACTATCTTTATTGTCGTGGTGACTGACATGTACTTTATATTGTAACAGGCTTTGCAAAAGAGAGAGAAATGGTCTAGCAAAGATAAAAGAGCCACTCTATGGGACAAAGCTCACGAGCGCAATGCTAAACGTGTGCTTAATTTGATAATAGAATTGGAAGGGTTGTGGGTAAAACTTGGTCAATATTTATCCACACGTGCAGATGTGCTTCCTGAGGCCTATATAAGTTTACTCAAGCAGTTGCAGGACTCTCTTCCTCCTCGCCCTTTGCAAGAGGTGATTTTTGATAGCTTCCATACATATACAAAAATTTGCTTTCATGTAATTCAGAGGTGCTTTCCTATGGATGATTTTGTAATTCTCCAGTTTCAAACATTTTCGTGATGTATCCTTTACTGCTGCCAATTTATTTATTTAAGATATGATTTTTTAAATTTATAAGTGGTCTAGATTGGTACCTTGTCAAGCATATACAGTAGTATTCAGATCTGGATCCTTTACTTGGGATTACTAAATGCTGATTTTATAATGAATAATGCTAGGTAACTCTGACCTAATTTTCTTAATCTGTCTCACCACCCTGTACCTGATTTTGTTGTGGATATAGGGTTGGCTTCTGCCCTAACCCAACCTGTTAACATGTCCCCTAAGAAAATAAAAACTATGATAAACTTCTTAAAACCAGTCCACCACTGGTGCCAAGGAGGGGCAATTGACCCTCTTCAACTTCTTTCTTCCTTTTAAAATAGGGGAGAGATATATACAATTTCAAATGGGCTTTTTTTCTATCTTATCTACTTTGCCCCTCCTCAACTTTTGTTTTTTTTTTTTTTTTTTCTTTTTTGCCCCTCATCAACTTTCTTTTTTTATTTTTTTTCTTTTCTTTTCTTCTTTACGTAAATAATAGAACTTTTAGAGCATTAAGGGCTATTATGTCTTTTACTTTTATCCATAGATAACTTATCAAATGACTTATCCTATCCTTCACTTTGATCAAACCTCCCAAGTACGTTTCTTAATTATATTTTTTCATCTCTATTCTACAACAACAAACCAAAATATTTGTATTCCCCTCACTAAGGCCCCCCTTTCCTATTCCTCAAATGATATATGTGTGTATTCCTTCTCTTTTTTTCTTATTTTTTATTTTAATTTTCTTTTTATCGTGCCTACAATCCAGATTCTCTCAAGTCTCAAGTTTGAAACTCATAATTAGTAGTTTTTTAATACTTGTTCGTCTAAATTAGATCGAATCTAATTCTTAAGTAAGAAATTTCATGTGGCTATAAATAGAGTGTTGAAGGGTTCTCTACACTCAATAGTAATTACAAGCCCAAAGGTTCCATCAACTTTAACATTTTTGTCTAAGTAGTGAAGAATTTGGGCTCTAAACAATGGGCCAAAGATCAAGACTTTCAGTGACATCACAAGTAAATATGATAAAATTATGTAATTTGTAATTCTTTTCTAATCTTCTGAACCCATTAAAATGTTGTTGGATGTGGAAAGCAATACAAATTCATAATGTTATCATTTTTGGGGTATAATCTAATAACTAGTTTATTGGTTAAAAAGGATTGAACAAATGATTTCAATTTTTTGATATTGTGTTAAGATTTTTTTTTTTAAATTCTTTCTTGAATTTCTCATCAAGAGGATTCATTGCGCCCCCACCCCCCACACCCCCCTCCTCCCCCCCCCCCCCCGGCGCACGCATACACAAGAAAAAATACTGGCTCCGCCACTGCTTAAAACCATGGCATGGCATCAAGAAACCACCCTCCAGCATTATCTCCATCATTTATTTGAAGTAAAATTCCCCATCCCTTGTTATATATTCTCACTTTGGCTTCATTATATTCTCAAAACTGTACCAATTAGCTACCCTTGCCCTCTTGAATCACACACCACCGAAGCCAATCTGCAGTCAAAGACTAAGCGTGCTTTTTTTTTATCCCTTTCCATCTGAAGCTTCATGTATAAGTTTCCATTTAAATTTAATATTGCATTCATTTGTTTGAGTCTTTGGTGGAAGGTGAATAATAGGTTCATACACTGATATACTTACACTAGATCTGGCTTTTAAACTTAAGACTAGTTGAGAATTGACTAGCAGTTACCATTTAACAGGTTTGCAGGACCATTGAGAAAGACCTGGGGAAGCCCGTGGGTGAGCTTTTCTCAAATTTTGTGGAAACACCCCTTGCAACAGCATCTGTAAGACCGTTTATCCAGACTTTATTTTGAGTATTAGTATCGCTATGGGAATGAAATGGCGCTCATTCGATGGCCAGACTTTTAAGGGACAACGCTTTTGGCTTTTTGTGTTGAAAATTTGAAATACTGTAATGCAGATAGCACAAGTTCATCGTGCAACTTTAAACAATGGACAGGAGGTGGTTGTCAAAGTTCAACACGAGGGCATCAAGGATGTCATATTAGAGGTTAACAATTATTTAAACTTTAAGAAGGTTGGGATGTATAGAGCATAGCAGTCACTAAATTGATGGGCTTAAATTCATTTTCAGGACTTGAAGAATGCAAAGTCAATAGTGGACTGGATAGCATGGGCAGAACCTCAGTATGATTTCAAACCATTGATTAATGAGTGGTGCAAGGAAGCACCAAAAGAACTTGACTTTGACCGTGAAGCTGGTAAGGTTTAGCTTTGGTGTATCTAAACATTGGAAATAATTTGATTAGTTGGTTTCTAGAATGAAAAAAGTAGAGTTCATGCTTCTGTTAAATTAGCAGGATATCTATAAGCTGCCATCATGATCACATAGGCTTGCTTGGTTGATCTTTGTCTCCATTTTTGTAGAAAATACAAGAACTGTTTCCAATAATCTAGGTTGCAGAAGCAAAAGGAATGACGCTACTTTGGATAATCGTGTGGATGTATTGATCCCAGAAGTTATTCAGGTATTTTCGTGCAGTTAACATCTTTCCTTACATCTGTTCAATTTAGTACTAGGTACGATGTTGCCATTTTATTTTGTCTCATTTATTTTACTTTTTTTTTCCTGTGGCAGTCATCCGAAAGGGTCCTCATTTTAGAATATATGGATGGAATTCGAGTAAATGACCGTGAATCATTGGCAGCATATGGTGTTGACAAACAAAAGCTTGTTGAAGAAATCACTCGTGCATATGCTCACCAAATATATATTGATGGGTTTTTCAATGGTGATCCTCATCCCGGTACGAATTTTATATCATTCTTTTTTGAACTACATTGGATTGGATTTATGAGATATTGTTTTGTTATAATCCTCAGATTTCTATCTATACTAGTGAAGCAAGGGATTGGACAAATAAATTACCCCATTCAACTGTTTGCGGTTTTGGGTTTATTTTATTAATGAGAATAATTACAATAACTACCCTCACTTAGGGCATTAGTGAGGGTTCTAACAGGAAAATAGTTAAGCACTCACAGATGGTGCTCCTTTGATTTACATTATATGGGAATCCTTACTCCAGACATCATTAAAACAAATATTTCACACCTTCAATATGTGGTGCCGTAACTGGTTTGTATTTCAGTATAGTAATGTTGGCTAAATCTTTCATGTAGGGAATTTTCTTGTGAGCAAGTATCCACCTCATCGCCCAATTTTGCTTGACTTCGGACTAACAAAGTCATTATCAAGCTCCATGAAACAAGCATTTGCAAAAATGTTTCTGGCATGTGCTGAGGTCTGTATGATCTCTCTTATATATATGATAACTCTGACGTTAAAAGGAAATTTTTAATATTACAGATGAATTTTCCTTGCTTGCATGATCTTTCATAGATATACATAACCCTGGGCAGATAGATTTTCCATAAAGCACATTCTGAAGTATTATTATTATAATAATAATATTATTATTATTATTATTTTGTAGGCTTTGAAATTTTAATGAATAGGTTAGTCTGGTGTAGGCAACTTTTAAGACAGTTTCCATTAAAGTTCTTTTAGGCATTTTATTGGTCCATCATAATTAAGAACTGAAAATCCACTTCAGCTTGGAAACTGATTTACTGATTTTCAACTTTCACTAGGCATACTTTTTAGAATAAATGAGTGATTTATCCAGATATTTTGGATTTCATTAATAATGTGATTTTTCCCATAGTGTCTTCCATTTTTTTTGGTTTTTTATAGAGAGAACGTCTTCAAATATTGTAAGGCATTAAGTTTGAATTGCAGAAATTAGGTATACTGTTGTGAAGTTTGACGATGTCCTTTTTCATGTTGCTCTTCTTGATCCTGCTTAGCTTCACTCCCACAATTCTCAATTCTGTGTGCCCATGTCTTTGATTATCTGGGTTCTCTATCCTTTTGCACAATGTTCTTGACAATGGTGTGATAAATTACACTTAAAATTCAGGAGGCTTCCCTATATATTGTTGATGTTATTCTTGCTTATCTCTATCTGGCCACCTGCCTTGAGATTGGGTTTTCTTGGATTGGTTGTTTTTCAAATTTTTTTCTGTTTATCCAATTTGAGAAATAAATTTTCGGAATTGCATGTGGCAATAGGGCGACCAAGTAGCGTTGTTGTCTGCCTTTGCCGAGATGGGTCTTAAGCTGCGTCTAGATTTGCCAGAACAGGCTATGGAGATAACTAATGTACTGTTCCGCAACTCAACATCAGCCTCAGAAGCTCTTGTGAGTTAACTTGATGGTTGCTTTATTTGCCTATTTAATTACAATGGATCTTGTCTCATATTGAATTTCCTTATGATAGGAAAACATGAAATCTATGGCCAATCAAAGAGATAAGAATATGAAGATCATCCAAGAGAAGATGAAACTAAGTGAAAAGGAAATCAAACGGTTTAACCCTGTAAGTTCCTTTTCTTTTCCTATGGTACTAACAAATTATTTTCTTTGAGTTTCAATTACATAATTGAATTTGATATGACTCACAGAACATTTACAATATTGACCATTGAGAAACATGTCAACTATATTTTCCAGGTTGATGCTTTTCCAGGTGATGCTGTGATATTTATCCGGGTTCTAAATCTTCTTCGTGGTATGCCCTGAAACCCATGTACTCCTGATATCATTGTGAATATGGGTTTCCATCGAGGTTCTGTACATTTTTCAGGTCTTTCATCTACACTGGATGTCCGCATAGTGTACCTAGACATCATGAGGCCATTTGCTGAGTTGGCTCTGCATGGGTAAGTTTATATTCTGTGAGCACAGTTTCCAGCTGGCTTCTTCTCTATTGATGAAAGCTGTAGTGATAGATATACAATACAATAACTATGTGTTACACATTTGTCTGCGTGACATTGATCTTTTAAATGAATCTCTTGCACAGAAGAAATATTGGAAGCGGGCCAGAAATTAGTACACAATGGATCTATGATACACCTGTTCTGTCTGATGTGGAGAGCAAGCTGAGGCAACTGTTACTTGAGCTTGGCAGTGAAAAGATACTTGGAATTCAGGTAAATATGAACATAAATACATCACAAAATGTTATCAATGTCGTTACATTTTTCTTATTTAATCCTTTTTTTTCTTGATTTATCTTGTCATTTGCATTGATCTTAGCTGTGCCATTGAGTTGTCTTTTTGGCCATAGCATCCCATTGCCTTTGTTTTTCCTCTACCTATAAATTTCATGTTTTCCTTCTCTGGCAGTTGTTTCTCTAAAGGACCACATGATAAGTTTCTTATTTATTTGTCTTATTCGTCTATAATGTTTTCTCTAGGATGCGAGACTAGCTAATAAGAGAGATGCTTTCTTTATTCTTCTAAATCTATAATCAGGTTCTAACTTTCAGTTGGGTTTTTGGGGACCTTTTATGTGAGGGTAGGGGCAGTGTCGTCCAGTGGCCAATGTACTGGAATATGGACAGTTACTTCTTTGTATATAAATAGTAAAAGAGGGACTAACGTGTATTGAACTTTTTTGTTATTTTCAATTTTGTTTTATCCTCTTTTGAAGCTAATAAGTGTACAAATGTTGAAATTAAAAACTCTTTTTAAAGGTTTGTGCGTACAAAGATGGAAAGGTTATCATAGATACTGCTGGAGGGATGCTTGGAAGATATGATCCTCGGCCTGTACAGCCAGATTCCCTATTTCCAGTTTTCTCTGTCACAAAGGGGATCACTGCAGGAATGCTACATTGGCTGGCTGATAATGGGTATGGTACAATTTTACTGTCCTGTTATCATTACATGTTGAGAATTTTTAAGGTGTATAATTTTGCAACTATATTCACTCTCGAAGAAAATATGTTTGTTTATGTTTTTATTCTTCTATCTTTTTTGTTATTTATTTTTTACATAGCTGTTTATGAAAGTAGTAGTTATGGAAGGAGCTTTCAAACTGGGCAACGTATCGTGTCGTATCGTATCCGATAATATGTGTTCATACTTCCTAATTCATATATATGGAGTGCACATGCCCACAGTGGTTTGCGCATACTATTACTCTGTGTCCGCTGCTTCTTGGTATCAAGTTAGGGTTCTGACAACGCTAGTTTGAAACCCCAGATCTTCTCCTTTTCTTCATTTCTTCTTGTTTTTTCTTCCCTCATCCTTATTACATCCCACAGCAGTCCCTCACAGAAGTTCACCGCAGCCCCTACCAGTCCCTTTCAGTTTGCCTCCTCTTAGTTTCTTTCACAGAACGCTGTCGTCAGCTATCTGTAAGGCCAACATCATCATGGCCGTGTTTAGAGTTGTTCTTTGTCCTATTGAGGCAAGTTGTAAGGTGTATACAGCAAAACAGATTATCTAAATCTGAGATTATGAGGCTGTTCTACTGATTTGGTGCGCTCTGTGGGTTCTTCGTCCTGTACTGTTGGACCATGTTGCTGTGATCTACTTCCTCTTCATATTGGTTTTCTGATTGGTATGGTATGGTGTTAAGTTTAAGCAATTTTTATCAAGGGCCTACATTTCATCAGTCAGCAGCTTTCCACTTGAGATGAGTTAGGGCATCAGAAATGTTGAGAAACAGGTCAGATTTTTCCCCCTAATTACAGAAAAGTCAGGGATTGGTTTTTTAGATTTTTTTTTTGGGAAAAAAGAATGCATTAATATAGGTATGAGGGGCTGGTTTCCCAGACCCTATTTAGACGACAAGTACTTCCAAAATATCTTGCTTTCTTCTTCTGAACTCAATTATTTAGCTTTCTAATTTTTTTCTTGTCTCTCGATTTCAACTTAATATTGGATTTTATTTACATTAGACCTCTCTAGTTGGTACCTGAGCCATCATAACTTGAATAAGACTTTCCAAGAATCCAATGAAAGGAGTGTATTGGGTAAAAATTTAAGAGTGAGAAGACATGTCAAACCGTGTAAAGAGATTATCCTTGCTGGATAGGTTAACTAGTTTAGTCTTGAAATGGTTGTACTTTTTCGTTTCGCAGAAAGTGATGGATGGTTTCTCTATTTAGACGTTGAATTTGTCTTATAGTGTCAAGCCTAGACATGTGACTGTTGGTCTCCCTGAAGTGCTATGGCTTGGAGAATGGTTTCTCTATTTGGTTTCCATATAAATGATTGACTATTCTTCCCCCATTCCCATCCCTTTGCTGCATTAAACAGATAATGTTATTTAAATTCTCATTTATTGTAGCATGGGTTATCTATTTTGAATGCTTTCTTTTGCAGGAAGCTGAAGCTAGAGGAAAATATTGCTAATATTTGGCCAGATTTTGGCAACAACAGGAAAGATCTAATTAAGGTAATTATTTCTTTCTTAAATTGGTATGATGCTGTTCTATCATCAACTTAGTGTACATGTTCTCTGACTTCCCTTTTCTTCTATTTTAGGTTCATCATTTGCTTAATCACACATCTGGATTGCACAATGCATTGTCTGAGATAATGAAGGAAAACCCTTTAGCAATGTGTGATTGGGAAGAATGTTTGAAACGCCTTGCCTTGTCAGTTCCTTCAACCGAACCTGGTTGCGAACAAATATATCATTACCTGTCTTTTGGTTGGCTTTGTGGTGCAATTATAGAGGTAATATTCCCTTCCAGAAAAGGAAGCCATATACAATGCTCGGCCTGAGAAAATGAAAGGTTTGCTTGAGTTGTCCATTTGTACAACTGGGGCCTGTGGGTTAGTTACCTGAATTGTTGATATGATGGGTCCAACAGTGGATGGCCCATGCCCTGAAATTATCCCAGAAATGTGAATCCTGGGCCTTCGATTGGATGCCTTGGTTCTTCCAATCTGGGAGTTCTCTTTTCATTTTCCATCGGCGACGGGACCAATTTTATCACCTTTCTGGATATCTGGACTGCAAACCGTAGTCATCATCTCAAATAATTCTGCTTTCTATAAATCTTGAAAAAGCTCTTGTACTTCCAAAACTTAACTTTGTACGCAGAATATGCATATGAGGTTTTGACTGTGGTCCTAGGTCCCTAATTTGGCATTTTATAGCAGTTCCTTATCTTCCTATGTCCCTGGTTTGGCATTTTCTAGCAGTTTTCTTACTCTGTGTTCTGTTTGTGCCACTTGATTATATTCCCATTTTTACATATGATGCACTTGGATGAAACAGCATGCATCTGGGAAGAAGTTTCAGGAGGTTTTGGAAGATGCAATCATTCGTCCTCTCAACATTGATGGGGAACTGTACATTGGCATTCCTCCTGGTAGTTTCACACTTCTGCCACCTTGCGGCAAATTATTTTTATAATACTCATAAAAATGTATGCTTGAACATTGTCGACATGTTATGAATTATGTGAAGAGGGCAGCTTATAGTTGTATCATACAGCATGCTCCCATTTGCGTATAATCCATAGCATATACAGGCTGAGGTGAAAGTATTTATTCGACATCCAGCATTTCAGTAGGTTATATTTTCCTGTCTATTCTCCACTGTGGCAGGAGGTCTTACCGAATGATTTGGGAAGTGGAAGACAATTAGGCCCGAAGGAATCTTTCAAATTGGTTAGCTTTGATTTTTTATATAGAAATTTGGTGGTATGCAGTGTTGTTTTATTAAGTATTGGAGTTAGGTGTATGGGCAAGGGCATTGCTTTGGTGCGATGGCAAAAGTCTTGGGTGCCATGTGTATGATATACCTGCGAGCAGCCATTTCGTGCAAAATTGCCAAAGGTTAGATCTGTCTCCAGCCTGGACCCTACCAAGTCCCTGCTTCGGCAGGACCCACACTGGGTAATGACCTTAGTTAGGTGTGGGGCGGACTCCGAGTATGGTGTAGTAACTCTAGGTAGTCAAGTGAGAGGAAAATATATGTAAGATGAGGAGCTTAAGAGTCAGGTCAGACAGTGGTTGGCGGGTAGTGAGGAGAGATTGTTTAAGGAAAACCTGAGAAAGCGGGAGTTAAGAGTGCAGAGGTAAAAAATTTTATTTTATGGGATGTTTCGTTTCTATTTTCTAATGCCTTATAATAAAGGTGGAAGAAATTTGAGAAGGTCATCATCTTCTGGCAATATCAAGAATAAAGAAAACTCAAAGTTCTGGAATGCAAGAACAACAACGCACAATGCCTAGTTGAGAGAGAGGGAGGGAGAGATATATGTCTATTTAAATGTGCATAATTGCAACCATGTACCACCCTCAAATGGGAGGGAGAGAGAGAGAGAGAGATGTCTATTTACATATGCATAGCATCTCATCATCATCAAAGCCTTGTCCCAACTATGTTGGGGTCGGCTACATGTGAAAGACATGTGCATTTCATCTACCACTCCAAATAATTGCAACCATGTACCACTCTCAAATGGAACTTTCATCCAATGTTTTCTTTGGGTTCTTTTCCTTTTCTGACTGAAAAGCATAGTTTTCACCATCCCTTATTTTGAACTCCGGCTGTCAAAACCCAAAATGGACACTAGTAACAAACTTGAGTGTTTCTCAGGTGTGGAATCTCGGTTGGCAGCACTCACTGTTGACATGGATGACATCAACAAGATTTCTGGACTCGGCAACCGACCAGATCTCCCTTCATCCCTCCAACCAAGCGACATACCAGAGGTTGTCAAGGGCATTCCCATCATCTTCAACACGCTTTCTACGCGCCGTGCAATTATTCCTGCTGCAAATGGGCACTGCTCAGCTCGTGCATTGGCGCGCTACTATGCGGCCCTAGCCACTGGTGGTATTGTCCCCTCGCCACATCCGCCTTCTTCTCAGCCACCACTCGGTAGCCACAAACACATCCCAGAGTTCCCTTCTAAATCCCGGAGGAAGAAGCGCAGCTTGAGCAAGGAGTTGAAAACCCAAAATATCGACAAGGTTGCTGGCAATAAGAGTCCAGATGATAAAAGCATAAAAATTGGTAGCAGAAGCGATAAGCATGATATAGTAATTGAAAATGGTGATCATAGTACAAATGGCATTTGCAGTGATAACTACAATGACAAAAATGGTAGCATTGATAGGATGTTTAGAAACCCAAGCATTCACGATGCATTCTTGGGGGAGGGTGACTATGGGAATCTGGCTCTTCCAAATGGGAAGTTTGGTCTTGGATTTAGGAGGTTCCGCTCTAGCGATGGTTCATTGATTGGTTTTGGGCATTCAGGAATTGGTGGATCCACAGGTTTTTGTGACATAAAACATGATTTTGCTATTGCTGTGACCTTGAACAAGATGTCACTTGGGGGCGTCACGAGAAGCATAATTCAGTTGGTTTGTTCAGAGCTGAATTTGCCTGTTCCTGATGAGTTCACTAGGGATGGAGAGAGGGGACCAGACATGCAACTAAATATAGGGAATCAGGTGATTAATTAGAGCACACTGTGCCCAAGGATTTTTCTTTTTTTTTTTTTTCAAACTTATACACATTAGAGGCAATCTATTAGGAGAAGCAGAACTTACCTCATCTCATACATCATCAAAGATATATTGGTTGTACTTCAATTATATATCTCATTCTTTTCCTTTTGGTATACATTAAGAGGCAATGTATTCATAGAAGCTAAACTTGCGTCTTCTCATACATTATCGAAGATAATATTGTTTGTACCTCAATTATATATCTCAGCTCTTTTCCATTTGGTCAACTCTTCCTACTCTGAAACCCTGGAAGTTATTTTTCTGGAATGAAAGGCTAAAGGGTAAAAAGCTAAAATTCATAGAACTGGGGAATGGATGTGGCACCGTGGTGGGGGTTTAATGGCCCAGCTAATTTAAGGTGATTGTCTGTGGATCATAGGAATCAAATATCATCAAAGCCTTGTCCCAAGTATGTTTGGGTCAGCATGATAGGAATTCATCAGAACGAAAAAAAAAAAAGGCCCCAGTGGGAAATTCTGCCCATCTGATCTATGTTGATGATAGCTTGGATGGTTGGAATGGTTTCATTTGGAACTGTCTATCGCGTTAGACTGCATAGCTCGACACTTCATTTTGCAGAACCTCAGTCATTTTTATACTCTCTCATTTAGTTAAAGGAACTGCCACAGCAAACAATAGAACTCTCAATTCCTGATTTAAATGGATAGTATCTGTAACACGTTTTCTTCTTAAAAATGTATCCACAACCTTCTTCTTTAATTGCTGTGAGATGTTAATCTGGTATCGAACATGTATCATCTAGCTTGGAATGGGATCTTTGCTCCTGTCCCACATCTCAAACTGCAAAATGGCTTATCAAGAGCAATTGGAACCATTAATAGGGTGGGCCGGCTGGCTGAACAAAGCCAACAGACAGTCCTGATTCATGCTAACTAACTAGTACTAGTCATGGTTTCCATTCAATATGTCAGAGATTCTTACATTTGAAGATTGGAATAAACTCAATGGTAAACAATAAGGAAATGGTTGTATTTGGGCTGTGTTGGCAGGTCAAATGGCAAGAGTAACTTCAACCTGAATTTTAAAACATACCAAAAAATAGAAGGGATCAGCTCATCAGCATAAACTTGCCAATACAATTCTCACTAGACCATTCCTTGATATTGTCATGTGACTTTTGTTTTCTGTGCTTCTAAGGTTGGGCTATCTTGCTCTTCATGTTTTTGGGTTCTCCATTAAAATGAAGCTTCCTTTCAGTTCCCAAAGTCTGATTCAACCAACCGTGGGATTGTATTGGATGATAAAAGAAATGGCAAAATCTCCCCGTATTGCAAGGGGTTTGAATTTGTTATTCAGGGCCAATTACACCATTCTTGCACTGGTGGTGCTCATGGGCCAGGCCAGCTACAGCCCATAATGGATGTGGGATATTTTAGGCCAGTGGGCTAGACCAGGTCCTAATTTTCTAGCCCAACAATGAAACATGCCAGGCCCTAGCCTTGGTCCATGCATGCTAAAAGGCCTGCCAGCCAAAATACCTACCACAGAACACAAGTAGATTTTCACAATTTGGACATAGAATGTGGCAATGAATGAAGAGGGGACACGCAATAATCAATAAAATGGGCAAATCTGATCCAACTAAAGTTTTATCATCTGGAAACAAAATTTCATGTTAAAATTCAAATATCAAAATTTCTTATACCTAAAACCCGAATAACAGTTTCACAATTCTCATGGGTAAAAAATAAAATACAAAAAATAAAAGAAAAGGAAAGAAATATCCAGAGTCAATAAAACAAAAGTCAAAACATTATGCTCGAAGTTTTGACTTATGAATGGGAACTTGAAATGAAAGCATCCTGCGAAGGCAGCTCGCGGCAGAAACTTTGCATTGATTTGAAGAGTCGAGATTGCACATTCTAATCTTCATAATTTAATCCATCATCGTCGTCGTCAATATCCACTTCAGCATCATCAGAACCACCCAAGAGTGACAGAAAGACGAGGACGCTGATTGCCTGGGCAGCCAGAAAGTACTTGCCTCTTCTTCTGAATGTTTTCTCTTCCTGTGTCTTTTCCCTCTTAGGTTCCCTCTTGGGCTTAGAACCTAGCAGGGCCATAGATACATGGTTAAAAATAAAGAATCAGGTCAAGTTAAATTGATGAAGTATGAAACAATCCAAAGAAAACGAGGGGAAAAAAGTGAAGGGTTAAATATATTAATGTTAATATATAGGAAGATGCTTCTATGAGAGAGATCTCTCACCTTATGTGAGAGATACCAGTGGGGACCCTCACATTTAAGTTGTTGGCATTGGATATGGATGTGAGGGCCCCCACCTTATCTCTCATAGAAAGGCTATCTGTAAGCCTTCACGGGAGGGTCGCCTTCACTTCCCTTTAATATACATGCTCCTATGAGAGATGCTCTCACCTTATACGAGAGATACGAGTGGAGGCCCTCATTTAAGTTGTTGGCATTGGATATGGATATAAGGGCCCCCACCTTATCTCTCATATAAGGTGAGAGATATGCTCCTATGAGAGATATCTCTCACCTTATATGAGAGATAGGAGTGGACGCCCTCACATTTAAGTTGTTGGCATTGGATATAGATGTAAAAGCCCTCACCTTATCTCTCATATTAAGGTGAGAGCATCTCTCATGAGCAATCAAACACAAATTATATCTCCAGTACATGCGCTGCATTAGCGATTCAAATAGATTAAAAGTTCCCTCATTTGCTCTAGATTGCATGGGTCAGCATCAATTCTAGGTGACTAGTCCAATGCTATTGCATGAGCTAGTGCCGGGTTTTTGTATTTTTTAACATCCTCAACAACATCAAAACTTTAGCATTAGAAGCAAATACCCTTTTTCATCACATCCCCAGAGAAGCCAACGATGTAGACATGAGATGGCTAAAACAAAAGTTGAAATACTTAAAATGGCTTAATTAAATAACAGCATTTGGCTATTTCTTGTCCGTAGGTCCTCTGATTTGATGGGGTCTAACTTTGTACATTTCCTTTCTTTATTAATAGGTCCAACTCTCAAGGATAAAATTTGAACAAAAAACAGCGAGGGTTAGTAGGGGGTATTGGAAAGAGTTTTCATGGAAATCAATTAACATATAAAGAAATTATATGCCAAATTGAGAAGGAACCCTGCCTTTCCATTTTTTTTTTTTTTTTTTTTTTTCTTTCTTTCTTTATTCTGTTTTAGTGCAACAAGCAATACTGAACATGGGCCGCACTTTTCAAATACTTTATCAAAGTTCCACATAAGAACCAAGTGATGCCCTTTATACCGACTTGTCCTGATTCACTCAAGTCTCTTCAGAATGGTTTGCATATACCCGATTCGGTCTCTAAACCTTGTTCATGGCACTCCAAATATTAGAGGGTTTCTCAGATTGAGGTTTGCCAAACCAAAAGGCCTAGAGAAGTAAAGAGCATAAGATCATAAAAGATTATCTTACTCCAAAATGAAGAGGCTCTTCTCGTTGGTGTCGATGATGTTGAAGGGTCATGGCGACTAATTGGCACAGATGAAGATGAACTGGCTAGCAGGAATTCCATCTTCAGATTTTCAGCATATCGTACAAGATTATCATACTGCATGAGCTTACTTCGCAAGATAGATGTATCCTAAAACATATAATACATAGTTAAGCAATTTTAGCTAATTCTAAACTTGAGTCAGTTCTCAAAACATATAATACCAGTGAAAGTGACATGAAATGCTCGAACAATCGAGTCAGTTCTAAAAGAATTGCAGTGTGCCAGTGACACACAGATACATCAAATGCAATAATTACTGAATTTGAAAAGAGAGCCATTTGGAGGCATGGATTTCCACTTCTCAGATTTCTATGATCCCATTTAGAGATTTTCTTGATTTCAGAAAAAGACATTTTTTGTTGGATAACTTGAGAAAATCCTCCCAGAATAAAGAGATCATAAAAAAAAAAAAAAAAAAAAAAAAAAATCATTTAGACAACTTGAAGGTTATCCCCAAAAAAGGCTTTTTATGAAGGTCTCTAACAGATCTATCTCATGCCATGTGATATATATGTGTCCCACTTGATAAATAATCATATGACCACATCCACTGGAAAAACACCCCATTCCCAGCTACTGAGACCACACTCACTTTTCATGCCCTCCACCTCACACCAGCACTAGCTGAAGCCCTCTGTCGGGTCCAAGACAGCTAAATCATATCAGTCACGATCTACTGAAACAAAAGAGAAAAAAAAAAAAGGAAAAAAAAAAAACGATCCCTATCATGGCATAAATAAATCCAAGATGAATCAGCATAAAAATGGATCCACTGCACACGTTATCATGGATGCACACATCACCATGAGGCTGTTTGGTTTAAAGACCAAACCTTGTACAAAACATACCAACAGCAAGAACGTTGGGAGTCGTTTTTTTTTTTTTTTTTTTTGGTTTTTTTTGGGGGTGGGGGTGGGACGGGGTTGACTATACTACAAGAGAACTATACTAGATGGCTCCTCAAAGGCAAATAGCTGCATACAAATTTGCAAGATATATGTTAAAACCAAAGAAGCAAGAGAATGGAGAAGAATGCAACAGCTTCATATGAATAGTGAAATTTCAAGAGAAGCGGGTCAGTTTGAGAACAAGCATTTGACAACAAACCAATTTAATAGCCTTTAGTTTTCACCATGTGTCATAAACAACATATAATAACATAACAACTCACATCTAAAGCTTGAAGGACAAACAGGGCATGTCCAAGGATGATAGCATCCAAACTTGTCGGCCTGTTTATAGAGAATAAAGCAAGCAAAATTACTAGGCATATTATTGATATTCATAAAATGTTTTTGAAAAAATATGCTGAAAGTAGCAGAGATATCTATATTGGATCATAAAAGAAACTAAACCCAGAATATTATTCAAATAATAACCAATGATCGAGTGTGAGAACTTCGCACTATAATTTGGTCCTAAGCGTTTCACACTAGACAGTATGCCTTTGAGTTTATGATAGACCATTAGACAGGAAGGATCAAGAATGCACCATGGATGCACTATCAGACACCTTCAGATTAGTGATGATATACTCTAATGAGGAATCATCTGGTGAAAACACCACACCATTCCACATGGTGCAAAGGCCTTTGCACTGGACAATGGATTGGCAGACATTTGACTTGGGGCAAGCCATTGAAAAGTAACCATGAATGCACTAGCACTCCACTGCAGTCAGCAACAGCAAGAATAATAATGAAAATAACAATAATCTGCTTCATCGAATGGTACTAACAACCTTTTTTTAAAAGGTTGTTCGATCATATTTTTCCAATAATCTATTTTGCAAATCTAACAGGAAAAAAAGGAGAGAGATATTTTGCAGGATCTTGATAGGCAAGACCTCCAAACCAGCTGATAGGGATAAGGAGACTAGTGCATCCATAAATGTAGCCTGCCCAATTTAAAAGTAGGTACTACAGTCTGCTGCAAATGCTTCAGCAGATCATTTCCTTCAACCACAAATCCAGATTACCTGTTTTCAAAAAAAAAGTTTTGCTCCGCTAACTTCATTGATAGAGCCTCATATGCTTTGTCTGCCTTCGTGTAAATCTGCCCACAGAGACAAAATCTGTTGATCATTCAGAATTAACTCAAAGATCATCCTTCCACAGTTGGTGTTTAGTGGGGAAGGGTAAACGAAAACTAAAGAAAAGAAATCTTCAAACTCATTTTTATACAAAGGAGAGTGGAAAACACAAAACCAACATGATGAAATAGCAGCATCCAAACCATGGGTAGGGTTGCTAATGGACCAGACTTGGACTGGACCAGAGGCCGCATCCCCAGGCCCGAGTTCATAGAATTGCAGGGCAGGGCCAGAGTTCAGGTTGACATGGACCTTAGACAGCAAACTCGAGTCCATTTAGGGAAAGAACATACATGAGCCCACCCATTTAAGACCCAAATCCATTCGGGTTTTAAGGTCAGAGTCCAAGCATGAAGCAATAATGATGAGGACTCGATTGCTTATAGGAATCCTAAGGGCCTGTTTGTTTCATGTAATTGAATTCCTAGGAATTCAAATACTTTGTAGTTCTACATTTATCTACAATTAGTTACGAGCAATCCTGATATTAGGAGAGTCATAATTTAGTTGGTGCAGAAGCTTTCTTTGTATTGAAAAGTCTTATGTGTAAAAGTTCAAGTTGTTATCAAATCTGAGTTAGGAATTTATTAGTCAAATCATGTAATCACCAAGCCATTTTTTGGTTTCTTTTAATTCTAGGAATACAGGTCAAAAGGATTCTATGAACAGGTTATCTTCATGATTTAGAATTTCAGCCACAACGAGTTCACTTCGGATGGTCATTTGGAACCAGTATGGGACCAGAACCTATGATGCACGGATACTTCAAAATGAGCAAAGTATCGTGTCATATCGTATCCGATACTTCACTTCTTACATGTAAAATCCGTGTCCCTGCCATGTCTATGGCGTGTCCCTACTGTATGCGTGCCGTATCTGGGCATCATAGACCAGAACGCTAAAAATGCCCTAACTCAATTGAGTGAGGACGCATGATACCTGGATGGGCACAATACTAGTACGGACTGATGTGGGACCAGTACAGACTAAGTCAGAAAATAACTTTACTATAGGAACTTATTTTTTCACTTTTCTACTCTAAAGTAAAAGGGACAAGTATCAGTATGTTAACCAACTCCCAATTCTCACACTCATCGGCATAGATAATGGAGGATACCTGCAATTTTAGTATGGCAGTGAATAGTATTAAGATTGAAGATTAATGCTACAGGACAATGATGACAGTATGAGCCAGCTTGAAACTTTCTATGATATTGAAGAGTTGATTGCCCCCATCCTCAATTAATAATTATACATGGATAATTTTATAGTCTTTATGTGTTAAATTAAATGATCCCTCTAGATACTAAAAGTGATGAAAGTCATGCTTGCTTTCAGAAAACTAAACATCCCTACAACTGATATAAGATGCAATTAAAAGCACTGCATTTAGATGTTTCTAGCATTTTCCTACAGTTTCTTTACTTCTCTGTTTTTTTTTTTCAAATACTAGAACGCCTGTACGAGTCTGACACGAACAGCATGGGCAGCACAAACTTGTTTCCAAGATCCATGGACAATTGAAGCCATGAGTTTGTATATTGTATTCCACCATATTGAATAAATTCAAAATTTTTTTCTATAATTTCTTTTTCAGGTAACATGAGTCAGATTGCAACTTCACAGACAAGCAACATCGTCTAATTGACCTACGAGCTCGTCTTTTATTGTCTACGAATGGGTTGTCCTTTTGCCGACCCCAACATAGTCGGGACATGGCTTTGATGATGATGAATGGGTTGTCCTTTTGATACAAATTGTGAGTCTCTCCACCTCCAAGCGTGATAGAGAGATTTATAGTAATACGAAGAACAAAGGGTGAGTCCAAGGCCATCCATCCCGCATCAGTTTGATATCCTAATGGGTAGTTCATTGAAGATTTCTTGCTTGTGTATCAACCATGCTTGCTTTCGTTCAGAGTCACAACCACGTTTCTTCTATCAGAATCACCACTGGGTCAGAAAATTCTGCTTATTTGTTTTTGGGGTGTGTATGCTTCAGAAAAGGAAACATTGAAACTGGATAAACAAGGGTGGATTCTTAGACCACCATTTCCTTGTTTCAACCTCAGAAAATGAGAGTTTATGAGAAAATACGGTCAAGGATGGGGAAAGGCATTTCAAACAGGAACTGAACATTATTGATGGTGGGGAAAAAAAAAAAGAGGAGAGGCATGCCTGAAAATGGGATACCCAACCAATACAGATGCCCCAAAATAAGTTCAGCAAATGATTATAATATAGAAAAAAGATGAAGAAAACCTCTGATGTTCGTTCTTCGAAATTTAATTTTGTTATCCCTAGACGTTGCTTTACAATTTGAGTATGCTTCCAGTGGAGAACCTTCCCAATCGGCCATGGAAGATCAGAGAAATATATTTTATCAGCTGCACTTCCATCAGAGCCCACCCAGAGTTCATACGATGTTGCATCCACCAGCCATGAGCTGACCATTGCCTTTGTTGACAACCATTCAGGAAAAGAATGAGTTGGAAGTTTTGAGTCCAAATCAACAATGCCATATTCTTTCAAATTTCCAATGACACCACCCTTTTCATTGTCAAATGCAACATAATCTCCATATTCGACGTATGGTATGTCATCTACAGAAGATTAAAAGCCATAATCAGCAAGTAGTAGATATTAAGAAGCAAATTTATGAATGCCATTTTGCATAAAGTAAATAGTACTTAGGAGGAAAATTGTTTAAAACATGTCAAAGTAACAACACATCAACACCAGTAATAATAATTATGATAAAATGACAGCAGCCGAAACAACTCAAAACAATTTGGCATCGTTCAAAAATCATCTTGTGTTATTATGAATTTCTTTGTCACTTCACACAAATAGGACAGACAACTTTTTCAGTAAGGGTAACTAATATCTCATCCTATGCATTTAACGAAGCACGCAGACTGCAAAATGTATTGTATAAAAATTGTTTTCATGAAATTTGAACCCCCGACTATATATACTAAAATACTTAACCTGCAACAAATACTTAACTCGCAATATGCGTGTATGCGAGCGCTGAAGGGGTTCCATCTCAGCAGGCCTCTTCTTTCCGCCTCTGATATTTATCCTGTTACAATGCTAGATGTGATATGACACCCTTTGGTTCAAATTATGGGAAGTCTAAAATGTCAATAAGTGGTGCTCACAGTATTCAATCCAAACCACCAAAATCACAGGATCCCATGTATTGACGACACTGGGTTAAATTTCACTCCAACTAGAGTTTGTCGGATCGGTCACGCACAAGCAAAGGCTTATCCTCTAATTATCACCATCTCGAATGAGTCTCTTCATTTATCACCTATTGTTGCTGCCACTAAATGCTGTCGATTGCTCACATTTCTCATACTAACTTTCCTAGTTTCTTCACTCATTTTGTGCATGTATTGCACTTATCTACTAAGTCATGCATTAACAAAATAAAAAAGGAAAAGAATCAGAAGGAGTGCATAACATGACAAGGGGCATATATTCTTAATAGAACTTTATTTATCAATTCCCCAGTTCAATAACATTGGATCTACAATTCAGGCATTTTCCTTCTAATCAAAACTCTTCATTTACAAATTCCAACCAAATTAAGACCATAATATCAATCTAAACACAACAAACATGCCCTCTCAGAAGCGTTGCAAGAGTATGCAGGAATGGGAATTCTCTCTACCTACTATACAAATGCATGCTATATACTGTTATCTGCAGACCATGACAATTACAGTATATGATAATAGCATCTACTTGACCGACCTCTTCCAAAATAACTACACAAAGCCCAAAATCAAGCTTTCAACCAACAAGTTGAGCACTGCATGCGCATATGGATGCACCCCAAAATTCCAAATTTAATGTTTCATCAATAAACAACGATCAAATGGGGCGGTGTGGAAATCAAAAATTGCACTATACGAGCGATTCTTCTATGCAATTTTGCCCAGAAAATCATCATTCGTGATTCCTTCCAACTCCCAAACATCCATTCTTCCAAAACATCCAAACCACTCGAAAACCCAGAAATGAAAAGAGATGAATAGAATTCAAGAGATAGAAATAGACCTGAATCGGGGTTGGAAGTATCGAAATGCATGTCGAAAGACAAGCTTGCGAATCGGAGATAGATATAGACGGGTAGGCAAGAAGGGCAGGCGGTTGGGAGGCCGAAACATGGCTTTCTTGCTACAAGAACTAGCCCTTTCTCCTTCTGATCTTCCATTTATCTTTGTCAGAAGAGCAGAGAAAGAGAAAGAGAGAAATAGAAACCCTAGAGCTTGGAGAAGAACATTGCTAGGGTTTTAGGGCTTATTGTGGTTTTGGAGGATTTTGGGGGTGTTTGGAGGAATCAACTGGCGGCTGATGGAGAGGGTTTTAGTGGCATTGAGTTTTGTGAGGGGTTTTTGTGAGAGACATTTGTTGGTCATGAAATCAGATGGGCCCATGTGGGTCCCACATATATTTGATATCTCAAAATAATTGATTTTTGGAGGGTCAATGATGCCATGGATTGCAATTGATGCCAGAGTTTGTGGGGTCCACTAATAAAGGAGAGATTTGAGATGTAATCATATATATAAGATTTGAGATGTAATCATATATAAGCAAGGCCCTCCTAAGTTTAAACTTAGGAGAAAATTTCGTAAGCTCATGCTTGTAGGGCTCACATTTAATCCATCCAAATGAACCAAACACATGAACCCCCTAAATTGCACATGTCCACCAACTTTTGGTCAAATCCAAATTTACTAGACCGTTGGATTGACTATGTATCTATCCGAATGGACTATTGACCATTAAACTTTTGAGCCCATATGGAGATGATAGAAATCACGGTTGGGGTTAATTTTTTGCAGAGAAGAGGATCACAAGGAGTCCTTGAAATTCCCCATCCTCATACGGGTCTCCAAGTGGACCCCACCACAAACTTGAGCTTATCTTATTCTAAACTTGAGTTTAGGAGAGTTGGCCCCATCATATATATATATATATATATTTTATGGGAGATACTCCTGTGAGAGCATTTCTCACCTTAAATGAGAGATTGTGTGGGGCCCTCACATCCATATTCAATGCCAACAACTTATATGTAAATGCCCCCATCCATATCTCTGAGATATATATATATATATAACAAATGTTAAAAAATTTGAGTCATTTGATCAGAGACAAAATGAATAATGATGAATTGATAAGCAAACTTTACAATGGACTGTTTTATTCTAGAGCATTATTACATCATATGCTCATCAACATCAATGGGTTTTTTTATTTTTTTTTCTTGTTTCTTATGAAATTAGTAGACACCAAGAAATGTGGCTTCATGGAGGAAACTGCTCGATGTTATCAATGGAGAAAGCGTGGAAAGCGAAAAAGCTTTTTCACCCGGTAAAAAAATATAAATTTGGTGCAACTGCTTTTTCTTAAATAAAACTAGAAAAATGAGGTAACCATCTCCAATTGGGGGACTTGTTCACAAAGAACGTGGAAAAGGTTTTTCTTGGATCCAATTTTCCACAGCGATGCACAATCGTGCCCTAAGTGAGGATGAAACTGGAATTACTTGCTCTTGAGTTCAAATCACAACTTGAACCTACTTTGACATAGCTTTTTCATAATTTATGACTTTCATTTTTATTGGTAACAAGATAATTTTATTAAAGACACACAAAGTACTGAGGTTTAATCCAGGTACTCGAGCTCCAAAACCTAGCCGAGCCAGAATTCCATAAGCTTCAAAATCAGGTGGTGCTCAAACCTGAAACCAAACAAATCCAGCCCAAATTGCATCTTATGTGGGTCAGGCCAGGAGTGTTCAGGTTTAGCCTGGCCCAGGTTGCACTCCCAATTGGAAGGTCATGGAATGAGGGCCAAAACCCACACTGAAAGGTCATGAAAAGTTCATGTAGTCATGAGAAAATGACTTGTGCTGATTGAGGGGCTGAAAGACAGGAAAATGCAACTGCCACCCCAGTTGCATTAGAAGCAGCAAGTAAACCACATGGTCACCACCATTTGCTTCTTCCACTAGTCAATGTGGGACCCACTACCACTCTGATTAGATGATGGTCAAAATCAAATCCCAGCTATCTGATTTTGCCAGATTAAATTGGACCCATCTGATCATTTCCTTATCCATCAATTTCATTGCCGCTAATTGAACAGTTTACCTTAATTTTATCGGTCGCATTGGATCGCATAATGCTCCCAATCCAAGATGGGGCACAGGATCTGGATGGTCCAATTACCACCCATTTGCTTCATGCCACATGTACCATGATGTATGGTCAGTCTACCACAAACTTTTTTGACTTTTTTTTGTGGTGGACACTAGACACATAGGGCAATTGGAGTGCAGCACATTCCCATGTCATTTATTCTATATTCCCAATTCCCAACTCCCAACAGCTCCATTCCTTTTTATTTGACCTCCAATGAAAAGAAAGGCCAACATATATGGCGATGGGCCCACAGCTGATGTGCCTGAAATTGGAAACTTTTCCAATGGTTGGGTGATCCAATTTTCAACCATAGCCTAATTTTAGTGGCATGAAGACATGCAAAATGTCTCTTCTGGAATATTGTTGGGGTTGAATTGAAGTTTTCTTTCACATCCCACCTTAGGCCACCAAAAATAGGAGAATATGGCACCCATTCTTCAACTAGCAGTGCCTATAAATATGGACACTGAACCAAAAATAATGAAGCATGGAAATGGAAGTGTGTATGAGAGAGGATGTTTTCTATATAGCTTCCTTTTTTTGTGGTGGAATTGCGCTGAGGCCGACGCCGACGCCGACGCCGGAGAAGGTTGTCGAATGGCCTTGGATGAAGAGGTAGAGAGTGGAATGCAGCCAAGGATGACTTGCCTGACTGACTTCAAATGAAAAAGGGGTGACCGGCGATTGTAGACGATGGCCAGGCAGGTTGTTCTTGGCTACACTGGGCTCTCTCCTTCTCATTTAAGGCCTGGAGACCCAACTGATGCGGCTATACAGCAACACTATGTTATGAGGAGGATGTGTGTTCCCTGACAATGGTATGAAACAACAATTGTTCTTCTCATTTTTTTTTACTTGGTCACCTTCACATTCTACACAATCATGGGTTTTTTCTTTCATCTTCATGTGTATCTAGTCTACATGGACAGGCCCACCAGATTGTCGAGTAGTGCTGCGGAATCAAACGATGACCTGTGGTTGATAAATGCACAAGCACACCAATCCATACAGATGAGCAGCTTGGATCTTGCATGGATTACTTCTCCCTTCTCTACTTATCATAAGAAACTCAAGCCCATCAATGTGATCGAAGAAAGAGACCAATTATATCTTCATCCGACCCTTTGATCCTGTTGATCTCTCTATACAATAAGCACCCCAGTTTTTGTGTGGATGAGATGCTTAGGGTCCCAATGAGAAAAGATCGACCCTATGGAATGGCAGATTCTACCAATGTCATCAACTCATTAGTGGCTAATCCATCACTGACTATATGGAACCAATCCCTCTACTCCTTCCATTATCACATAGGTGACAAGTGGGGTGGTGCATCCCCTCCATCCCTCCTTCAATCCCATTTTGGGTGAATCTAGGGATTGATTTCAATTGGGTCTGTAGGTAGTTATTTTGCATAGAAAAAAAGTGTACCATACCAAAATACATTTGGGTACAAGATTAAAAATACAAATAAAACTTTGACTACAACAAAGGGAGAAACACCCAAAATTCGAATTTATGTACAAATATATTTGAGATGAAAATGTTTTTTTCTTGAAAGAGTTTGGAACTAGTGTGTCTTTGTATGCAGGTGTTCTAGGAGTTTTTTTGGAACGTAATGCTTTATATTGTTTTTTAAATATATGTTTTCAAATTTCACTTATTTGATAATATTTTATTTGTGAGTGTGTGTAATAAAGAATAATTTGAGGAAATTATTTTATATTACTTTTATAAATACATTTTAAATTAATCATATTGAAGTAAAATTTTATTCAAATATTTATTTTTCTTGAATTTATCTAATTCTTTTTATAAAATAGTCATATAATGTGTTTTTATTCAAGAAATTCGATTATTACTCTGTATCTTCTGAAAGATGTGCACGGGATCTATTGCTAGAAAATACTTTCACACTCACCCATTGGCCCATCTCTATCTAATAAACTCCCGTCAAAAATATAGATAAAAAAGAGAAAAAAAAGGGGAAAACCTCCGACGAGCTCCGGCCCTCCTAAACACCTGGTGGTCCATGTTATGATTAATCAGAGTGGACCATAAAACAAGGACACTCCCCTGATGGTCACGGACCCTAGGGTTTGGCACTCTTCGAATGGACTAAACTTTTGGATTGACTGTGCATTCGTTTTGGACAATGGGAATTTATGGGCCATCAATCAAGGTATTAGGATAATGATCTGAGTCCCCATCACCACACCATATACAGGGCTGTGAGAGGAGATCTTTTGATCCTCCAATCCCATCCTCAGGTAGGGCCCGAGGTGGGCTCCACAAGAGCCAATGGTCGGCGGAGGGGGACCCGATTAAGAGAGCTAAGTTACTTCTTTTTGTACTCGAGAATTGCCATTTTGTAAGAGCCGTGCTACCACACCAAGAAAACATTTTAACAGCACAAACATGGTACGGAGTTGGGGCCCAAAAGCTAAGACACAGAACTTGTGCAGTTCAATCCCAATCAACAAAAATAAAGTGAAGTCCATATGAAAGCAGTGAGGCAAGTTCGAATAATGGCTTCTCATTGAAGGTTTAATAAGGTCAAATCTTTTATTTATAGTTGATATATGGAGCTGACTTTATATATGGGGAAATCAGTAGGCCTCACTGACATATTACTTGTTTGTGGTGAAAAGCAAATCAAACTTGCAAATCCAAGTATCTGAACTGACCTAAGTCAATTGTACTTAACCTGATTTGCACTGGGGTAAATAATTTACAGTGAGATCTACCTAATCTGGCCTCATACCATGATTGTTGGCGATACAAAGTAGACTGCTACGTAGTGCCTTCCCTTGATCAATTCTGCAGGTCTAAATTAATTTATACCAGCTGCAGTTTGCTCTTTTTTTTTTTTTTTTTTTATCTAAGTTAAATACAGGTGGTGTTAATTAATCCGGCCTATAAGTTGATAAAGGTTACAAGTTAGGATGGAATTAAGGCACGTAGAAAACATGATAACCTGGATTATTGAAGCCCCGGAAGTTTTAGATGTAAGCATCTATCTGTTCATCCTCCTGATTTGGCAAAGCAGACTCTAGCATGTGTTAGGTTGGATTTGAATTGTGCACGAGGACTGGATTTCAGGTATTGATTTATATCTATGTCACCATGCTTTGTTTTTAGGGTTTGCCATACTGGTGGCCTGAATATATGACCGCCCTTTAAATATGCAGAAAATGAATACATAAAAATCGTTATATTACATCCATAAGCACAAGTACAGACATCATAACCAGATTCTTAGCAACTCCAAGTAAAAAATCTCACACTGAGCATGATGGTAGAGGTAGGTCCTTCAGGGGTAGTTATTGCGTAGTCCCGGCATCCATGTAAGTCATAAGGACCCAACTAAAATAAGGGTGCACAAGTGCTGAACTACAAATTACCAGAGACTCAAGTGTCATACCATAGAAACTCTTATGTACCATGTCATAGTATTTCATTTTTTTTATTACGGAGGGTGTCCCAGCCCTTTGGGCCAAACTAATCCTCTCAGAGGCCCAAGGGAGCCGGATAAATCTCTTGTGGCCCCAGTGTGGTCGCACAGTTTCGATCCATCAACCTCCAAGAGCATATTATGGTCCTAAGCCAATTGAGCTACCACTTGAGGTTATCTAAGTATTCCATTACCATTCAAAAAATCTTAGTATTCCATTGATTACAGGAAAGGTATGACCTTCGCGGATAGTTATTGCCTGGTCACCATCCATGTACAAGAGGACCCAACTAAAACAAGGGTGCACAAGTACTGAACTCCATAAGCATAAACAGTTACTAGAGGATTAAGTGTTTCAAACTGGAACTCCATAAGCATCCTCTTATCTACTGCATTTTTTGTACTCCACTGTTGATGCATGAATCAAGCTGGAACCAAACTCTTTTTGCAGACCTCTTCTTCTCATGGTCTCTCTCACTATGCCAACCTCATCCCATCTCTGGCCACCTGCAAACATGTTTGACAAAAGCACAAAGTTACTAGGGTTTTCTGGTTCCATTCTCATAACTATCTCAGCCACCTCACGTCCCATCTCTAAGTCCTGGTGGACACCACATGAAGCAAGCAGTGCTCCCCAAACAGGTGGACTTGGCTCTACAGGCATAGCCCGAATAAACTCCATTGCCTCCCTTAGCTGTCCAGCTCGACCCATCGCATCCACCATGGCTGCATAGTGATGCATATCCGGCTTTAGCTGGTACTCATCAATCATGCATTTGAAGCACTCTTTGGCCTGCTCTACCAGGCCTGCATGGGCACATGCAGTGAGCACGCCCATGAAAGTCAGGTGGTTTGGAGTTACTCCTGCCTCCCTTCGCATCTCCTCGAACAATCTCAAAGAATCCTCGCTCTTTCCATGCTTGGCATAAGCCATTATCATGGTCGTCCACAGCACAACATTCTTTTCATGAATCCTCTCAAACAAGTTGGCTGCATAGTCTATAGAACCGAATTCTGCATACATATGCAGCAGTGACGCACCAACAAACACATTCAAACTCTCTAAACCTCTCCTAACAACAAACCCATGCATCTCCTTCCCCAAGCAAAGAAACCTGATTGCGGGCATTACAGATACAAGCACAACAGGATCCAGTTTCACATTTTTCTCCACTAACAACCGAAATGCCGCAACTGCAAGACTTCCCAAGCCACACCGCACATACCCAGATATCATTGTAGTCCACGTGATCAAATCCCTGCTGGACATTCTATCAAACACCTTCTCAGCATACGCTAAACACTTCAATTCCAAATACATGTGAACGAGAGCATTCCCCACAAACAATCTCATCCGTTTCTCCATCATCTCTTCTGTTAAAAACCCCCGTCTAACAACATACCCATGTACAGCGCGACCACTTTGGAGAGCAGCAGCTCCCAAATTAGCATGGGCATCAAGCACCGCACACACCGTATAGGAATCAGGCACCAAACCCAGCAGCACCATCTGCGAAAAGTAATGGAGGGACGAGGAGGTGAGCCCGTTATGGATGCAGCCAGAGATTATCGAGTTCCAGGAAACGTTATTTCTTTGGGGCATTTCGTCGAACAGGTGTAACGCGTCTTCGATTCTGCCGCATTTGCAGTAAAAGGCCATCAGAGAGTTGGCTGAGTGGAGGTTTTTGTGATGCAAGAGGCCGAAGGTGAGGAGAAGAGCGTGGATTTGACGGCCTTGTTGGAGAGAAGAGAGAGCTTTGCAGGCTTTGAGAGCGATTGGGAAGGTGAAGTTGTCAGGTGGAGTTCCATAGCGGAGCATAAGGCCGAACAGGTGGAGGGCTTTTACGTATGAACCCCGGGCCACATGATCACTCATCGAACGGTTCCAAAGGAATGATGATAGGAGAGGAAGATGCCTCATCCAAAAAAGTGTCTGCAAGTGCTAAAATCTAAGCTAGCAGCAGTTCCTTGGCTTGGAGGATCAAGAGGATGAAGTTTCTCCCACATAGGAGCAGATTCTCCAAGGGGCCACTGCGCCCGTAAGTAGGCCCGATAATCTGGCCCCGAGACAAGGCAAAAGCCCTCGAAAAGCCTTAAAACGAGAGTCTTTTGTTTTTAAGAAAAAGCCTATGGAGTTGGACTTAGATCGGTTTTTTAATGCCCTAACATTTGATGGCCGAGCTTGGATAGTGCTAGTCCGGTTCCACTGTATATCTAATCTTACTATTTTTATTTATTTTATATAATATATATATGTTAAAAATACTCTCATAAGAGATATCTTTCACCTTAAATAGAGATTGGGTGGGGCCCTTGCATTTAAGTTGTGGTTGTGAGGGATATACTAAAGGAGCGCTACAAAACTCCTTGGGCGGTCGCCCCTTTTCTAAGCCTATAAAACTATAACACGTGTCATCGTCAAGTTAAATATGGATAAGAAATTTAAATTTTCAAAAATCTCCTCTTTTTTTTCTATGTTTCCTATGTAAGGTGGTAAAATCTCATTGAACAAATCAAAAAGGGCAAAAACTCCCCTTTTTTTAAATGGGGAGTTTTTGAGAATTCCTCTATATACTAAAACCGCCTTTATCATTGTCCGTTGGTGGTAATAAAAGGGGAATATGAAAGCATTTTCATGCTCATCATTAACTTACCCATTTGTCCAAAAAGTCCACATACATATTTGGTTCATTTCATCTATATTTAATTATTTAAGTTACGTACTTAATACATAAGCAATAAATGTTTTACGATTGCTTTTAATCCCTTTCTTCTAGTTTTAATGGTTTTCATTTGGGCCTTTATATTGTTTTTATATATTCTAGGCGGTGCAAAAGGGGGTGTACTCCTTCCTCATAATTAGGGGTGTTCATGGGCCAGCCCAGCATGCTTTAGGCCGAGTTTGGATATGTAATTTGGGCCCATTTAATAATTGGACCGGGCTTGGATTAGGTGAAAGAAAGCTCAAAACCAAGCCCATATAAGGAGTGCATGTAATTTAACTTAATTAGATTAAAGATTTGCTAGAAAGCCCAAAACATGGCCCATATAAGGAGTGCAAGTAATTTAATTTAATTAGATTAAAGATTTGCTAGAAAGCCCACAACATTAGCCGAAAGCCCAGTTCAGCTTGGCCCGATTGACTAAATGGGCGGGCTCATGCCATACTTTTATGGCCTGCTCTGGACTTGGGCTGGGCCTAGTCTGTGTTTCTAAAGTCTGACTGGGCCTGGACACGCCTTAGCCCAGCACATGAACACCCCTACTCTTAATAAGGATACATTTTTTCAATTCATATAAGTAGTTTGTATATGCACGAAACTTTAAGAATATAGGGTGATTCAAATATCCTTTTAATTAGATAAATAATTATGGCTATCAATTTAAGCCTAAACTAGTGGTATTTTTAAGTGTATTTATTTTTGTGACTAAAATCCAACAACACTTAACAATCAAATTAGTGTGAGATTGAAAATAATGTCAATAGAGTGATAAAATGTACGTGGATGCAAATAGTTCAAGATTCTCAAAGATAATATATTATTGGAATGATTTAATGTACGGACATTCCTGTGAAATGTGTGAAATAGATGAGACTTTTTAACTATTTCCTTCTTTGAGAAAAGAAATAAAAATTGTATGTATACCCAAGTCATGAAAACATAATGAATTTATCCGATAAAAAAAGGATTTTAGAGACAACTGATATTCACCAAATATTTGCTTAATGATTCATTTACGTCTGATGTTGGAGAAGATAATGATCATTGTTATTGATAATTGTTAAAAAAATTAAAATTTAATATGCCTCCAGTTGAGCCTTCTTCCAACTCTGACCACCATGGAGGAGGATAGGATAAGGGTTTTAGGTATTATATACCCTCTTATAGCTTTCCTTGGTAAGATACTACTTATAAGTAGTGGTAGTAATAAAATCACATGACGTTGGTAATCAACTACTTATATGCAGTGGTAGTAATAAAATCACATAACGTTGGCGCTGTAATAAGCAAATATTATGAATTTTTTAATCTTACCTTAATTTAAATCCCGTAATAGTTTTTATTTTTAATTCAAATCCCAAAACCATTTGTACTGCTTAACTCTTGCTAGACTCTAAGTTTTTTTAAATCTTCATTTATCGCGATTTAAACTTGGTATTCCCTCTTTGATATTTTAAATCCTTTTTAATATATATCTTTTTCTTTCAAATTTATTTTATCTATTTGTCACTTTTAGATTTTTCTTTCGTTTCTTAAACTTTTAATTACTTTTACAATTGATGTTATAAAATTGCTATTTGCCAAACAAGTAGTGAGAAAACAAAGACGATGTTAATTAAGATGGGATATAATTTCTTAAAAAAAGTCAACATGTATATAATTTCTTAAACATATCTTTTCCCTATGCCACTCATCCCTGATAAGAAAGTTTCGACTCCAATTTAGATAATAAGTTAATAAATAATTTCTAATTTATTTTAAAAATAAAGTAATCATGGTTATGGAGGATATTTAAAAACATAAGGAAAAAAAGCTCAAAATTATCATTGTAAATTAAAAAGATTCACAAATATATAATCAAGTAATTCTTAATATCTAAAAGAATTCTTCCAACAAGTTCCATTGATTTTTAAACTAATTCTAAAATCGTGTCAGATTCATGCCACGTTTGTATCTTTGTTAAACTCTTAGCCTACCTCTTTAGAAAATGAAGAGGCCTAAGTACCGCTTGTTTAAAGGCAATTAATACAATTTGATGCGTATCTATGTTATAACAAAGTCGCATAATTGATGAAAATATTAATAAATCATAAAAATCTCTTTTCTATTATGTAATATTATACGATATGTTGTTTTGTTATCATCGTACATAGTATAATACATGCATAGAAAGCAACAAATAGAGGTAAAACCTTTAAAACGAAAATTGTTAAAGAATAAGTATAGGTTTCAATATGGGACTAGGTTATAATAATGTAGCTGATCGGACCAAATATTAAGAAATCATAAAAATCTTTTTTATATTACGTAGTATTATATGTTATGCTATTTTGTTAGCATTGTACCTAGCATAATACACATTGTACATAGCATAATACATGCATAGAAAGTAACAAATAAAAGTAAAACCTTTAAAATGAAGATTATTAAAGAATTCATATAGGTTTCGATATATAATAGGGCACCATAGACAGAGTCGACTCAATTTGCAATGGGAAACACAACAATGCTAACTGTACAAGTAAATGGTATAAAATATGGGCGAAGGCGGGAGATCAATTCTTCAAAAAATGAATAAGAATGTTTGATTGTAATGGAAGATCATGCCCTATTTGTAAGATAGAGAAGTCATGGATGATTGACAAGCGTCATTTATTTAATTGCTATAAAAAATAGTGACTTTAAATGTCACTTAATTAAAAGAACATAAAAAGATGATGATAACTCACACTTAAACTACCCACACTTGAATTGTTCAGGTGGTTAGGAAGTTCAACAATGAGCTGGGAGGTCCCTATTTCAAACTATTTGGCCTTAGATGGGTTATGGGGAAAAAAAAAAGGGAGTATGGAGGAAAAAAAGGATGCCCAATTCATTGATGGGTCTATTTGGCCCTCGTTGGGTTCTTCGATGGGCCTCGATACCCAATTCATTGATTAATTTGGTTAGAAATATTAACTCAAACCTATCAGGAAAAAAAAAAGGATCAACTATAATTTCAAGTTAAAATGGTTGGTTGGGTCAAATAACTCTTTCGATTTGTTCAAACTTTCTCCAATTAAGGGATTATAGATATTTTATCAACAACCCCATGCAGTGCCCTTAAATATCGAAAACCCAAATTTCAGCGAGTCATTTTATTATCAAAGAGAGCTGGGTAGATTTTCTTTTCAATGAAACCTTTTTCCCTTTCTTTTATTATCAAAGCGAGCTGATGATATAGGAGCACAAAGTCACCTTCCATTTACTTAAAAAAAAAAAAAAATTACACTTATAGTCCTAGTTCCAAAATCCCAATATAAAATCATCCACAATTTCAACTAAACTTCCACTGCTCAAATCATCTACACAACAAAACTCAAGAATGTCAATTAATTCACTCTTGATCTTTGTAACCCCAAGTCAACCTCAACCGGACGTCGAAGTTCTGAAACCAGTGTGAGTGTCTGTGATTTAAATTCACAACATAAGTCTCATAGACGTAACAAGTATCAGCCTTCCATGAGATGTGAAAGAGATAAGTCTCATCTTTTGTTACACATTTTCATTTAGGCTGATACAATTCACATCAATCACATATATTATGTTGTTTTTTTTTTTTTCTTATAACTCAGCGATAGGGCTGAGACTCCGAGACTCATGACACAACTCATACATGTATTATGTAATTATAAATAATTTCGATACAAAAGCTTGAAATGGATAATCCACTTTGCATTCAATATTCGAAGTCATTTAAATATCATATATTGCAGGATGGAAGGATCCGTGTGTGTAGGGCCTATGTAGTAAATTTCATCTCAATCTCATATCCTTATTCATCGATGGCCCACAAACTTAGCGGCTTGATATCAATAAGAAAGAAAAAAAAATGCTTGATTGCAGTTAGTCAAATCCATTTATATAGTTGCAATCAGCTCAATCCTTTAACACATACTACTATGCATGAAATGGCACAAGCCCATATTTTACATTGTTCCAAACATTATATACCATTGAATTTTATCACATAAAAATTACACATTGTATATAGACTTCAAACTTGGTTAAAACCATTTGGTTAAGCTAATATCTTATAACTTGTTCCCTAGGAGAATGAATTTATATGTTCTTTTTTTTTTTTTTTTAATTTCATTGGTTATTTCATGCGTGCAATCATGTATGTTCTCTCAAAGAAAAGCCTTTATTGTCAAAATTGAATAACCCTGGGCTGGAGGGCGGAGGCCAAAGTTCCGAAGGCTGGGTTGCCGAGGAGGGATACTTTGGGTCATTAAAAAAAAACTGTTGCTGGCTTTTTTTTTCTATTTTTTTTAATCCTTTTCTTCTTGGTCTTGTTGTGTCTTGTTTTTCTCTTCCTAATACAATGCTTGTTCAAAAAAAAAAAAAAAAAAAAAAAAAAAAAAAAAACCACGACTCTTAACTGAAAAGGCTACTAGGTCAAGTCGACGTGGCATATTTAGTTTCAATTGACACTTAAATTTTGGAACCATCAACACCATGATTGTGTTCATCAAATCACACTCATGGTGGGGCCCACATTCTCCCTACCCCACCCACCCCTTTGATTGGCATCCAAAGGTGGGGCCCACTCAATGTAACAGATATATTTGATCTTCCCATATGGGTTGAGCCTTTTCCATGCCCATCCCAAGATGGGGTACTCTGATCATATGTGGGCCCCACACTCATGCCAATGGCCCTGATTAAGAGAAAAAATGGAAAATTTTTTCATGCCTACCCCCTTACTATATAACGTGGCCCCTCGTTAGCCATTCTGATGCTGTCATCTCTCTCTTTTCTCTCTCTAGATCTTCTAAATTGCAGGTTTTAGATCTTCTTCTTCTCAATCTCTGCAACAGATCGCTGTTTCTCCCATTCGATCCAGCTCCAAGATGCCATCAGTATACGGAGATCGGCTAACCAGGTTCGAGGATTCGGAGAAGGAGAGTGAGTACGGTTATGTTCGAAAGGTATCGATTCTTTCCACTTCCTTTTGCGAGGATCTGAAAAGATTGTATTTTTTTTTTCAGAAGTTGATGGGATCTGACGGTTTTCTTCGATTTTCTTTTGGTGGGTTTTGGATCGGTCAATGTATTTTTCTGTTGATCGAGTGGGAAATGGAATTTGCAGTTGTGTTGGACGGTTGTAAGAAAGATCGGAGCTTGATTTAGGGCTTGGAGATGGATTGTTTTAGGTTTTCTATAGAAATGGAAATGTGTTTGTGAAGGTGTTTCATTGAGTTAGAATTGATGGGTTTTGTTGTTGAGTTGTAAATGTGGTTTGGGTGATTTTTTTTTTTTTTTTTAGCTTGTTCTGTCATTTTTTCTTGTTGATCTGAAGTAGTTGAGTGTTTGGATGTATATTTCATTATTTTGAGTAGAAAGATTGATGAGGTTATGTGTTAATGTGATTAAGACCATTAATTCATCTTTAAAAACTGAGTAGATCCGTTTTCTTTTTGTTTGGTTAAGCAATGTATGTATTCGTGCTTGTGTATAGTGATAATCAAGTACACTTTTTGAAAGGTGTCTCATTGTTGCAATCACAACATTGGGTTCTCAAGACAAGTTACTTTTCAAAAAAAATAAAAAAAGAAAGAAGGTACAATGAAAGACTCCTGGGAGCCTGGGATCTAAGTCTAAATCCCAAGCTCAAGTGGATGGGCCAGATCTCATAACTTTTTTTTTTTTTTAATGTTTTGAATGGTAACATGACTTGAATCTGCAAGCTGTTGGTTGCAACAATTAGCACCTTCCAACTGATCTTGGGATTTCATTCCGAGATAGCTTTTTTTAAGGAAAACTCACTTCTAATGTTGGACTAAAACTAGGGTTGTCTACTTGTTGACATACTACAACAAGTGAATGAGCCATATCCTCTTCTACCCATCAAAAATGAAAAAAAAAGAAAGAAAAGAAACCACAGCTATCATCACTTTTCTTTTCTTATTTAGTTATTTAGTAATCATTTCGCTTAATTATTAAGTTTCAGATTTCCTTGCTACAATGTTTGAGAGAAAACTGGTCCAGAGCTCATAATATGAACGTTGGTTACTTGTTTCATGAGTAGGGACAACTGGACAAGTAAAGAGGGTCTTGTCAAAACTGAAAACCACTTAATGCAACTATACCATAGTTTGCAATATTGGGAGCAAGTAGAAAGCAAAATACATGCCTTGGTATGGACCGTTTGGTTATTCCGACTCACAATTGTGCAAGGGGAAAGTGAGACATTACCAAATGGAGTGTCGTGTCATTGTAGATTGATACTTTAGCTAAAGGGTCACTTTTATAAGAATACATGCATTGCTACTGGAGTTGCATGCTAGGCAACAAAGAAATGACAAGGAGATAAAGTACATGCCATTGAGATAAGTTCTCTTGGATGGATGTTTTCAGTGACAAGGGTGGAATTTAGGAATCAACACATCAGTGGAAATTCACTGGTAGCTTCAAGAGGAGAAAATCAAGAAATGTTGTCTGAGGTGGTTTTTCATCAGCTTCAAACTTAAAAGAACAAAAACAATCCTTCTATTGTATGAAGAATTTCAGTGTTGCAACTTGCAAGTCCAAGGAATTGGAAGAAGGCAACGCCCAATAAAGGCATGGTGTTGAAGTAGTCCAAAGAGACATTTTAGGTTGAGTGACCAAGAAAACAACTGCTTAATAGGAATGACTGTGAGAGTGCCTTTTATTGTTAGTGGAGAAGGACTCACAGAATTGGATTCAATGATAATGATGAAAATACGTCTATGAACTTTTTTGTTGCTAGCAATATAAATTATAAAGAAAATGCAAACACAAGAAAGCAAGACAAAAGAAAGCATACAAGGTAAAATACAATAGAGAAATTCAAGAAAAGCTACAAGATACTAACGACAAGTATCCTTACACTCACGTTTCTTTCTGTTTTTTTGTCGGTAACTTTACACTCCCCCTTAGTGAGAGCATTTGCAACTGAGTTTGCTCATGTCTGAACAACTGGAAGGAAGCTTTGACCAATGGTAATAGGCATATAACATTACATAAATGAAAGTGAGCTTCCACAAATCCTTGTCTTTGGAAGATGCGGATTGAGGTCCACTTATCAACATTGTGGAATCTCCTTTAATTATTAGTGGACCTATGAAATATGAATTGCGAAAGGTATCTCTAAAGTGCAAGTTGTCGCCTTGTTCACATTTATCACTTCAACATAGCTTGAAATCTCATTATGGTCACTGCCATCCTCTTTCATTAGGAGAGGATTTATCATTATTTTACATACACAGCCTACACTTTAGAGACCCTTCTTTAGTGAAATAACCATCTATTGCATTGCATTTGCTTCTGTTGGAAATATTGGACAGACTCCCAGCAATAAATGTATGACTTCTTTAATTATATAAAAAAAAGAGACACTCCCAAGATTTTCTCATATTTTCTAAAGCAACAGTACTCCAAGACTAACCTTCTACAATCTACAATCATACGCCCCAAACACCAACCTTTGAATAGTTTTCGGTGCTGTTTCATTGCTAATATTTGTTTTGATGAAAAAAATTCCCAAAAGTTGTTGTTTTCTAACCTCACTTTCTATGTAATTCCTCAGGTATCAGGACCAGTCGTCGTGGCAGATGGAATGGGTGGCGCTGCCATGTATGAACTCGTCCGTGTTGGTCATGACAACCTAATTGGAGAAATTATTCGGTTGGAGGGAGATTCTGCCACAATCCAGGGTATGAGTTTTTTTGTGCTCCCATGATGATGTGTGCTTATTATATGATTGAGATTTTCATAATTATATTTGTCCTCGATAAGTACTTACCCAAAATGTTCTTTCCATATTGTCTGATCCTGTCCCTTCACGAGCTATGATGCTTATTTTGCCTTGTACCCTTAATTTCTGTTTTTTAGTTAATATTTGAGTGCTGCTTTAAGTGATTTTTTTGGAAGCTTTTTGTCTTTACTTGCATACAACCTGGATTCTTGAATTTGATCAAGTAAATTTGCTTCTATACAGTTTATGAAGAAACTGCTGGATTAACAGTGAATGATCCCGTTTTAAGAACAAGAAAGGTATCTCTGATTGATTCTCTCTTCTCCTTGCTTGAGTTTGGTGATTATTTGCAATTCAATTCACAATTCAAGCATTATCCTTGCAGCCCCTTTCTGTGGAGCTAGGACCAGGAATTATGGGGAATATTTTTGATGGAATTCAGGTTTTGTTTTTTCTTTTAACTCCGAAGTGCTATCACTTTCAGATTCTTGGATATATTGTTCAACATAGCTTTGGTTTGCATGCCAGCAAGTTATCTAAATCCTTATAATATTAGTTTAAAATGATTATAATAATCTGGCTTTTTTTCTGTATAGTCTTTTATCTTATGGAGTTTATGTTTTCTTGTTCTATCTATGTATGACTTCTCGATTTGATATGATTCATATTAACTTTTGACCATTCCCCTTAACCTTGTTGGATTTTCCAGTTATTTTTTAATATTTCATTTCTGTTCATCTATTTCATAAATAGTCTCAGCATGAATATCTAGTCACTTTCTTTGTCATTTAATGCAGAGGCCCCTGAAAACTATTGCCATAAGATCTGGGGATGTCTATATCCCTCGTGGTGTTTCTGTACCTGCTCTTGACAAAGATACACTCTGGGAGTTCCAACCTAAAAAATTAGGTAATTCTCTTGAACTTTCCATGCCATCCATTTTCAGCAAATTGGTAGAAGAATTGATCTGCAACACTTTGCGACAGAGGTTTTAAATGTTTGGTTTGTTTTCATGTGTTGCAGGTGAGGGTGATCTTCTAACTGGTGGAGACTTGTATGCTGTAAGTTCTGTAGCTTTAAATTATTTTTATAGAGATAAATATCTTTATAAAAAGTTATGGTTAAACCTCTGATATATATATATATTATTGAGTTTCATTTATTCTAACATTGGTCACTTATTATTATTATTATTTTTTTGGTGGGGAACATTGGTCACTTAAACTGCAGACTGTCTTTGAAAATAGCTTGGTGAAACACCATGTAGCACTTCCTCCTGGTTCAATGGGAAAAATTACTTACATTGCTCCTGCTGGTCAATACAACTTGAAGGTTGGTTTGTTGAGCTTACTAGTTCTGCTACTACATTAGGTGTTTGGATTTATTGTAATGATAACAATACATTTCTTTTAAAATAAAAATGAGGGAACTCTGGCTTTCTACTTCTGTAACTGGCATTGAGTTAGATTATCTTGCTGTAGGATAGTGACGTACTGACGTGCAGTAGCTATACTCTATATGCTGTGGGGAATGGTTGATAACCAAATAAGTCAAGCAACCCTTGTTGGAAGAAAGTGTTTTTAAAGATACAAATCTGTAAATTAGTTTTTACTAAATTGCCTTGTACATTACTCAATCATTGACATGAGCTATTGGCTTCTGGAAAATCTGGGGTGCAACATAAATGAAGTTCTTTAGTTCTTTTTTTTTTTTTTTTTTTGAATCAAGGAATTCAGTTCAATTTACATGAAAATTATCCATGCATAATTTGCATCATCTATCTACCATGCTTTAACCTTGTTTATGTATATTTACAGGATACTGTACTAGAACTGGAGTTTCAAGGTGTTAAAAAGCAATTTACTATGCTTCAGGTTTATATTTACTAATTTTTTCTGTTTAAAAGTTGAGATAGTAATGTCATTAAATAATGTGAATTTTCAATTGGTTTGTTCTCTGCATTTCTGCAGACATGGCCTGTACGAACACCAAGGCCTGTTGCCTCAAAGCTTGCCGCAGATACTCCTCTCCTAACTGGGCAGGTAATGTAACAAACTATGTACTATCTCATGTTCTAGTATCTTTTTCTGTCGTTTCCTACTTGTTTGATGGTTTAAGATTTATCATTAAATAAAATGATTGATCCTAATGGTCTAGCTGTATATTGTGTGCAGCGTGTTCTTGATGCACTCTTCCCTTCAGTACTTGGTGGAACTTGTGCTATACCTGGAGCATTCGGTTGTGGGAAAACAGTCATTAGTCAAGCTCTTTCGAAGGTAGTTCATCCTTTATTTATATGGAGTACTTCCTTTAAATATTTAAATGTCCTGTGCACATATGCAGACACTCATGCACACACATACAAAGATAGGTGTTGTTCTTGCTTCTTATTTATCATGTTTATTTATGTGCCAGCAACCTTATTTTAATTTTTAGTTTTTTTTTTTGCTGGGAACCAGTACTCTAACTCCGACACTGTGGTTTATGTTGGCTGTGGAGAAAGAGGAAATGAAATGGCTGAGGTATGGAGTTTTATTTGTCCTTTATATTGTTATCCTTCTCACTCATCACCCTTCATTGAAAATCCATCTTCCGGTTAATGTGTCTCAGGTTCTTATGGATTTCCCTCAATTGACAATGACATTGCCTGATGGTCGTGAAGAATCTGTCATGAAGCGCACAACGCTTGTTGCAAATACCTCTAATATGCCTGTAGCTGCTCGTGAGGCCTCCATATATACAGGTATAGATTGTGGTCATGCTCATGAAGGTGTCATTTATTGGAAAGGGTGCTTCTTTGGGTTGTTAAAATGGTTAACTGTTTTTTTCCTTTTCTTTTCCTTTCTTTTTTTTATATCAGTGCAACGGTTAATTTGTGTTATCTGCAACTAGCGCTGTATAAGCGGTGCAGTGACTGCAGTCTGCCCCTCTATTATTCTTGCGCTGTATAAGCAGTGCAGTGACTGCAGTCTGCACCTCTATTATCTTGCGCTGTAAAAGGCATTGTTGTGTAATGTAATGTATTTTGACCTCCTTGGACGTCATTGTTATCCTAGGTACAACATGGATAAGGTTTGTAAGTTGGTGATCCATCTTGGATTTTAAACTGATTATGCATTACACATGTAGGATTTTCATTAGGAAATTTGGCAGACTGCTTCTGATTTGATTTGAGAGGTGGACCTGTCACCTGTGTTTTGAATGACTAGTCTAGTTGTCCGACACAAGCTAATGTGGACCATGTCTTAAAATTCAAAACATTGAAAGGCATAACCAGTCTTGTCTTCTTCAAGTGGATATTCTCATTGCTTACCGTTTTCTCTTGGCTAAAGACTCACCAAAGTTTTTCCAGAACTATTTCTGTTGCCTTATCCAACTATCTGTCTGCCACCATTTCTTCAGAATCTACCGATATCTATCCTTTGATCACTGAAATGAGCTTTTTTTCTTTGAACATCTTCTTTGGGAGACTGACAAAACAATCTTGTATTGGGAAAATTCTTTTTCCCTGCTGCTTTCGGTTTCTATGTTCTCAATCTCAGACCTTTCTAGCAGAAGAATAGTCAGATGTTTCTTCTCTTAAACTTGTATTGTGAGACAAAAACTTTCCTCATCACTGTTTAGGATCTCTGGGATTAAAATCAGTTGTTCGTTTGCATGTATATCGTAATTCAGGATCTAGAAGAAAATCACTGATCTTGCAATGCGGGCTGTGAGGGGATAATACCCTCTTCATCACTATTTTTTAAGAAGAATGAAAAGAGATAGATCTCTATAGTACTTACAGCGAGCCTGTAGGCTTGCTGAAATACACTATTCCCAAAGAAGCACGAAAAAATCGTGATTATGGGCGTCTTTTTTTTTTTGCCTAGTTTGGTTAAAAAAGATGTTCTTTAACCGTTTAAGCCATTCATTTGCCAGATGGCAAACCCTCGTTGTTAGAAATTTGAGTTTTTTTAAAACAAAATACTACCATCATCATTCAAAAACCCTGATTTCTTTAGTCAATGAAAGTTATCATTCAAAAAAAAAAAAAACCTACCATCATCATTGAAGCAGCACACCCACACACAACCCACAACCACCCACCAATACCCACACCCCTCCCTTCTCTCCTCCTCCTCTTTGTTTCAATTGGAGAGGGTATAGGAAGTCTCTAGGATTTGGGTTTAGTTTTGAATATCAGAACTAACTTTTTTTCTTCCTCCTGCAAGAACCAATGATACAAATTACAAACTACAAAAATAAAGGTTACTTTCATTCAAACATAAACAATGAAGCTCACAAACCAAATGTCGCCATCTGTAACCGCTTGAATTCATCAATAACAGCTAACACATAATGAGTCCTTAAGTCCTATAGTTATTGTATGAAACTTTCAAATTTTAAACATTTCTCTGGTTTTGGGTCTGACTTGGTCCGACCCCACCAAGCTCCATGTGACAGGTGACTGGGTCATACTCCAAGTCCGAGTTTTACAACTTTGATCTCTAGTAACTCGAATAAAAGACTGGCCAGTAGATTTTTGGATGACCACCATCAAAGCAATCGCTGTTGGTTTCAATCTTTGCAAAAGAATCTCCCTCCAAGGTTTTTTTTATTTTTTATATTATACTAGGGATGTATGAATTTGGAAAATTCTTCTTCAGTTTGGGTAGGGACTAGGGATTCACCAAATCATCAACATTACATGGGTGTTTTTATTTTATTTCATTTATTTTATTTTATTTTTATATGGTATAAACATTACATGGTTAATATGTGTAACTTGAAGTTCAATAAGTGATTCATAAAGCAAGAATTAAAAAAAAAAAAAAAACAAAACAGAAAAAGAATGTATGAAGAAACCCAAACGTATAGTCAAATGCCCATTCCTAAACCTCCCTAAAATCGCACTTCTTGTTTGTTAATCACTCGATAACCTCTTAAATATAGAAACATTGAAAAATGAGAAGAGAAGAAAAGAAAGAATAACTAATGTAGTCTCTGTGCTATGGCCATCTGAAATACCTGAATTGTTTTATTTGATAAAGCAATTATTGAGTCATAAGACTCACACTTTGATGCAGGACAAAATTAGGCATGATGTCCCCATCACACTTGGATCCTAAGATTTATTGTAAATGGGATTCGTTGTATTGATATAAATCTTTTGTCTAGGATTTGATGCGAAATGTAGGATTTGAGATACAAATCCTAGAATGTTAACAAAAATGGTTAGAATACTCAGTTTTATGGAGTTAAATGTTGGGCTGCAAAGGAACAGGAGGAACATAATGTACATTTAAAGAAAGGGATGCTTGAATTAGCAAAAGAGTAAACTTGCATTAGTTAGAGAAGTCACTACTTGGGGTTGCATATGGGAGTGGTTTTCAGGAGGTGCCTTGTCGGAGAATTGTAACTTTTCCATTTTGGAACATTTCTTATGCATTTCTAGTGTGCCTTCATTTCCTTTCCTCATAGCCACTAGAAAGTCTCTTGCACACTCATTTTTATACTCCCACAGTTCTTGTGCCTTAGGTAGTTAGGTTTCGTTATAAGTTTTTTTTTTTTTTTTTGAATGGTGAATTGTATTAATCAAAGCAGAGCAGTACAAAAGATATATACTGAAGAGCAATGAGAGATACAAGGGGAACAGAGAAACCATCCAAAATAGCAAAAGAGGATAGACAGAGTCTCCTAAAGAGGCCTAAGGCCCCCAAAAGTGAAACCAAAAGATTAAGATGACGTGGCCTTTTTCATTATAAGTTGACGTGACCTTTTTAGTTCCAAAAAATAGAAATCTTAAACTGACCACAGATCAATGCGACAAGGTTGAGTTGATAATTACCCATAATTCATGTATATATACTTTCCAATGCTGCGATTTCCTTTTCTAGTATTCTGATGTTTTTTTATTTAGCATGTTGTTGTTATCTCTATTGATGTGAGTGGCGTACCGTGTTGTCTTTAGGAATCACCATAGCGGAGTACTTCCGAGATATGGGTTACAATGTTAGTATGATGGCTGATTCGACATCTCGATGGGCAGAAGCATTGCGTGAAATATCTGGACGACTGGTAATTTCCTTCATTTCCTTTTATCATACACAAACACGCATGCACATATTTGTATCTATTGGTTTACAGAAATATTTAATGACTTCCTCTGCCCTCTGCACTGAGCCTAAAAAATGACCCGTCTAATTTCTTATTCAGGCTGAAATGCCAGCAGACAGCGGCTATCCAGCATACCTGGCAGCACGTTTAGCCTCTTTCTATGAACGTGCTGGAAAAGTGAAATGTTTGGGTGGCCCGGATCGTACTGGCAGTGTAACAATAGTCGGAGCTGTTTCTCCTCCAGGAGGAGATTTCTCGGATCCTGTTACATCTGCAACCCTTGGTATTGTTCAGGTGATAATGATCTCCTTTTTCTAATTTTCTTGTCTTACCACTTTTCTTAGGCGATTTTTCCTTAACCGTAATGCGGAACCTGTTTAATTTTCTTTTACTTATTTTTCAGGTCTTTTGGGGTCTGGACAAGAAACTTGCGCAGAGGAAACATTTTCCATCTGTAAATTGGCTTATTTCTTATTCGAAATACTCAACGGTTTGTATACTACCACATCAAAATGCATAATGCTATATTGAAATTTTGAAACGCATAAAAATGTTCTTTCAATGCTTACATGTCCCTGGTTGATCTATTGCCTGTATTCCCACATATCATTCCTCGAAATGCAGGCCCTAGAGTCTTTCTATGAGCAGTTTGACTCAGATTTCATCAACATCAGGACAAAAGCCCGTGAAGTGCTTCAAAGAGAAGATGACTTGAATGAAATTGTCCAAGTATGTCTTTACTGTTTGTTTGTTTGTTTGTTTTTTTTTTTTGGAGTGTGTGCGTATGTGCCAGGGCCACTAAGCAGCCAGACTTATTACTGGGGAGAATGATAGGCCCATGACCATTTGAAATATCTACTTGATGCAGCTTGTTGGTAAAGATGCTCTAGCAGAAACTGATAAAATTATCCTAGAGACCGCAAAGCTTCTGAGGGAAGATTACCTTGCTCAGAATGCTTTCACTCCGTAAGTTGTAATTAGTATTTCACTTATATTAATCTATTCTTCCCTTGTTTTAATCTGCTCTTCCCTTGTTTATATCCATCTTTTTAATCATTGTCCTTCTGCATTCATGTTGTGGTTGGAACAGATACGATAAATTCTGTCCATTTTATAAATCTGTTTGGATGATGCGCAACATTATCCATTTCAACTCATTGGCAAATCAGGTATTTGTTTTCCTGCTTTCTACATTTTCTTTACATTCTCAACTGGTTTTGGCCTCTAAACTGCTTATGAAGGGTTCTTAAATCAAACTTGTTTAAGCACTGCCAATCTTTAGAACAGGGCCTTGGTCTCACTTTCAGTGACGAGCTGGGTTAGTCAAGTATCTGGGAATAAATTTCTGAGTTGGAGAGTGAGATTTTGAGCATCATAGAAAAGGGGTCAAATTCCTGATGTGGTATTGGTTTTCCTGGTTTCTCAATGATGGGTTGACTATTTATGATAGTTTTTTTCAATGTTCATGTGCTATGGCTAAAGGATTTGTGGATTCATGTAACAATGCTTCAATTTTCCTTTTGTGCATGGAACTTACAGTACGAATGGATTTTTTTGACTGATTATTCAGAAACATGATCCACAACCCGTTGCTTAAAAATGAAAAATAAAAAAGAAATAAATCAAAATTAGGAATGTGCAGGCCATTTTACAAATTTTACAAAAATGTCCCAATCAAAGTGGCATTTGACTTGCTTCTACTATCAGCACCTTGCATTAATCATGCTTGCAACTTTCTCTTCAAGCCCTCCATTTTGTTCTTTAGTTGCTTCTAGATATTGGAATCTATCAGATTGGCACTAACTGGTCCTCAATTTTTATGAGAACATTCTTGCTACTTCCAGAAAACTCATTGTGCACTTCATTCATATGCTATCTTTGTTCTGCTAATTTGCAAATATGATTTGACACAATTCTGAAGTTCTTGCATACTATTTACTTGATCTCTTGTTTGCTGATTAAGATCACATTGTTTGCTGATAGCATATAGCAAGGAACATCTTGAATTTCTGTTGCCATTTTGATCATTGCCAAGACAAATAAATGAGGATTCAAGGCATCCTGGCTGTTGTTGAGCTGGTTAGGGACATAGTGTAGTGTATGGGAGCAGCCCAACTTTGAACTTGTAACTTAATCTTCTTTCCACACGGTTCTTACACTTGTTATTATTCATTCACACCTGCCTTGTGCGGTCTCAACTCAGAATATAACCAGGAGGACTGCTTTTTGCTTTAACTTCTCTTTATATTGGTAGGATTATTCTGTATTTTCTATTTAACCTTCCAAGTTTTTGTGTTTGCAGTTAGTGGAAAAAGGAGCAGGTTCAGATGGCCAGAAGATAACATACAACATTATCAAGCAACGATTGGGTGACCTCTTCTATCGTTTGGTGTAAGTAAAACAACTACACAAAATACACTTGCCTTTTTTTTTTCCTCGAGTTTTGACTCACTTCTATCAGTTGTGTACCTATCTTTTTCTGATATTAGCAATTGATTGGATGTAAATTCTTAATCTCAAAGAATGAAGCTTGGTAGAACGATCACTTTGTTCTTTAGTGTGCTCCCTTTCTCTTTAGATGCAAATCTTCTTGTGCAATACCTCTCAGTCACTCTCATATGGTGAGAACTTCCAGCAGGTCCACCTTATAATCCATCCAAACTGTTTACACATGAGACCTCCTTGATAGGTACCAGACCCCAGGGTTTGCACCCAACGAATAGACTGGACTTTTGGATGGAGGATCAATTTTTTTCTTTAATATAAAGCCGTTGAACTTGTGGGCCATGGATCAAGGGGTTAGAGGCATGAAATTGACCCCATTTTTGATATTTGGGTCCATCATGAGTGGATTTCCCACCCCCCCCCCCGAAGTCCCATGATCTGTAGGGCCTTAGGTGGGCCCTAACAGCATGTGTGCCGATGTGCAGGAATATTGCCCCTCTTTAGAATAGCAACCTTACCTTGGAATTGGCAGATGTTGATTTTGGGGTTATATTGCATGATAGAACATGAGTATTTGTGACATTGTCAGAGCAGGTTTCCTTCTTGTTGAGGTTTGCTCTTGCCTGCAATCTGACTGGGCGTTTTTTAAGTATCAGAACTGGCCTGGGTGGAGGCTTTTTCCAGTCTCACCTCTTTTATTTATAAAGCCTAAAAGTCAAGCTCAGATCCAGCAAGCAGGCCTAAACGTCAGGTCCATATCAATTGACCAAATACTAGGTCTTGTCAATGTCTCCCTCCATGTGATGTACCAGAGCTCAAAGTGTATTTATTTCTGATAAACTCAACTTAGTTTTGAGCTGCTGTAATTAAGAAGGGTTGAAAAAAAAAGGAGAAATGTTCCACTGCAATTTTCTGCCATTTGCCCCATTCATAAGCTATTCACTAATCTCGGTGTATACAATATAGCAAGTGGTTCTTGCACACACCAAGACCTCACTATTCCATAGCATACAGAATTGCACACTGAAACATTTACTAACTAGGACCTTTCTGTCGTGCACAACTACAGCTCCCAGAAATTCGAAGATCCTGCAGAAGGAGAGGCAGCTCTTGTGGCGAAGTTCAGTAAATTGCATGAAGATCTCACTACTGGTTTCCGCAACCTCGAGGATGAAATGCGGTGATTATTTATTGCCTTGGATAAATCTTATTTCTCTCTGGCTACATGCTTATGGAAGTGAAGCAATGAACAGGGGTTTCTTGTTACCTGTAATTGGTTTCTCCATGTCTTGACATTTTACTCCGCTTTGGCTTACTCTGGCAGCTGTCTTTATTTTCCCCAATCTGTCGGAAGAGAGCAGTGATGGTTGTTGAATTCTATTTATTCAAATAAGATGTGATTTCGTTGATTGATTGTATTATTGCATATCAGCTTCCATTTGCTGTGCAGGTTTTAGATTCCTTTTTGTCTGTCATGCTCGTATGGATGAGCACGATGAAATCTGACTGTATCTGCAATGATCAGGTGGTTCCCACTAATAATTTTTCTGAACATGGACATTATGATGACTGTTTTGACTATTCATTGTTGTCCATTTCTCATAGCCCACCTGATTGGTAGAACTGCCTGGCTTTGTGTTCAGGGCACATACACAAAATGGTTATTATGATGGATCAGTTGCTTCTTCGATTCTTCACATTTTTCTTGGATCTGTAATCAAATTGCTAGGTTTTTTTTAATGTCAGTGATATAGTTTTCTCCCCATATCAATAGATTATCAAGCAGACCATAAATTTTGGCATGATCTCATCACGTGATTAAAATTATGCTCATATCATGCGTTTTCGGTGTTAAGTTTTTGTTAAGTGGGTTTTACCGATGGGCTTAGAGAATTTCTAATTACTACCCTCCTAGAATCTGGAGTCATTGTAACATTTTAAAAAACTTACTAACTGGAAAGACCTTTTAAATTTGAATTATATGGGTTTGTTTGTAAAAATATTCATAGAGTAGTGTTTTCCGGTTACCGAAAAAGTGGGGGGTCTAGGTAAATTGAATAGAGAATGGAGTTTTTTTGTAATTAAAGAAAGAGGGTGTATTTGTTGATTGATCTGTGTGGAAAAAGTATAGCCTCATGATCGGGCGATTCTATGAATTTTTTGTCACGTGTCCGGACAAACAAGAAATATTCTCTTGTACGGTATATGGGGTCCACTTAGATACAAATTTAACTATGGGAGGAGGGCAGATCGGAAGATCCCACTCTCATGAATGGGGATCTAGAAAATCAGCCACGCCAATATTATCCTAGACCTTTACTTAACATCCTTAAAAATTCAGTGGTATCTTGACCGTAGATTTTCACCGAGATTCAATCCAACGGCGCGTTAAAGTTCAATGAGTGTAAAACTGGCCATGATGCCACATCATGGGGGCCTTTACTAATGAAATGTGGGCGCAGGTAAACCTCATAGTGCTGGACTACATTTGGTGTTTTGCTCGTAGGAGCATATGATTATTTCCATATACTATAGGCCTTTGATACTTATGTAGTTGAAAATAAAAATCAAAATTATTAAATATAAAGACATTGATAGCGGTCCAATTCCCATCAAAGTTGAATAAATTGATCATCAAAATAAAAACATTACACTTTATCTCCTGAGCATCACATTCATAAACCTTAAATTAAAACTTTGTCCAATCAATCCAATTTTTAGTTTAGATACTAAAGTTTTATTTACATTTGATGCTCTAATGGCAGTGTGACACCCACAAATTTTGCCTAATGTCATATTTAGGTAAAGGAAAATATTCAAGTGAGAAGTATTATATGAGAATTTTTTTGCGGAGCCCAACTAGTAATACATTCAAATCTAGCAACCAATAAGGAATCTCTTGATAGTCACTAATCTTAAAAATTGGCACACATCCGAATTGGGAAAGGGATCCCCTATTTGGTCCAAACAGGGAAACTCTGTTGAGACCAATTATGGAGTGCCACATGGGAGAGATGTCAGATTAATAACGTCTCATCTCAATAAAAATAAAAATAATTAAAAATTCCTTTCTCCTGTGGCACCCCCTAAACCCTGTTTGGACCAAACGGAGGATCCGTTTTCATCCGAATGGTAGGGATCCACACATATCCAATGAATGGTAGGGATGCACACAAATCCAATTATAGGACTACACAGAGCTTCAGACCTGTTATAAATGGGGTTTGGAACTTGAAAAACAGGAACCCACATGGCCCCGCCGTTGATAAACCTTTCCTCGTACAAAACGCATACAAAAAGGTCCCCTGACTGAAATTCTTTGTTGGAGAGCGTCCCAACAGATTCCCGCCACCGTTTCCTTTTTCTGGTTCTCATAGACAGTGAGACAAGTCTACAAATAAAAATCCATCACCACTCATGTGGGGACCACCCACATGTCCCTCCTCAGTTGATCAATTCACACAAACTATATGCCTGCAACGAATCGTGTGGGTCCCATGCTTGAGTAACCCGTCCCATTTGATCTAATGGATCAGATTGGACAGATTTGAGGCCTCAAGAGTTAAAAAGATGGTTCCTAGACCTTTCAAACTCCTCTCAAAGTTTATGATCACCATCATCCTTTCAAGTAGGCCCCACAAGTTTGACGGTTTACAAGAATATCTCTCTCTATAACCTGTTAATGTTGAAAAGACTCTCCCATATCTGACCGTTGAATCTCTCAGACAACCGAACAGTTTCTCCGCATTGTCAGGTGTTCTTCTTCTTTCCTCTGTTTATCTCTTCGTCTGCTTCTCCTTCTTCTTGGTCTTCTTCTTCTCTCTGTGCATGTCATAGATTGGATATGGGGCTTTTCATTGATTTATTCATGTCATAGAGTTTCTGGGGCGAGGAGATTTGGGGTTTCATTATTTTCTCAAAGGCTGGAGCTGGATCTTGTGGGTTTTTGAAGATGATAACACAAATGTGGAAAAAGTTCCTTAACAATTCGATTTTATGAGATTACACCTTCCATGATCATAAGACAGCATCAAATAAGTAGGTAAATTATTCATTTGATTCACAAAAAGCAAAAAACGATGGAATCAGAAGAGCCCATTGTCAAGAATTTTGTAACATCAGTTCTTGGGGGGATTTTTATTTCAGCCTAATGGGACTGCTGCCCAAATCATCATTAGAAATGTGTGTGAATGATTAATGTTGGAAATCCTGTATTAAGTGTTTGCATGTCGTAGTTTCTTAGCTACATGTGTCTGCATTGGTATTTTGATATGGAGAATTTAAACAAGTATTGGAATGTAATCAATATATGTTTAGGAGAATGTGGGTACATTTAATGTATGTGTGGTGTGATTGTTCAGAAGTCTTGTGAGAGATTGGACTGAGATTAGTCTGTTTATAAGAATGTGTTTTGGTTATTATTTTTTTGGATGCAGTGAGTGAGAGTCTTATGGGAGATTGGAGGGAAATTAATGTGTCTAGGAGAATGCTTGCATTCCACTAACATTTGTAAGTTGCCATATGTATGTCATTAGCTAATCTTGCATGCAATAATGTACATAAATTGTAAGCTTAAGGACATTAAAAAAAAGGAGTCTTCCTACGCATTGTGCTCTGACGAAGACGTGACTACCTAAGAGGAGAAATGGAGAATCAGGGTTCAAGCACTGCTTGCCCTATTAAAATCAGCTTCCACAAACCATGTGAGCCATTTATCCTAGAACCAAAAAAAGGGAAAAAGAGAGGACATTCTACTAGGGATTTCAACAAACCTTTTATTACCTTTAAAAAAAGAAAAGAAAAAACCTCTAATAACTTGGTTACCCAAGAAGGTTACATGTACGAACCCTTTTGTTGGACCTGTTTGATAATCAAGACGACCTAGGGTCCAGTTGGGTCCTCTTTTTTTTTTTTTCTTTTTCTTGGAATGACAACTTGTATTAGAAATAAGAGCTTTATAGTACAACTGGATTATACCAGAAAACAAGGGGCCTAAAGAAACCCCAAACAAACAAGAGCCACTCAGAAGGGAGGTCTAGTTGGGCACACCATACTTGAATGCCTGTGTATTGGAGTGGTATGTATAAGACTATAGAAATATGATCTATTATATAAAATAATATTAACTAATAATTCTTTTTTGTGAGGGAGGGAATGATGCAGTTCAAGAGATAATACCATCATCAAATCCATTGTTAAAGAAATTATCAAATGACTTCATCACATCTCTTTGCAAGCACAATTTTATGTGGTTTACCTCTTTGCTTTTTAATATAAGTTTCGTTACTATTTAAAAAAAAATATTTGTGGTTTGTCACAATGTATGGCTATGCCAGTAGAGAAGAACGATTGGAGGGTTCTTGCTGTCTAGAGTGGTCATGACTTCATTTTGAATCAAAATGTGGCGAGATGTGTATTGAATTTTGGGTTTTGATTTAATTGTGTTTAATTTTTGGTCAATAGCCATGGCTGTAACATCCCGAAATTCCAAGGTTGTAATTAGCTTAGTTAATTGTGTTTTTAGATAATTAAGCTCGTTTATAAGCCAAACAGGTCCGATTAATTATTAGGATCGCGCGTGCGAAGTTGGGTTTAGATCCGAGCCCATTTGGGTACAGTAGGGGTGTGTGTCGTTATTTCCGGAAAGTTCCGAGGGCTTTTTAGTATTTTCCGTTTTTCGAGATTTTGGCACCATCGGGTAGATTACCTAATTTTCCGGACTTTACCCTTTTGTTGCATCTCGATCCGGACCCTCGAACCCGACCCAAAACCTGACCTAACCCGAACCCACCTAAACTTATTTTATTAATTCCCTAAAAGTCAAACCCCACCTCCACCTAACATAATCCCATGTAAACCCCACCTCATCACCTCATCCCATCATGCCCCACCCCCCCTTATCCCACGTGCAGCCCCATCCCTTTCTCATTTAGGTCAAAACCCATCTCCCTCTCTTCTCATTCCATCTCCCTCATTTTTCCCCCTTTCATAATAGCAGCAGCCCCCTCCCTCTCATCCTCTCATTTCTCTCACTCATCTCTCCCTCTTCCCAGCACCTCACTGCCCCCACCGTCCCGGCATCACCACTGTCGCCGTCGGCCACCAGCCACCGGCGAACCCACCTGCACATCTCTCCCTATTTCTCCATTTTTCCTTCCTTCATTTCATTCCCTGTTTCTCTCTCTCATTCTCTCTGTTTTTCCCCCATTTTTCCCCTCCACTATTCATTTCTTTCTTTCCCTGTTTCTTGCTTTCCTTCTATGTTTTCTTCCTTCTTCACTCATCTCTCCTCCACCCTCCTTGCTGCCACGTGATTGAGCTCCCCACCCATCTCACCATTTCTTTCACTCTCTCTCTCTCTAACTCACCCATCTCACCTATCTCATTCTATCTCTTACTTTCTTTCTTTCTCTCACTCACTCCACTCATCATCCACGTGAGTAATACCACCCACATCCATTTCATTTTCCCTCACCTCACTCCACTCATTGTCAACATCAGTTGACTTTTTCTCCCACCCATCTCACCATGTCATCATCTCTTTCTCTCTCTAGTTCATTCTCTCTTTATTCTCTCTTTCTTTCTCCATTCTTTCTTTGTTTTGTCTCCTTCCTTTTCCTTGTCAATGGACCACCACCATGACCCTCCATCACCACTAATAGTGGGCCACCAATCTAGTGGGCCCCACAACCTCCGTTGGTCACCATTATCTACACGTGGACCCCGCAAACATCTCATCCTCAATTTGCAAGCCACCACTCCATCCACCCATCTCTTTGGTAAGCTCTTCTTCCCCTTAGGTTTGGGTTAATGTACTTTGGGTGTAGTAGTGTGTTAGATCGCTTAGAGCTTCCTTTTCTTTTGGTTTATATTTTAATTAGTTTTATTTTGCTAATTACCCTTAGGTTTGGTTTGTTGGGCTATGGAGCTAGGATTTGTGGATTTGTGCAATTTCGACGAAAGGCAAGTAGATATTTATATATATGCTTAGATATGTTTGTCTCTCCTTTGATTCGATGATTTAATGATGATTTAGATGACCACATGCTCATTGATGTCCATGATTTTGGAAAACATGATAATTATGTTTAATTATTTAATGAAATGGATTCTTACTTGGATGGTTAGATTGGTTGGATGGATATTAGATGATGGACTTGATAAGAGGGGGTATGGATGTATGTGGAGAGGGCAAGGCCCTATTTTCTTTGTTTGCAGGATTAGAATGGAAGGGCCAGGCCCTTCATATTGACTGATTACTTGTTCAGGGATTTTGGAAAGGGGTTCCCACCCATTTCACTTCAGTTACAGAACTGAGGTTTTGTAACTGTAGTGTATACGGTCGATCGGCCAAGGGGACCAGGTCGACCGGCCACACACAGTCAGGCTCTCTGGAGCCTGATGTAGCACACTATGCACATCATTTGTTTACAACTTTTGGTCGACCGGACTGGGTCGGGTCGACCGGGTACTCTGTGTGGGATGTCGACCGGCCAAGGGCTAGGTTGACCAAATGAACTGTGGCACCTTTTGGAAAGGGCCTTTTAGACCCTATCTTGTACGGACTTAGGTGGAACCTCGGTTACCCTTTTTGGACTCATTTGACTATGTGTGAGGATTTTGAACTTATAGCCTTGAGGCAAGATTGGGCCAAAGCCCACGGGGCTCGAGCCACATGAGCCAAGAGATGATTGTTATTGTACATCGGGTTTTGGCGCTCACTCATGGACGTGGGTGCGTTGGAATCGCGATTGGTATTGTACATCGGGTTTTGACGCTCACTCATGGACGTGGGTGCGTCAGAATCGTTATTGTTATTGTACATTGGGTTTTGACGCTCACTCATGGACGTGGGTGCGTCAGAATCGTTATTGTTATTGTACATCGGGTTTTGACGCTCACTCATGGACGTGGGTGCGTTGGAATCGTTATTGTTATTGTACATTGGGTTTTGACGCTCACTCATGGACGTGGGTGCGTCAGAATCGTTATTGTTATTGTACATCGGGTTTTGACGCTCACTCATGGACGTGGGTGCGTTGGAATCGCGGATTGGTATTGTACATTGGGTTTTGACGCTCACTCATGGACGTGGGTGCGTTGGAAACAAATGTGGATCGCCTACTTTGATAGTTTGATATTGATTCAAATGCTATGCATTTCCTATGATTTTGCCTATTTGTTTACTCTGATTCGTTCTGCATATATGTTGATGTTTTATATTTATATCTACTTGCCGACCGTCGTGTCTGATGCTGCACTTGGTGCATAGGTACCGGGTACATCTACCTTTGGGAGAATGGAGGCGTCGCTTCAGGCAATTTAGCCTGATGGTGAGTACGAGTTGTGTGTCGACGGTATTGTCGTCGTGACCAGCACATGAGTGTCTTCATACTGGGGTTAGTTTGTATTTATTCTCTTTTGGTTTAGGTTTTGTTAGAAGCCCTTAATTAATACACTTTTGTTATCTTTTGCTAAACTTCAATTATAGGAAAGAAAGATGTGCATACTCTGAAATATTATATTGTACCATTCGTTTGATTATGATGTTCCGCTGTGTTTTGTGGTTATTGAGGAAATATTTATACCTCACCGCGGACTTCGATCCTATGGGACATGATTGGGGCCAGGTTGTGTTTGTTTAGTAATGTCAAGAAATTTTTAATTGGCCCTAATCTCACGTGTAACCCCGGTTTCACTTTTGGGGGCGTGACAAGTTGGTATCAGAGCGGGCACGTTTTTAGAAATAAAATCTACTAGAAACAAGAGGACGCGTGTGAGGAATTCGATTCGGTAGTTGGCATCTATACTATGTATGTATGGATCCTATAGTATTGTTTGTTAGCACATAGGTCTTTAGTAATTTCTCTTATATAAATGAATTTGGGGACCAAATTCCTTGTTAGTGGGGAGAGAATTTAATGTCTCATTACCCACTGTTTGTGGTTTCAGTACCGCAGTTGTGCTAGAATAAGAGTTTCTTAGATTTAGTTAGTTCTTTCTTAGGTTTGTTTGAGGAGTTGCAACCGTGTCGAGACTTTTCCAGTTCGTTGAAGAGGGTTTTGCAGCAGATCTTGTTGAAGTTTAGAGTTGTTCTCGATGTTCAGTTCTATGTTAGTGTCAGAGATTCAGAGTTTTCTCAGATTAGCAGACTACAGTAGATGATTTGTTCAGAGATTTATTCGATTGCAGATTCGTTGGCAGAGTTGATCAGGTAAGTTGTACTTTTGTGTGGTTAGACAAGTGTGAGATTAGTTTTGAGGAGGAGATTGACTTTAGATATTACCGATAGTTTTGTGATGTTTCTAGAGTTGGATTGAGATTTGTATAGTTGCAAGTGGCCGATGTTCAGTTTGTGGGACAGAAGAAGCCTATGTACCAGAGTTATTTCAGCTTTGAGATCAGACATGTTGATTTGAAGTGGGTGTGAAGTTTATGATATACCTATGATATGTAAATTTCCAGATGTCTATCAGGAGGAGATACTAGATTTATCGCCAGTTAGAAAGACTGACTTCACTATTGAGCTTGTGTCAGGGATGACATTGATATCCAAGACCGTGTATCGTAAGGCTCCAGCAGAGTCAGAAAAAATTGGAAGCTCAATTACAGGAACTCTTGGACAGAGGATTTGTTAGACCGAGTGCATCACCATGGGGTGCACCAGTTCCATTCGTGAAGAAGAAGGATGGTTCGATGCGTATGTGCATAGACTACAGGCAGCTGAATCAGGTTACAATCAAGAACAAGTACCCTTTTTACCCAGGATAGATGAGTTGTTTGATCGGCAGCAAGGAGCGTAGTATTTCTCGAAGATTGATTTTAGATCAGGGTACTATCAGATACGAGGCAGAGATCGAGATGTGCAGAAGACAGCCTTCAGGACCAGATATGGACATTATGAGTTCTTGGTTATGCCATTTGGGTTGACCAACGCACCGGGTGTGTTTATGGCTTTGATGAATAGAGTCTTTGCACCATGCTTAGACAAGTTCACAGTCGTATTCATAGATGATGTTCTAGTCTATTCGAGGTCCAGAGATGAGCATGCAGAGCATTTGATGAGTTCATTGCAGATTTTGAGAGAGAATCAGCTCTATGCCAAGCTTAGTAAGTGTGAGTTTTGGCTTGAGCAAGTGTCTTTTCTTGGACACATCATCTCTAAGGAAGGTTTATTAGTGGATCCAGCGAAGATTGAAGCAGTAGTCAGTTGGCAGAGCCTGAAGTCAGTGTTAGATATCAGGAATTTTCTCGGTTTGGCAGGTTGTTACAGAAGATTTGTGAAGGGATTCGCCAGTATTGCAACCACATTGACTAAATTGACAAGGAAGGATGTTCCTTTTTGTGTGGATAGAGCAGTGTGGCTAATTTTCAGGAGCTGAAGACCAGATTGACCACAGCCCCTATTCTTATGTTACCTACGGGGAATGGAGATTTTGTGATTTTTTACAGATGCTTCAGGCATTGGATTGAGATGCGTACTCATGCAAGGAGGAAAGGTAATGACCTACGTGTCCAAACAGCTGAAAGAGCACGAAAAGAGATACATTGATCATGACTTGGGGATTGCAGAAATTGTTTTAGCTCTAGAGATGTAGATGCACTAACTGTAATTGGCGAGATTTGAACTCAGAACATGGAAATCTTCAGTACCTATTTCCATGGGGGATTTAAACTTGAGCCAGCAGAGGCAGATGCATGGAGCAGAGATATCAGCTAGTGGGTGCTTGATAGCATGTTACGAGGAGAGTAAAGACATTTTGGGCAGAATCAAGGATGGTCAGAGAAATGACAGAGTTGGTCAAAAATGATAGAGAAGATTCCAAGCAGACCAGAGTTCAGACTCGTGGAGGGTATCTTGTTTTGTCAGGGCAATTTGTGTGTCAGATGTACGATGACATACGGAGTTACTACTGGTGGGATAGCATGAAGACAGAGATGGCAGGGTTTGTGTTCGATGTTTGTTATGTCAGACAGAGTTACGAAGTTGTAAGCAGATTGTGGGTCAGTTTGCAAGTTGAGCAGATTGTGGGTCAGATTGCAAGCAGCTTGAGCACTATCCAGAGTTTCACCGCAACTTGCCACCTTCAGACTTCAGAGATAGAGTTTAGCTAGAGTAACCAAATCTTTTACCTGTGATAGATTTAGTCATTTGGAGGACCAAATGTTCTAAGGAGGGAAGGATGTAACATCCCGAAATTCCAAGGTTGTAATTAGCTTAGTTAATTGTGTTTTTAGATAATTAAGCTCGTTTATAAGCCAAACAGGTCCGATTAATTATTAGGATCGCGCGTGCGAAGTTGGGTTTAGATCCGAGCCCATTTGGGTACAGTAGGGGTGTGTGTCGTTATTTCCGGAAAGTTCCGAGGGCTTTTTAGTATTTTCCGTTTTTTCGAGATTTTGGCACCATCGGGTAGATTACCTAATTTTCCGGACTTTACCCTTTTGTTGCATCTCGATCCGGACCCTCGAACCCGACCCAAAACCTGACCTAACCCGAACCCACCTAAACTTATTTTATTAATTCCCTAAAAGTCAAACCCCACCTCCACCTAACATAATCCCATGTAAACCCCACCTCATCACCTCATCCCATCATGCCCCACCCCCCCTTATCCCACGTGCAGCCCCATCCCTTTCTCATTTAGGTCAAAACCCATCTCCCTCTCTTCTCATTCCATCTCCCTCATTTTTCCCCCTTTCATAATAGCAGCAGCCCCCTCCCTCTCATCCTCTCATTTCTCTCACTCATCTCTCCCTCTTCCCAGCACCTCACTGCCCCCACCGTCCCGGCATCACCACTGTCGCCGTCGGCCACCAGCCACCGGCGAACCCACCTGCACATCTCTCCCTATTTCTCCATTTTTCCTTCCTTCATTTCATTCCCTGTTTCTCTCTCTCATTCTCTCTGTTTTTTCCCCCATTTTTCCCCTCCACTATTCATTTCTTTCTTTCCCTGTTTCTTGCTTTCCTTCTATGTTTTTCTTCCTTCTTCACTCATCTCTCCTCCCACCCTCCTTGCTGCCACGTGATTGAGCTCCCCCACCCATCTCACCATTTCTTTCACTCTCTCTCTCTCTAACTCACCCATCTCACCTATCTCATTCTATCTCTTACTTTCTTTCTTTCTCTCACTCACTCCACTCATCATCCACGTGAGTAATACCACCCACATCCATTTCATTTTCCCTCACCTCACTCCACTCATTGTCAACATCAGTTGACTTTTTCTCCCACCCATCTCACCATGTCATCATCTCTTTCTCTCTCTCTAGTTCATTCTCTCTTTATTCTCTCTTTCTTTCTCCATTCTTTCTTTGTTTTGTCTCCTTCCTTTTCCTTGTCAATGGACCACCACCATGACCCTCCATCACCACTAATAGTGGGCCACCAATCTAGTGGGCCCCACAACCTCCGTTGGTCACCATTATCTACACGTGGACCCCGCAAACATCTCATCCTCAATTTGCAAGCCACCACTCCATCCACCCATCTCTTTGGTAAGCTCTTCTTCCCCTTAGGTTTGGGTTAATGTACTTTGGGTGTAGTAGTGTGTTAGATCGCTTAGAGCTTCCTTTTCTTTTGGTTTATATTTTAATTAGTTTTATTTTTGCTAATTACCCTTAGGTTTGGTTTGTTGGGCTATGGAGCTAGGATTTGTGGATTTGTGCAATTTCGACGAAAGGCAAGTAGATATTTATATATATGCTTAGATATGTTTGTCTCTCCTTTGATTCGATGATTTAATGATGATTTAGATGACCACATGCTCATTGATGTCCATGATTTTGGAAAACATGATAATTATGTTTAATTATTTAATGAAATGGATTCTTACTTGGATGGTTAGATTGGTTTGGATGGATATTAGATGATGGACTTGATAAGAGGGGGTATGGATGTATGTGGAGAGGGCAAGGCCCTATTTTCTTTGTTTGCAGGATTAGAATGGAAGGGCCAGGCCCTTCATATTGACTGATTACTTGTTCAGGGATTTTGGAAAGGGGTTCCCACCCATTTCACTTCAGTTACAGAACTGAGGTTTTGTAACTGTAGTGTATACGGTCGATCGGCCAAGGGGACCAGGTCGACCGGCCACACACAGTCAGGCTCTCTGGAGCCTGATGTAGCACACTATGCACATCATTTGTTTACAACTTTTGGTCGACCGGACTGGGTCGGGTCGACCGGGTACTCTGTGTGGGATGTCGACCGGCCAAGGGCTAGGTTGACCCAAATGAACTGTGGCACCTTTTGGAAAGGGGCCTTTTAGACCCTATCTTGTACGGACTTAGGTGGAACCTCGGTTACCCTTTTTGGACTCATTTGACTATGTGTGAGGATTTTGAACTTATAGCCTTGAGGCAAGATTGGGCCAAAGCCCACGGGGCTCGAGCCACATGAGCCAAGAGATGATTGTTATTGTACATCGGGTTTTGGCGCTCACTCATGGACGTGGGTGTGCGTTGGAATCGCGATTGGTATTGTACATCGGGTTTTGACGCTCACTCATGGACGTGGGTGCGTCAGAATCGTTATTGTTATTGTACATTGGGTTTTGACGCTCACTCATGGTCTCAGAATCGGTTATTGTTATGGCGTCAGATGTCCCGGGGGCTGCGTTATTGTTATTGTATATCGGGTTTTGGCGCTCACTCATGGTCGTGGTGCGTCAGAATCGTTATTGTTATTGTATATCGGGTTTTGGCGCTCACTCATGGACGTGGGTGCGTTGGAATCGCGATTGGTATTGTATATCGGGTTTTGGCGCTCACTCATGGACGTGGGTGCGTTGGAATCGATATTGGTATTGTACATCGGTTTTTTGACGCTCACTCATGGACGTGGGTGCGTCAGAATCGTTATTGTTATTGTACATTGGGTTTTGACGCTCACTCATGGACGTGGGTGCGTAAGAATCGTTATTGTTATTGTACATCGGGTTTTGACGCTCACTCATGGACGTGGGTGCGTTGGAATCGTTATTGTTATTGTACATTGGGTTTTGACGCTCACTCATGGACGTGGGTGCGTCAGAATCGTTATTGTTATTGTACATCGGGTTTTGACGCTCACTCATGGACGTGGGTGCGTTGGAATCGCGATTGGTATTGTACATTGGGTTTTGACGCTCACTCATGGACGTGGGTGCGTTGGAAACAAATGTGGATCGCCTACTTTGATAGTTTGATATTGATTCAAATGCTATGCATTTCCTATGATTTTGCCTATTTGTTTACTCTGATTCGTTCTGCATATATGTTGATGTTTTATATTTATATCTACTTGCCGACCGTCGTGTCTGATGCTGCACTTGGTGCATAGGTACCGGGTACATCTACCTTTGGGAGAATGGAGGCGTCGCTTCAGGCAATTTGAGCCTGATGGTGAGTACGAGTTGTGTGTCGACGGTATTGTCGTCGTGACCAGCACATGAGTGTCTTCATACTGGGGTTAGTTTGTATTTATTCTCTTTTGGTTTAGGTTTTGTTAGAAGCCCTTAATTAATACACTTTTGTTATCTTTTGCTAAACTTCAATTATAGGAAAGAAAGATGTGCATACTCTGAAATATTATATTGTACCATTCGTTTGATTATGATGTTCCGCTGTGTTTTGTGGTTATTGAGGAAATATTTATACCTCACCGCGGACTTCGATCCTATGGGACATGATTGGGGCCAGGTTGTGTTTGTTTAGTAATGTCAAGAAATTTTTAATTGGCCCTAATCTCACGTGTAACCCCGGTTTCACTTTTGGGGGCGTGACAAGTTGGTATCAGAGCGGGCACGTTTTTAGAAATAAAATCTACTAGAAACAAGAGGACGCGTGTGAGGAATTCTATTCGGTAGTTGGCATCTATACTATGTATGTATGGATCCTATAGTATTGTTTGTTAGCGCATAGGTCTTTAGTAATTTCTCTTATATAAATGAATTTGGGGACCAAATTCCTTGTCAGTGGGGAGAGAATTTAATGTCTCATTACCACTGTTTGTGGTTTCAGTACCGCAGTTGTGCTAGAATAAGAGTTTCTTAGATTTAGTTAGTTCTTTCTTAGGTTTGTTTGAGGAGTTGCAACTGTGTCGAGACTTTTCCAGTTCGTTGAAGAGGGGTTTTGCAGCAGGTCTTGTTGAAGTTTAGAGTTGTTCTCGATGTTCAGTTCTATGTTAGTGTCAGAGATTCAGAGTTTTCTCAGATTAGCAGACTACAGTAGATGATTTGTTCAGAGTTTTATTCGATTGCAGATTCGTTGGCAGAGTTGATCAGGTAAGTTGTACTTTTGTGTGGTTAGACAAGTGTGAGATTAGTTTTGAGGAGGAGATTGACTTTAGATATTACCGATAGTTTTGTGATGTTTCTAGAGTTGGATTGAGATTTGTATAGTTGCAAGTGGCCGATGTTCAGTTTGTGGGACAGAAGAAGCCTATGTACCAGAGTTTATTTCAGCTTTGAGATCAGACATGTTGATTTGAAGTGGGTGTGAAGTTTATGATATACCTATGATATGTGAATTTCCAGATGTCTATCAGGAGGAGATACTAGATTTATCGCCAGTTAGAAAGACACTTCACTATTGAGCTTGTGTCAGGGATGACATTGATATCCAAGACCGTGTATCGTAAGGCTCCAGCAGAGTCAGAAAAAATTGGAAGCTCAATTACAGGAACTCTTGGACAGAGGATTTGTTAGACCGAGTGCATCACCATGGGGTGCACCAGTTCCATTCGTGAAGAAGAAGGATGGTTCGATGCGTATGTGCATAGACTACAGGCAGCTGAATCAGGTTACAATCAAGAACAAGTACCCTTTTTACCCAGGATAGATGAGTTTTTGATCGGCAGCAAGGAGCGTAGTATTTCTCGAAGATTGATTTTAGATCAGGGTACTATCAGATACGAGGCAGAGATCGAGATGTGCAGAAGACAGCCTTCAGGACCAGATATGGACATTATGAGTTCTTGGTTATGCCATTTGGGTTGACCAACGCACCGGGTGTGTTTATGGCTTTGATGAACAGAGTCTTTGCACCATGCTTAGACAAGTTCACAGTCGTATTCATAGATGATGTTCTAGTCTATTCGAGGTCCAGAGATGAGCATGCAGAGCATTTGATGAGTTCATTGCAGATTTTGAGAGAGAATCAGCTCTATGCCAAGCTTAGTAAGTGTGAGTTTTGGCTTGAGCAAGTGTCTTTTCTTGGACACATCATCTCTAAGGAAGGTTTATCAGTGGATCCAGCGAAGATTGAAGCAGTAGTCAGTTGGCAGAGCCCGACGTCAGTGTTAGATATCAAGAGTTTTCTCGGTTTGGCAGGTTGTTACAGAAGATTTGTGAAGGGATTCGCCAGTATTGTAGCCCCATTGACTAAATTGACAAGGAAGGATGTTCCCTTTTGTGTGGACAGAGTAGTGTGGCTAATTTTCAGGAGTTGAAGACCAGATTGACCACAACCCCTATTCTTACGTTACCTACGAGGAATGGAGATTTTGTGATTTTTACAGATGCTTCAGGCATTGGATTGGGATGCGTACTCATGCAAGGAGGAAAGGTAACGACCTACGTGTCCAAACAGCTGAAAGAGCACAAAAAAAAAAGAGATACATTGATCATAACTTGGGGATTGCAAGAAATTGTTTTAGCTCTAGAGATGTAGATGCACTAACTGTAATTGGCGAGATTTGAACTCAGAACATGGAAATCTTCAGTACCTATTTCCATGGGGGATTTAAACTTGAGCCAGCAGAGGCAGATGCATGGAGCAGAGATATCAGCTAGTGGGTGCTTGATAGCATGTTACGAGGAGAGTATAGACATTTTGGGCAGAATCAAGGATGGTCAGAGAAATGACAGAGTTGGTCAAAATGATAGAGAAGATTCCAAGCAGACCAGAGTTCAGACTCGTGGAGGGTATCTTGTTTTGTCAGGGCAATTTGTGTGTCAGATGTACGATGACATACGGAGTTACTACTGGTGGGATAGCATGAAGACAGAGATGGCAGGGTTTGTGTTCGATGTTTGTTATGTCAGACAGAGTTACGAAGTTGTAAGCAGATTGTGGGTCAGTTTGCAAGTTGAGCAGATTGTGGGTCAGATTGCAAGCAGCTTTAGCACTATCCAGAGTTTCACCGCAACTTGCCACCTTCAGACTTCAGAGATAGAGTTTAGCTAGAGTAACCAAATCTTTTACCTGTGATAGATTTAGTCATTTGGAGGACCAAATGTTCTAAGGAGGGAAGGATGTAACATCCCGAAATTCCAAGGTTGTAATTAGCTTAGTTAATTGTGTTTTTAGATAATTAAGCTCGTTTATAAGCCAAACAGGTCCGATTAATTATTAGGATCGCGCGTGCGAAGTTGGGTTTAGATCCGAGCCCGTTTGGGTACAGTAGGGGTGTGTGTCGTTATTTCCGGAAAGTTCCGAGGGCTTTTTAGTATTTTCCGTTTTTTCGAGATTTTGGCACCATCGGGTAGATTACCTAATTTTCCGGACTTTTACCCTTTTGTTGCATCTCGATCCGGACCCTCGAACCCGACCCAAAACCTGACCTAACCCGAACCCACCTAAACTTATTTATTAATTCCCTAAAAGTCAAACCCCACCTCCACCTAACATAATCCCATGTAAACCCCACCTCATCACCTCATCCCATCATGCCCCACCCCCCTTATCCCACGTGCAGCCCCATCCCTTTCTCATTTAGGTCAAAACCCATCTCCCTCTCTTCTCATTCCATCTCCCTCATTTTTCCCCCTTTCATAATAGCAGCAGCCCCTCCCTCTCATCCTCTCATCTCTCTCGTTCTCCCTCCCTCTCGACGTGCTGCCACCCGTCGCCGGACACGCCGCCGCCACCACCATGACCGAGCCTCTCTCTTCTCCTCTCTCTTCTCCCTTCACTCTCGCATCTCATCTCTCTCATTTCTCTCACTCATCTCTCCCTCTTCCCAGCACCTCACTGCCCCCACCGTCCCGCATCACCACTGTCGCCGTCGGCCACCAGCCACCGGCGAACCCACCTGCACATCTCTCCCTATTTCTCCATTTTTCCTTCCTTCATTTCATTCCCTGTTTCTCTCTCTCATTCTCTCTGTTTTTCCCCCATTTTTCCCCTCCACTATTCATTTCTTTCTTTCCCTGTTTCTTTCTTTCCTTCTATGTTTTCTTCCTTCTTCACTCATCTCTCCTCCACCCTCCTTGCTGCCACGTGATTGAGCTCCCCCACCCATCTCACCATTTCTTTCACTCTCTCTCTCTCTCTAACTCACCCATCTCACCTATCTCATTCTATCTCTTACTTTCTTTCTTTCTCTCACTCACTCCACTCATCATCCACGTGAGTAATACCACCCACATCCATTTCATTTTCCCTCACCTCACTCCACTGATTGTCAACATCAGTTGACTTTTTCTCCCACCCATCTCGCCATGTCATCATCTCTTTCTCTCTCTAGTTCATTCTCTCTTTATTCTCTCTTTCTTTCTCCATTCTTTCTTTGTTTTGTCTCCTTCCTTTTCCTTGTCAATGGACCACCACCATGACCCTCCATCACCACTAATAGTGGGCCACCAATCTAGTGGGCCCCACAACCTCCGTTGGTCACCATTATCTACACGTGGACCCCGCAAACATCTCATCCTCAATTTGCAAGCCACCACTCCATCCACCCATCTCTTTGGTAAGCTCTTCTTCCCCTTAGGTTTGGGTTAATGTACTTTGGGTGTAGTAGTGTGTTAGATCGCTTAGAGCTTCCTTTTCTTTTGGTTTATATTTTAATTAGTTTTATTTTGCTAATTACCCTTAGGTTTGGTTTGTTGGGCTATGGAGCTAGGATTTGTGGATTTGTGCAATTTCGACGAAAGGCAAGTAGATATTTATATATATGCTTAGATATGTTTGTCTCTCCTTTGATTCGATGATTTAATGATGATTTAGATGACCACATGCTCATTGATGTCCATGATTTTGGAAAAACATGATAATTATGTTTAATTATTTAATGAAATGGATTCTTACTTGGATGGTTAGATTGGTTGGATGGATATTAGATGATGGACTTGATAAGAGGGGGTATGGATGTATGTGGAGAGGGCAAGGCCCTATTTTCTTTGTTTGCAGGATTAGAATGGAAGGGCCAGGCCCTTCATATTGACTGATTACTTGTTCAGGGATTTTGGAAAGGGGTTCCCACCCATTTCACTTCAGTTACAGAACTGAGGTTTTGTAACTGTAGTGTATACGGTCGATCGGCCAAGGGGACCAGGTCGACCGGCCACACACAGTCAGGCTCTCTGGAGCCTGATGTAGCACACTATGCACATCATTTGTTTACAACTTTTGGTCGACCGGACTGGGTCGGGTCGACCGGGTACTCTGTGTGGGATGTCGACCGGCCAAGGGCTAGGTTGACCAAATGAACTGTGGCACCTTTTGGAAAGGGCCTTTTAGACCCTATCTTGTACGGACTTAGGTGGAACCTCGGTTACCCTTTTTGGACTCATTTGACTATGTGTGAGGATTTTGAACTTATAGCCTTGAGGCAAGATTGGGCCAAAGCCCACGGGGCTCGAGCCACATGAGCCAAGAGATGATTGTTATTGTACATCGGGTTTTGGCGCTCACTCATGGACGTGGGTGCGTTGGGAATCGCGATTGGTATTGTACATTGGGTTTTGACGCTCACTCATGGACGTGGTGCGTCAGAATCGTTATTGTTATTGTACATTGGGTTTTGACGCTCACTCATGGTCGTGGGTGCGTCAGAATCGTTATTGTTATTGTATATCGGGTTTTGGCGCTCACTCATGGTCGTGGGTGCGTCAGAATCGTTATTGTTATTGTATATCGGGTTTTGGCGCTCACTCATGGACGTGGGTGCGTTGGAATCGCGATTGGTATTGTATATCGGGTTTTGGCGCTCACTCATGGACGTGGGTGCGTTGGAATCGCGATTGGTATTGTACATCGGTTTTTGACGCTCACTCATGGACGTGGGTGCGTCAGAATCGTTATCGTTATTGTACATTGGGTTTTGACGCTCACTCATGGACGTGGGTGCGTCAGAATCGTTATTGTTATTGTACATCGGGTTTTGACGCTCACTCATGGACGTGGGTGCGTTGGAATCGTTATTGTTATTGTACATTGGGTTTTGACGCTCACTCATGGACGTGGGTGCGTCAGAATCGTTATTGTTATTGTACATCGGGTTTTGACGCTCACTCATGGACGTGGGTGCGTTGGAATCGCGATTTGGTATTGTACATTGGGTTTTGACGCTCACTCATGGACGTGGGTGCGTTGGAAACAAATGTGGATCGCCTACTTTGATAGTTTGATATTGATTCAAATGCTATGCATTTCCTATGATTTTGCCTATTTGTTTACTCTGATTCGTTCTGCATATATGTTGATGTTTTATATTTATATCTACTTGCCGACCGTCGTGTCTGATGCTGCACTTGGTGCATAGGTACCGGGTACATCTACCTTTGGGAGAATGGAGGCGTCGCTTCAGGCAATTGAGCCTGATGGTGAGTACGAGTTGTGTGTCGACGGTATTGTCGTCGTGACCAGCACATGAGTGTCTTCATACTGGGGTTAGTTTGTATTTATTCTCTTTTGGTTTAGGTTTTGTTAGAAGCCCTTAATTAATACACTTTTGTTATCTTTTGCTAAACTTCAATTATAGAAAAGAAAGATGTGCATACTCTGAAATATTATATTGTACCATTCGTTTGATTATGATGTTTCGCTGTGTTTTGTGGTTATTGAGGAAATATTTATACCTCACCGCGGACTTCGATCCTATGGGACATGATTGGGGCCAGGTTGTGTTTGTTTAGTAATGTCAAGAAATTTTTAATTGGCCCTAATCTCACGTGTAACCCCGGTTTCACTTTTGGGGGCGTGACAGTGAACATTTTTCAGGTCCAATTCAACTCATTCTGCACGAGAGTCCCACTGCATCCAGTTCATTCTTAGAAAAGTGGACGGGCCATGAACGCAAGCCATGATGTTCTTAGAAAACAAGACGGGTCATGAACGCAAGCCATGATGTTCTTAGAAAAACTGGACTAGTGGACGGGCCATGAACGCAAGCCATGATGTTCTTAGAAAACAAGACGGGTCATGAACGCAAGCCATGATGTTCTTAGAAAAACTGGACTGGTCATGAACGCAAGCCATGATGTTCTTAGAAAAACTGGACTGGTCATGAACGCAAGCCATGCTGAAAAAGCATGGCAGACTGGTACAAATAGGCCCATGGGACTCTGCCTCAGCATTCATTCCACAATCCACAACAACCTTTCCTACTTGTAATAAACCGAGAGTTGAAGATGGAGCTCTCATGTAATCTTATTGTTTTTGTAAGGTGGTTTTGGTTGTTCCTCATCCATGCAACCCTACTCATTTCACCTGCGGTGGAATCGGTTATGATAAATGGTTCAGCAAATGCAACAGATGCACTCGCTCTACTTGCTTTCAAGCAACAAATACGGAGAGGCCATGGTCATCCTCTGAGCACATGGAATGACTCTCTCCCTTTCTGCCAATGGCAAGGAATCACATGCGGCCGACGCCATCCTCACAGGGTCGTGGCGATGAATCTGACTGGGCTTCAGTTGGTAGGTCCTTTGTCACCTTCCATTGCGAACCTTACAGTCCTTCGTATAATCGACCTTAGCCACAACGAGCTCCATGGCCAAATCCCCCAGGAATTTGGTCGTTTGTTGAGGCTCAGGTACCTCAATCTTGGCAATAACTCAATGACAGGAGAAATTCCAGCCAATCTGACCCAGTGCTGGAGACTCAGAATTATTTATTTAAATTTCAACAAGCTCACCGGCAAGATTCCTGTTGAGCTAGGCTCTTTATCAAGGCTCAAGCTGCTTGCCATTGGATAAAACAATCTCACAGGAAGCATCCCCACTTCACTTGGGAACCTTTCATCTCTCACTCATTTCTTTCTAGGGACTAATCAATTAGAGGGAAACATACCAAAAGAGCTTGGCCAACTTAGGAACCTATATTATTTTCAAACATATGAAAATAAGCTTTCTGGTACTATTCCACCTACACTTTTCAATCTCTCATCTATAGCTGTCATTTCTGTCCCTGCAAACCAACTGAGTGGAAGCCTTCCACCCGACCTCGGTGTTACTCTTCCCAATCTTATTGAGTTTTATGTAGGAGTAAACCGATTTACAGGACCCATCCCAATCTCATTGTCCAATGCCTCAAGCCTTGAAGTTCTTGACCTTACCTCAAACCAATTCAGTGGATCAATTCCTACAAACCTAGGAAGGCTGGGAGGTCTCAGTTACCTAAATTTGGAAGATAATTTACTTGGAAGTGGGGATCCTGATGACATGAGCTCTCTCTCTTATCTTACGAATTGTAGCTTTCTCCAGATATTGTCAGTAGCCAAGAACCGGCTCACAGGTGCATTGCCCAGATCCATAACCAATCTCTCAACTAATCTTGAAGGCCTTTATTTATCAGAGAATCAGATAACCGGGAGCATTCCTACAGGGATAGGTAATTTGTTCAACTTGATTTACTCGGGCATGCCTTCCAACCTTATGACAGGTATGATTCCTGAGGGTATTGGAATGCTTAGCAAGTTACAAGTTTTAGATTTGTCTGTAAACAAATTTTCCAAGGAATTCCCTTCTTTCATCGGCAACAACACTCAATTGTTCGTATTGAGTCTTGCAGAAAACAATTTAGAAGGAAGCATACCTTCAACTCTAGAGAACTGTCAACGACTGTCACAATTATACCTTGGTTTCAATAATCTAGTTGGTTGCATACCGAAGCAAATTTTTAGTATTACAGCTCTCCATGTTCTCAATCTAGAAGCGAATTCTTTGGTTGGGTCCTTGCCAATGGAAGTAGGCAACTTGAATGGCCTAGGGATATTATCAGTTTCTAATAACAAATTGTCTGGTGAAATTCCGAAAAGCCTAGATAATTGTCTTGGTTTGGAAAACCTTTTTTTAAATGGTAACTTCTTTCAAGGAACATTTCCACGCTTGAGTTCTTTGAAAGGTATGTTACAAATGGATATTTCCCGCAACAACTTCTCCGGACGGATTCCAGAGTATATTGAAACGCTTCCTTACCTGCAATATCTAAATCTTTCTTATAATGATTTTGAGGGCCAAGTACCACAAGAAGGAATCTTCAAGAATGCAAGTGCAATTTCAGTCATCGGCAATAGAAAGCTTTGCGGGGGGAGTCCAGCACTGTTGTTGCCAACGTGCCCGAGCCAAGATAGTAAGAAACAGAGGCGGCGCTTTTCTACAGGACGAATGATTGCACTAATCATTGGCTCAGTACTCTGTTTAATTTTACTATTGTCCATTGTTTTCTATTGTGTAAGAAAATCAAAGAAGCATCCACATCCTCATCCAGTAACCGACCCCTTGGAGGAACAATTGTTGAAAATTTCTTATGGGGATCTTTGTAAAGCAACTGATGGGTTTTCTTCAGCTAATTTGATTGGGGTGGGGAGTTATGGCTCTGTCTATAAAGGATCTTTGGATCTTATTGGAAAGACTATCTATAAAGGATTTTTGGATCGCATTGGGAATATTGTGGCAGTGAAGGTGCTTAATCTTCAACGGGGAGGAGCTTCTAAGAGTTTCATAGCCGAATGTAAAGCTTTGAGAAATGTCCGGCACCGGAATCTTTTAAAAATTCATACTATTTGCTCAAGCATTGATTCTAAAGGTGATGATTTCAAAGCCCTGGTTCTTGACTACATGGCTAATGGGAATCTGGAACAGTGGTTGCATCCAGGCAGTGGTGAGCAACACCAATCCAAGAATTTAAGCCTTATTCAAAGGTTGAATATAGCTGTTGATGTGGCTTTTGCGTTGAATTATCTTCATAATTCTTGCGAAAAGCCCATAGTTCACTGCGATCTAAAGCCAAGTAATATTCTTCTCAATGACGATATGAATGCCCATGTTGGAGATTTTGGATTGGCGAGATTCCTTTCTGAAGGTATCAGCAGTTGCTCTCAAAATCATACCAGCTCACGTAGCATAAAAGGAACTATTGGATATGTTGCTCCAGGTGAAGTGATATCATCTTCCACTCTTTTGTTACTAGCATGCTTTAGTTCAATGATAAATCTCCCTACCTTCAATATCTATCATGAATTTTATATATGTAAATAAAATACTTCTAGTCAACAATTGTATATTTATCAACAAATCCTTGTATCTTTCTATCATCTAAAATGACAAGGATAATAAGGAAAACTACAATAATGGAGTAAAATTATTGAAAATGCTGACGTTATTTATTTCATGTAATTAATTGATTTTATACTTTAGCAAAGAAATTTTACTTAAATTCATTAAATCATATCCATCCACTCATTTGTTGGATGATTATTGAATATTATTCTTTTTTGGTGATAATAATATTAACATTACATCTTTTGAGATCTCCAGCATTAAATATCGAATAGTTTTCTACAATAAAAAAAAAAAGAATTTTTTTCGAGGCAGTAAATTCAAAGACAAAATAAGACTATCAATAAATGTTAAGATTTATCCATCCAAAAATAAATGTTGTTACCCCTTTTGTTTTCAAAAAATTGACCTGTACGTTATTTTACAAAAGTTATTATAGTCTGTCTTCATTGACAATTAAAAGATTTTTGTCATTTGTCTACAAATGTGAAGTTGCTGATACCTACTAAATGAAATGTGTAGGTGGTGATTGAGGGAGTCTCTTTTGTTGGTTTTATGGTTTATGTTTAGTCTAATCTATGGAACTTCCCTCCTTTAGATATTATACCCATTGAAAATTTGTTCCCTTTCAGTCCATAGATATTGAGTCTTGCATTCTTTCTTGAATTGAATAACCATTGAAATATTTGGGGTCAAATAATGACAGAGTATGGAATGGGCGGCGAAGTATCTACATTTGGAGACATCTACAGTTATGGGATCCTTCTTTTGGAGATATTCACAGGAAAGAAACCAACTGATGAGATCTTTAATGGAAGTCTAAGCCTTCATCAATTTGCTAAGCTGGCTTTACCTGAACGTGCGATGGAGATTGTTGATCAAAGCTTGCTCTTAGTAGAATTTGAAGGTCTTAATGAAAGCCAAACTCACACAAATGCAAGAGGCAGACTTGAAATGTGCTTGGTATCTATCATCAATGTTGGTGTAGCCTGTTCTAGGATATCTATAAAGGATCGAATGGAGATTGGAGATGCTATGGTGGAGATGCAGGGTATCAGAGATTTATATCTTGGAGTTGGGAGGAATAACTGAAGCCAACATTGGCCAAAGGTATATCTTACCCAACTAATTATTGATAAATTGTTTATTAGTGTTCCTAAGAATATTCTAGTAGAAGATCAAGTGGTTGAAAAATCTCAAGTTTTGTATAAATAGGGTAGTAAACAAGGGCTATCAACAAAAATGAGTTTGACCTTAATTGGACTTTTTTTTTTTTTTATCTTAGATTGAATTTGCCAGGCTTGGATCCCACCCAAGTAGATAAACAAGCTGGATCCAAATTATGTGATCTTGACATGAATAATTGCATCATTTGAATTCTTTTCATTAGAATTGAATTTTATCTAAACTCTAAAAGGTTTCAAATTATCAAGCATTGAGGCCCCAAGTCAAGGGTTTGGATGATAAGGAGATACTTGCATATACGCAGACCTTTCCAGCCACTTTCCTAGGAAAGAAGTGAGCAGTTTTACACAAAAGTGATACACACATGTATATAGTACATGCATAATACATACAAACATATGTGCACACACAAAAGAATTAGCAATCTTGAGTTGTCTTCAAAGGTACTAAAATAAGTCCACAAACAGTCGATAGAATGCATTTTTAAGGGTTCACAGAAACACACAACAATGCAAAAGCATGAATACAGTGAGGGAAGACTATTTTCCCCCCTTTTATGCTGTGCATTGATACTGCTACATTTTGGAAATATAGAAAACATGACTTCAAACATGATTTGAGTGACAAAGTTGACACACTACGCCAAACCCAGGGAAGGGCTGCTAATAAGGCTTTGACAATGATGATGATGCTCTCGTCATCCTTCTAATATCAAGATACTAATGATGCCATAAAGCATAATTACTGTAACACAAATTTTTCTGCATGAAAGGCCAGGCCAGTGGGCCCAACTGGGTCACTTACAAACCCCTCTCCACATCCCAAGTTCGACACTCGCCCAAACTCTCATCCAACTTTATCTAATGGCTAGGCTAGGATTTCAAGAACATTGAGGAGCTCTAAATATCAACTTCCCACACCCAGATTGATCCCAAATTTTCAAACACCCTACCATTCCATAATTCTGATGCTCCCAGGCGGGCTACACAGGTCAGGCGAATCTTCCGAGCATTCCAAATCAAGCTCATTGCAATGCTGGCCTATTCAAGATACTAATCAGGGTGGTCAGATGTCGACTTTTATACATGTCATACTAACAAATTGATGAAAAAACGAGCAACAGACAAAAAGTAATATCTATTGTGTTGCCTATCGAAAAATTTGAGATTATTTTAAATATTACATGAAATCTATTGCTATATTCTTTATCAAGAATCAAAACCTGATTTGCCCCATCAACAAAATCTTAGATCATAGTACCTGTTATCTCTTTTATTCGGATTGTAACGTGGCGACGATATTAATGGCTTGATCGCATTTCGTATCATATGCTGTAATTACCGATTGTTTATACTATGCTATGTACCTTATTATCAATGGATCATTGTCCACCTCGCACTATACTATCACACATCACACTCAGGACTCTCATTCTTATTATTGCTATACGAACCATACAGGCATAGCTGGAATCAGGTATGACTTTAATTATCAAACATGCATATTTGGTTGGCTCCATGAGCCTAACACATTTCTTGGTGCTTGTAGGTGCCTGCCCTCTTTCCTTGCTTGTTTGTGGGCTTGGCAATTGCCTCGATGCCGAAGGATACTGGAGAGATATGCAGTGGATGCATTGAGAGGCCTTCACATTTGAGTTTGTTATTTTCTTTCGTTATCTTTTAGTAGGGTCACGTTGGGCCAAGATTGTAATAGCTTAATGAAAACATTTCTGTAATTCTTAAAGTGGAACAAAATTGTAGGACACTACCTTATTCCTACTCACATGAGATCTCTATTTACTCATCTATTGGATTTATGATATTATTTTGGTATTTTCCCACTAACGTCCCGGGATTCGAGGCACCCGGATCTTAGGGCGTTGCACACTCAGCTTTTTTGGTATTCATTGTGTTGATATCCTCTAATTCCTCCAATCTATCACTTTGTTCAATTCTGATTACAGGCATCTGGAAACACATGCGTGTACTATTTCCAATCTAAGCCTAGAGCTCCATAGAAATCAAAAGCAATTTCATTGTTTCCGCTGTTTGGAGCTGCGGAGTAGATTATTCTAGCGAATGAAAAGAGATATTAGAATAAGGGCAGCAGTTTCCAAAAACTGTACATTTAGGCTAAATGTCAGCCATTTTGTCACTGAACCATGGCTTTACATTTAGGCTCAGGAAACTGTACATTCCCGGAAATACCTTATAAATTGAGTAAATTATCTTATTAACATACCAGGGCAGCCACTATCAATAAGCCTATCCACTTGCACATTTCAAAGTTTGATCTCACAAATTTCTTGAACTCCTCAAATCTGCCAGTTGGGTCCTCCAGAAAATCCTGAGGCAGAGAACAAGAACAATTAAAAAAAAAAAAGTTCTAATAGGGTGAAGGATATGAAAGGTACGAATACGATACCTCTTCCCAGTTGCGGTTTAGGAACACATGAGCAGTAACTGCAGCCTCGAGAAGAACGACCAAGAAGACAAACACCATATAAACTGTACCCATTTAAGGATTTACACCACTAATGCCAAGGGCATTGAGACAGAATTTAGTAGCCGTTTTAATAAATTTATAGCACAATGAATTACAGAGGCAAATCAGCAAGTGTACAGTTGCTGAAGCAGCTTGACCATACACACCGTGCGTGCATGTGTTTCATATTCGGGGTTCCAAATTAAAGACAGTTAATCAGATAGACAATAGAATATCTGAGATTCATAACCCAAATTCCCAACATGGTCAATGTTAGAATATAGATGGTTAGTTAAGAAGAGAATCAAGTAACATAACAGAAGAAGAGGAATGCTGCAGAAAGCCCTGGTGTTATTTTGCTAAAAAGCACCCCATTAATCTTTGGCCGATAGGATGCCTCTGCACATTTCGTCTTTTTATGCAGGAGTGAATATAAAAGGAAAACAAAGGACATTTTGGGCATTTTGAAAGAAAGTTCAATACTCCTTTTTGCACATATCCTGCGATGCTGATGAGAAAGAATGTAACTGACATTTTTTAGAGAACCCCATTTCCAAAGTGGGCAATTTGAAGAACACTTTAGTGGGGTCCACCTATAAAAAAAAAAATCCAATCCATTCAAAATTAATGGCCTCATCTTTTAGTAGCCTTCATCAAAACTCACTCCAATAGGAGGTGGGCCCACCATCAGATTGAGCACAACTTGAAATTTTTATAATCTCGCCGTGGGCCCAACTATTTCGTCCAATGAGATTTAGAGGTTCCCATTAGTGACAGGTTCTCACTTTTAAAACTCTTGCCATGTGAACTCTTTTGAAAAAGCTTCTGTCGATTCTTAGGCCTAATCTTTCCTAAAAGCACTTTATCCAAATTTTGCACAAAAAGAAAGCACTAGCATAAAAGCACTTTATCCAAATTTTGAACATTGATTGTGATGTATTCACTAATCAACGTTCTGAATGCTCTAGCATTAAAAGAACTTTGCCACCTATAAACTTCAGTTAAAAACACCAACCTGAATCTGGGTCATCATCTGAATACTTAGAAAAGGATCTCAGAATTAATGGTCCAAGGATCTGAACTGTTCACGAACCCACCAACTCAAGATTCATTTCAATCTAAGAAATCTGGTATTAATTGCTAGTTGGTTTTTTAAGAAGGTTTATGATATGTCCAATTAGGAATTTGTTGTTTGCATGCACTACATCAAAATCTTCTCAGGATTCTGCAAGGAGTGAATATCTCCCATGTAATTTTTTGTAATTGCAGTGGATGCTCTTTGCAGGAGATTGAGAGTCAGGAATGAAGATATCATAAACAGATTTTTTCTAGGCAGATGGAACTTATCCATTCTTGTCATCAATATATTGTCGATGCAATTCATTTATGCACCGCAATTAAAGAATTGATGTACAACTGGTGCTTTTTTTTTTTTTTTTTTTTGTTGCCTTAAGCTTAACTTTTCCAAGTGTGAAGTAATTGGCATAAAGGTGGAATGTCAGAAGAGTTTGCTGCTTTGGCATGTGCTGTGTCGAAGGCTCGAAGCTCTGCCTCGGACATACATTTGCTTGGCCCATTAGGTTGGCCGGGCGTATAAAGTTTGAAGGATCTGCTAACTGAGTGGATTGAGATGAAACAATTGTCTTGAAAAAGTTGATAGCTCTCAATCACTGGTGAATCCTAGCTGAGTGGATTGAGATGAAACAATTGTCTTGAAAAAGTTGCTAGCTCTCAATCAGAGGTGGATTCACCGAGATCAAAGCTTATATCCACAATTAATATCTCCACTTGCTAAATAAAGTTGAAGTTTTATTGCCAAGTGAATATTAAGGTGATTGAGAGGATCCAATTATATTTCTAGGGAGGGGAATGGAAGAGACTAAATTTCTAGCAGGAGTGCAGGCCATGCGTAGTGGCCTTGTCATAAATTGGGCAAGACCTATAAAATCTGCTTTTCAAACAGTATTTTATCTTTATTTATTAAATCTTTTGGCAACATTTACCATTAATATCTTGAGAAAACCCAAAAATTGAAAAACAACCGTGTGTGTGTTGTTGGGTGGGACCAAGTCATCACTCTTCTTTGTTTAATCTTAGGCGGTTTTTGTATCTTTTAAATATGGGAGATTCTAAATGCACCCCACCCTAATGCTGTCCACACCCACATCTCCTTATGTGAACAGTGAAAAATCACTGTTCACATAAGGGGATGTGGGTGTGTACAGCACATAATGGGGGTGCATATAAAATTTCCCTCTAAATATACTTCTCAAGTTGCAACGCTGGAAGCCTTTTTTTCCCATCCTTTTCTTGTTTTAATGTGAGGTACTATATCAATTTTCCCCTTTTAAGTTTTGCTTTTGCTTTTATGTATGTGCACTGACCTCATAATGCAAGTTGCAGGGCGTCTGAAGTCACTAGGGAATATGATGGTGCATGTCTTCAGATGAGAATGTCCTACAGTCCAGCTGGACACCTATTCCTTTTTCTCGTGCAATGGACTGATTGCAGTCTTGCAGGTACCTTGGTCTGCTGATAGCATGGATTAAAATATCGGTCGATACCGAGCCGATATCTCATTGAGATATCGGTCTCGGTAAATATCGCCAAAATTTCGGCCTATATCAGCCGAGATGATCTTCATATCGGTAGAACTGATATCTCGGCCGATATTTTGAAAATATCGGCCGAGATGAGATAAAAATGGTAAAAATCATAATTTTTTCATCTTTTTCCCCATCTTCATCATCTTCTCCTCTCTTCTCATCTCCTTTCTACCCATAGCAGCAGCCATACTCCATCACACATCCCTCTTGGATATTTTCAAATCCTACATCTATTTTTTGAAGAAAATATTATCTAAGGTAAGAGAAAATCAACTTAAAGTATTTTATTATGTGTTTTTTTTTTAATTTTTAGATGAAGCATAGAAATCATGCTAGATCTACATATATATATGATTTTTAGAAGTTAGATCTACATACTTTCATGCTAGATCTACTCATACACAAGATTTTTCAACTTTTTTTTTCAGTTTTTTTTTTTTTTCGGATTTTTTTATATTTGAATTATAATATATCATTTTTGGGGGATTTCACCATAAATATGTTCTTTTAATGGTTCATGATCATTGTATGGTATGTAAATGATTGATCTACATACTTTTATGCTAGATCTATATATTTAGAGTTTTGAAAATAATTTTTTAAATTTTTATTTTTTCTAAAAAAAATTGTTGTTACTTGTTAGAATATTTGTGATACCAAATGATTATTAATAGTGTGTAATGCACTCATACTCACCAATCTCTCTCTAGTCTCTACACTCTACTAGTCCCCTCTTATTTCAAGTAAACCATGAACCTTTTGATGCCCAAGTGCTTTATGATTTATCGATCTCACTATCATTTCATGTTTCTGATTTTAATATGTCATCTTCAGGGTCTTGAATTTCACAACTTATCTGATGATTGAGTTAGTATTAAATAATGATTGATATGTTATCTTTATTTTCTTACATTTTACACTAATAAATTGATCATGAGCATCAATAATGGTTGCATTATATGAAATACTGGAGAAGACAGCGAACTGCGACACAGACATGACTCATAACTTAAGGTAACCAAGATTTTTATTTATTGTTGTTACTAATGGAAAAAAAATATTGTTTTCCAGCATTTTCTAATATTCTGGATTTTTTGGATATTTTTGCGAATTGTTTTGGATTTAAAAAAAACTCGCACCGCGACGACCGCAACGGACCGATATCCGTGACCGATACCGATATCATATCGGTTTTTTGGCCCGGCCGATACCGCGACCGAGACCGAGATTATAAACCATTGCTGAGAGTTCTCATATACAAGGTGAAAATTTATTTCCTTCAATGCAGTTTTTAAAGTAATTTATTCATACTTGTTCAATTGTAACTTGAGAAGCTCTCACTCAGGTTTACGTAGATGGCACAACCACTATGTCAGTCCATGAAAGAAAAGCGAGTATTAAAGAATTCTATGGTAAGTTTTGATGAATTTAACAATTTATATTTTCATCTGTAACTGAAACTCTTGGTCATTGGTTTTAACTTTGAAGCCATTTATGGGCAGCTGTGATCTTTCCTTCTTTGCTGCAACTCCAAAGTGGGATCACAGATATGGAAGATAGAAAACAGAAGGCAGTTTGTATGGAAAGGTATAGGAGAAGAGATGATGAAGAAAGAAGGCAATATTCTGAGGTAGAAGCTGAAAGAGAAGAAGAATGTGGGATTTGCATGGAGTTGAACAGTAAAATCGTGTTGCCTAATTGCATCCATGCTATGTGTATGAAGTGCTATAGAGAGTGGTACTCTCATCTCTCTCTCTCTCTTCTATCTCTCTCTCACACACACACATGCAAATCAAGTTACATTTTCAACTTAAAAACGGCATCTGTTTTCCTTGGTTGATTTTCAGAAGACAAAGTGGAATTAAGATCATCAATTGAAATGTTGCAGGCATTCAAGATCACAGTCATGCCCATTCTGTCGTGACAGTCTCAAGAGAGTCAACTCTGGTGACCTCTGGATCTTCACTGACAGCAGAGAGGTAATTGACATGGCAACCCTGTCCAGAGAAAACTTGAGGCGGCTCTTCATGTACATAGATAAGTTGCCCATTGTAGTTCCAGATGCGGTTTTTGATGCATATGATTCTCATGTGAAATAATAGGAGAGGGGGTCAGCAGAGTGCTGCAGGGGGGTTACTAATAATAAAGAACTGATTCTGTTCATTCTGGTTGATAGCTGAATTGGCTCCAATCGATTTAGATTGTGAAGTGCTTCTGGTTTCTCTTGTGAAGCAAGCAGTCCTGGTAAATGATAGCCTGGATGTAAATGTGAGTGATGTGTAAATATCTAATAGGATTGTAAATCCTTGTACATATTGGGAGGCAAGCTATATGCCAATAAAAAGGGTTCTCTTAATGTTATGCATTCTTTACTTATATAAGACCAGATGCATTATGATAGTGTATTTATGGACTATTTATGAGATTGTCCATTGCTGATAACTGATGAGACTTTTCTTGTTGGCTTACATTCGTCGATTGCATGCAGGACCATTACAAATTAAATAAAAATGGACCTTCTCCAGCAGTGGCATACAGAAAACTGCCTCGCTGAACACTCGCAACATCCTTATACAAGCTGAGGGCCTTTTTTTACTCTGCCGCAATCTCATTGTCACCATCAGTCCTTACTTTTCTTTGCCTGCAGTTGCAGAGGCTAACCATTCATTTTATAGTTCTGATGGTATGGAATTCTAACCGTCCACGACAATTTCCTCAATGAGTAAAATTAGATACAGATCCTAGGATTTGGAGTTTGGACCCTCTTTAAATTTGAGCTGAGGTCCAGCACCATGGGTTCATGTCTTTTCTTTTTCAATACAACACCACAAAAGCTCCATATATTTTGTGCTTGTTCTAAAATCTCCTATGACGAACTGTTTCATTTGATTAAGGACCCCAAGCATCCCCACCCGAAGGTTATTTTATTTATATATTGGTAAAAATAGTTGGTGAGAGTTTGAGTTTGATGTTCTTGAGTATTTTTAAGAAAAAAAATTTGGAAAGTCCAATAATGCAGAACATACACAAGTAGCCTTACACAGCCAAGAAACCCAAGAATAGAAATGTTGAGGAGTGTGCTCCACTTGAGGGGGGGGGGGGTGTTTAAAAGTATTTATGCAGCCTCTGCTAATGCTACGAGATTTTGGTAGGAATGGCTACTAAAAGAAATTTAAGATAGTATCTAAGCTAACTAGCTGCAAGTTTGAATATAAAAAAAATGTGTCATTGACTCATTAACAATGCACGGACCGGTTTCCACCAGAGAGTGAGTGTTGAGGAGTAGCCTCCGCTCGAAGAAGAGTATTGAAAAGTATTTATCCAGCCTCTATTAACGCATTAAAGTTTCAATGGAAACGCTTAGCTAAAGATATTTAAGAAGAAAAACCCAGAGTTGCAAGTAAAGGACTGTTAATTTGTTTTGTTTTGTTTCTCGACTTCGAAGAGAGGGTTAAAGCTGCTTTGATTCTTGACTTCCAAGAGGGGGTGTTTGTTTTGTTTCTTTAACAGGTGGGGTGTTTGTTTTGTTTTTCTAGTCTTCATCAAGTCGTTTGTTTTTTTTTCTGTCAAAGAACAAAAAGTAAAAAAAGTAGGAACAATGTTAGTTTTTCAATCTTCTTCCAAGTCTTCTCCAAGTCTCTTCTTTAAAGTCGTTTGTTCAGACTGCATGCAACTAACTATGCACACGTTCATGAAACTCTCATGTAATATTTTTTATGTTAAAGGGGGTTTTGGTTATTCATCTTAGGGTGTGTGAGTTCGAGACCTCAATGTGGGAAAAAAATGAAGGTAAAAAAAGTACTTGTATGCAGTGGCGGATTCAAAATTTTCATTTGAGATGCAAAAAATGATGAAGAAATAAAAGAAACGCTAAAAGCAAAAAATTAAAAATTTTAATATCTTGGTTTAAAAAATTCTCCTTTGAACAAATCTGATAAGATAGGAACAATTATAAATAAAGAAAGTAAATAAATGCAAAGTGATTTGAAATAAATATTATAGCAAGGATATTTGGTTGTTTTATGGAAAATTTCCTATATATAAATAAAAAAAAATCTAAAAAGAATTTGAAGAATCTCCAAACATAATCCTTAAAAACTCTTTAAGGATTATAAATGAGAATAAGTTTAAAGAGGGCTTCAACTGGGGGCGATTGATTTGATATAAATGGGAACATGAGCAGAGGGGCTATATGACTCTTTTCAGGTCCAAGTCATCATAATGTGGGTCTGCCACCCCTGCAGTTGTATGAACGGGGTGAACATTTGTCAGGTCCAAGTCAACTCACTCTGCACAAGGGCCGCTTGGCATGAACGCACTACAGCCAGTCCATTGATTTTTACTCCTCACTTTCAAACTGGACGGGTCATGAACGCAAGCCATGCTTGGCATCTGGTACAAATAGGCCCATGGGACTCTGCCTCAGCATTCATTCCACAATCCACAACACCCTTTCCCTTTCCTACTTGTAATAGACCGAGAGTTGATGATGGAGCTCTCATGTAATCTTCTTGTTTTTGTAAGGTGGTTTTGGTTGTTCCTCATCCATGCAACCCTACTCATTTCACCTGCGGTGGAATCGGTTATGATAAATGGTTCAGCAAATGCAACAGATGCACTCGCTCTACTTGCTTTCAAGCAACAGATACGGAGAGACTATGGTCATCTTCTGAGCACATGGAATGACTCTCTCCCTTTCTGCCAGTGGCAAGGAATCACATGCGGCCGACGCCATCCTCACAGGGTCGTGGCTATGAATCTGACTGGGCTTCAATTGGTAGGTCCTTTGTCACCTTCCATAGCGAACCTTACATTCCTTCGTGTAATCGACCTTAGCCACAACGAGCTCCATGGCCAAATCCCCCAGGAATTTGGTCGTTTGTTCAGGCTCAGGTACCTCAATCTTGGCAATAACTCAATGACAGGAGAAATTCCAGCCAATCTGACCCAGTGCTGGAGACTCAGAATTATTTATTTAAATTTCAACAAGCTCACCGGCAAGATTCCTATTGAGCTAGGCTCTTTATCAAGGCTCAAACTGCTCTTCATTGGATCAAACAATCTCACAGGAAGCATCCCCACTTCACTTGGGAACCTTTCATCACTCACCCATCTCTCTCTAGGGACTAATCAATTAGAGGGAAATATACCAAAAGAGCTTGGCGAGATTAGAAGCCTATATTTTTTTGTAGTACAAGGAAATAAGCTTTCTGGGACTATTCCACCTACACTTTTCAATATCTCATCTATAGCTTTCATTTCTGTCGCTGCAAACCAACTGAGTGGAAGCCTTCCACCGGACCTCGGTGATACTCTTCCCAATCTTGTTGGGTTCTATGCAGGAGGAAACCGATTTACAGGACCCATCCCAATCTCCATGTCCAATGCCTCAAGACTTGAAAGACTTGAACTTGCCTCAAACCAATTCAGTGGATCAATCCCTACAAACCTAGGAAGGCTGGGAGGTCTCCGTGTGCTAAATTTGGAAGAAAATTTACTTGGAAGTGGGGAAACTGATGACATGAGCTCTCTCTCTTCTCTTACGAATTGTAGCTTTCTCAAGATATTGTCAGTAGTCAAGAACCGGCTCACAGGTGCATTGCCCAGATCCATAACCAATCTCTCAACTAATCTTGGACAACTTCATTTATCAGCGAATCAGATAACCGGGAGCATTCCTACAGGAATAGGTAATTTGTTCAACTTGATTTACTTGGGCATGTCTTCCAACTTTATGACAGGTATAATTCCTGAGGGTATTGGAAAGCTTAACAACTTACAAGTCTTAGATTTGTCTGGAAACAGATTTTCCAAGGAATTTTCTTCTTTCATCGGCAACAACACTCAATTGTCCATATTGAGTCTTGATGAAAACAATTTAGAAGGAAGCATACCTTCAACTCTAGAGAACTGTCAACGACTGTCACTATTATACCTTGATTTCAATAATCTAGTTGGTTCCATACCGAAGCAAATTTTTAGTAATATAGGTCTCCGAGTTCTCATTCTAGATGCGAATTCTTTGGTTGGGTCCTTGCCAATGGAAGTAGGCAACTTGAATGGCCTAAGTATATTATCAGTTTCTGATAACAAATTGTCTGGTGAAATTCCGAAAAGCCTAGATAATTGTCTTGGTTTGGAAAACCTTTTTTTAGATGGTAACTTCTTTCAAGGAACATTTCCACGGTTGAGTTCTTTGAAAGGTATGTTACGAATGGATATTTCCCACAACAACTTCTCAGGACAGATTCCAGAGTATATTGAAAAGCTTCCTTACCTGCAATATCTAAATCTTTCTTATAATGATTTTGAGGGCCAAGTACCACAAGAAGGAATCTTCAAGAATGCAAGTGCACTTTCAGTCATCGGCAATAGAAAGCTTTGCGGGGGGAGTCCAGCACTGTTGTTGCCAACGTGCCCGAGCCAAGATAGTAAGAAACAGAGGCGGCGGTTTTCTCCAGGACGAATGATTGCACTAATCATCGGCTCAATACTCTGTTTGATTTTACTATTGTCCATTGTTTTCTATTGTGTAAGAAAATCAAAGAAGCATGCACATCCTCATCCAGTAACCGACCCCTTGGAGGAACAATTGTTGAAAATTTCTTATGGGGATCTTTGTAAAGCAACTGATGGGTTTTCTTCAGCTAATTTGATTGGGGCTGGGAGTTATGGCTCTGTCTATAAAGGATCTTTGGATCGCATTGGAAAGACTATCTATAAAGGATTTTTGGATCGCATTGGGAATATTGTGGCAGTGAAGGTGCTTAATCTTCAACGGGGAGGAGCTTCTAAGAGTTTCATAGCCGAATGTAAAGCTTTGAAAAATGTCCGGCACCGGAATCTTTTAAAAATTCATACTCTTTGCTCAAGCATTGATTCTAAAGGTGATGATTTCAAAGCCCTGGTTCTTGACTACATGGCTAATGGGAATCTGGAACAGTGGTTGCATCCAGGCAGTGGTGAGCAACACCAATCCAATAATTTAAGCCTTATTCAAAGGTTGAATATAGCTGTTGATGTGGCTTCTGCGTTGAATTATCTTCATAATTCTTGCGAAAAGCCCATAGTTCACTGCGATCTAAAGCCAAGTAATATTCTTCTTGATGACGATATGAATGCCCATGTTGGAGATTTTGGATTGGCGAGATTCCTTTATGAAGGTATCAGCAGTTGCTCTCAAAACCATACCAGCTCACGTAGCATAAAAGGAACTATTGGTTATGTTGCTCCAGGTGAAGTGATTTCATCTTTCACTCTTTTGTTACTAGCATGCTTTAGTTCAATGATAAATCTCCCTAACTTCAATATCTATCATGAATTTTATATATGTAAATAAAATACTTCTAGTCAACAATTGTATATTTATCAACAAATCCTCGTATCTTTCTATCATCTAAAATGACAAGGATAATAAGGAAAACTACAATAATGGAGTAAAATTATTGAAAATGCTGACGTTATTTATTTCATGTAATTAATTGATTTTATACTTTAGCAAAGAAATTTTACTTAAATTCATTAAATCATATCCATCCACTCATTTGTTGGATGATTATTGAATATTATTCTTTTTTGGTGATAATAATATTAACATTACATCTTTTGAGATCTCCAGCATTAAATATCGAATAGTTTTCTACAATAAAAAAAAAAGATTTTTTTTCGAGGGAGTAAATTCAAAGACAAAATAAGACTATCAATAAATGTTAAGATTTATCCATCCAAAAATAAATGTTGTTACCCCTTTTGTTTTCAAAAAATTGACCTGTACGTTATTTTACAAAAGTTATTATAGTCTGTCTTCATTGACAATTAAAAGATTTTTGTCATTTGTCTACAAATGTGAAGTTGCTGATACCTACTAAATGAAATGTGTAGGTGGTGATTGAGGGAGTCTCTTTTGTTGGTTTTATGGTTTATGTTTAGTCTAATCTATGGAACTTCCCTCCTTTAGATATTATACCCATTGAAAAATTGTTCCCTTTCAGTTCATAGATATTGAGTCTTCATTCTTTCTTGAATTGAATAACCATTGAAATATTTGGGGTCAAATAATGACAGAGTATGGAATGGGCGGCGAAGTATCTACATTTGGAGACATCTACAGTTATGGGATCCTTCTTTTGGAGATATTCACAGGAAAGAAACCAACTGATGAGATCTTTAATGGAAGTCTAAGCCTTCATCAATTTGCTGAGCTAGCTTTACCTGAGCGTGCGATGGAGATTGTTGATCAAAGCTTGCTCTTAGTAGAATTTGAAGGTCTTAATGAAAGCCAAACTCACACAAATGCAAGAGGCAGACTTGAAATGTGCTTGGTATCTATCATCAATGTTGGTGTAGCCTGTTCTAGGATATCTATAAAGGATCGAATGGAGATTGGAGATGCTATGGTGGAGATGCAGGGTATCAGAGATTTATATCTTGGAGGTGGGAGGAATAACTGAAGCCTACATTGGCCAAAGGTATATCTTACCCAAGTAATTATTGATAAATTGTTTATAAGTGTTCCTAAGAATATTCTAGTAGAAGATCAAGTGGTTGAAAAATCTCAAGTTTTGTATAAATAAGTTAGTAAACAAGGGCTATCAACAAAAATGAGTTTGACCTTAGTTGGACTTTTTTTTTTATCTTAGATTGGATTTGCCAGGCTTGGATCCCACCCAAGTAGATAAACAAGCTGGATCCAAATTTGGCAACTAGGTTTGCCACTCTTACAGGTCCATTGAAAGTTTTTTTTTTTTTTTTTTTTTAAATTATGATATATAAGTCTTACAAAAAAAAAGGACTTGAAATGGAAACTCATTTGTGAGGTCCACCTTTTATCAATCCAACCCCTAACAATAAAATGGCATTGGATAAGATGTGATCTTGACATGAGTAATTTCATTATTTGAATTCTTCTTATTAGAATTGAATTTTGTCTAAACTCTAAAGGTTTCAAATTATCAAGCATTGAGGCCGCCAAGTCAAGGGTTTGGATGATAAGGAGATACTTGCATATACGGATACCTTTCCAGCCACTTTCCTAGGAAAGAAGTGAGCAGTTTTACACAAAAGTTATACACATGTATATAGTACATGCATAATACATACAAACATATGTGCACACACAAAAGAGTTAGCAATCTTGAGTTGTCTTCAAAGGTACTAAAATAAGTCCACAAACAGTCGATAGAATGCATTTTTTAGGGTTCACAGAAACACACAACAATGAAAAGCATGAATACAGTGAGGGAAGACTATTTCCCCCCTTTTCTGCTGTGCATTGATACTGCTACATTTTGGAAATATAGAAAACATGACTCCAAACAGGATTGAGTGAAAAAGTTGACGCACTAAACCAAAACCAGTGAAGACCTAATAAGGCTTTGACAATGATGATGATGCTCTCGTCATCCTTCTAATATCAAGATACTAATGATGCCATAAAGCATAATTACTGTAACACAAATTTTTCTGCATGAAAGGCCAGGCCAGTGGGCCCAACTGGGTCACCTACAAACCCCTCTCCACATCCCAAGTTTGACACTCGCCCAAACTCTCATCCAACTTTATCTAATGGCTAGGCTAGGATTTCAAGAACACTGAGGAGCTCTAAATATCAACTTCCCATGCCCAGATTGTTCCCAAATTTTCAAACACCCTACCATTCCATAATTCTGATGCTCCCAGGCGGGCTACACAGGTCAGGCGAATGTTCTGAGCATTCCAAATCAAGCTCATTGCAATGCTGGCCTATTCAAGCTACTAATCAGAGTGGTCACACATCGACTTTTATACATGTCATACTAACAAATTGATGAAAAAACGAGCAACAGACAAAAAGTAATATCTATTGTGTTGCCTATCGAAAAATTTGAGATTATTTTAAATATTACATAAAATCTATTGCTATATTCTTTATCAAGAATCAAAACCTGATTTGCCCCATCAACAAAACATCCTGTATATCTGTATTCAGCAACAATTCTATTGGTGTAGTTTCTCTTTTACCTGTTTGTCTGTTTAAAAAAACAGATGATGAATCAGACACGTTAGAGAGGAATACGAAATGGCAAGTAAGATGGGATAATAACAGTTGAATTAAATGTGAAGAACTCATTGATTCTTACATTCCACACATCATTCTTCAATTTAAAATGAGAATCAACAGCATAGGGAGGCTGCTGAACAGGGGGTTTCAGAAGTGGAAGCCTTGCAGGAGTATAATCATCATCACTGTCATAGTAGCCTCCACGATCTGGCCCAAGAGCCTGCAGAATCATGGCCAAGAGGATAGACAACGCCTGCAAACAAATTGCGGGCCACTCATTTGGAAACTTGCAGGATCAATTTTGTTAAGACGTCCCAAGGTCCCAAGCCATCTGCCATGTTTGGATCCTCGGGACTCAATTGCCCTGTAAACAAATTAACTCTGATTACCTGTAACTGGTAATTTCAAAGAACAAAACTACAACTCAGAGCACAACTCCGGTTGTCCAAATGTGTAAACCAGCTATCTCACACTCGGTTTCTGAAGTTCCAAACCAGACCTTGGCTAATTAATAGTTTACCAAGGACCTCAGTACATACATACAAGCACCTTTGGCATACTGATGATGAAATTATTATTAGATCTTAGTACCTTTTATCTCTTTTATTCGGATTGTAACATGGCGACGATATTAATGGCTTCATCTCATTTCGTATCATATGCTGAAATTACTGATTGTTTATACTATGCTATGTACCTTATTATCAATGGATCATTGTCCACCTCGCACTGTACTATCACACATCACACTCTGGACTCTTATTCTTATTATTGAGAAACTAACCACACAGGTACAGCTAGAATCAGGTAAGACTTTAATTATCATTTATTGTTACATGTGATGTTAACTATACATGCATATTTGCTTGGCTCCGTGAGCCTAACACATTTCTTGGTGCTTGTAGGTGCCTGCCCTCTTTCCTTGCTTGTTCGTGGGCTTGGCAATTGAGAGGCATTGAGAGGCCTTCACATTAGAGTTTGTTATTTTCTTTTTGTTATCTTTTAGTGGGTCACGTTGGGCCAAGATCGTAATAGCTTAATGAAAACATTTATGTAATTCTTAAAGTGGAACAAAATTTTAGGATATTACCTTATTGCTGCTCACATGAGATCTCTATTTACTTATTTATTGGATTTATGACATTATTTTGGTACTTTCCCACTAACATCCCAGGATTCAAGGCACCCGGATCTTGAGGCGTTACACACTCAGTTTTTCTGGTATTCATTGTGTTGATATCCTCTAATTCCTCCAATCTGTCACTCCGTTCAATTCTGATTACAGGCATTTGGAAACATATGCGTGTACTATTTCCAATCTAAGCCTAGAGCTCCGTAGAAATCAAAAGCAATTTCATTGTTTCCGCTGTTTGGAGCTGGGGAATAGAATATTCTAGCGCATGAAAAGATAAATTAGAATAAGGGCAGCAGTTCAATCATGGAATTAAATGTCAGTCATTTTGTCACTGAACCATGGCTTTACATTTAGGCTCAGGAAACTGTGCATTCCCAGACACTCAGTACCTTATAAATTCTCTTATTAACATACCTGGGGGCAGCCACTATCAATGAGCCTATCCACTTGCACATTTCAAAGTTTGATCTCACAAATTTCTTGAACTCCTCAAATCTGCCAGTTGGGTCCTCCGGAAAATCCTGAGACAGAACAAGAACAATTTTAAAAAGTCAAAAAAAAAAAAAAAAAGTGCACCTAGAAAGGAACGATACCTCTTCCCAGTTGCGGTTTAGGAACACATCAGCAGTAACTGCAGCCTCGAGAAGAACGACCAAGAAGACAATTTAAGTTTGACAATGATTGAGAGGATTTACACCACTAATGCCAAGGGCATTGAGACAGAATTTAGTAGCCGTTTTAATAAATTTATAGCACAATGAATTACAGAGGCAAATCAGCAAGTGTACAGTTGCTGAAGCAGCTTGACCATACACACCGTGCGTGCATGTGGCTCATGCCAAATTAAAGACAGTTGATCAGATAGACAATAGAATATCTGAGATTCATAACCCAAATTCCCAACATGGTCAATGTTAGACAATAGATGGTTAGTTAAGAAGAGCATCAAGTAACATAACAGAAGAAGAGGAATGCTGCAGAAAGCCCGGGTGTTATTTTGCTAAAAAGCATCCGAGTAATGCTACTTGGACAAACTTCTTGGACAGAATTTTGGACAAACCATATGGTATGGCTTGAATATCACTATGAATGTCAGAAGAGTTTGCTGCTTTGGCATGTGCTGTGTCGAAGGCTCGAAGCTCTCCCTCGGACATACATTTGCTTGGCCCATTAGGTTGGCCGGGCGTATAAATTTGAAGGATCTGCTAGCTGAGTGGATTGAGATGAAACAATTGTCTTGAAAAAAAGTTGATAGCTCTCAATCACTGGTGAATCCTAGCTGAGTGGATTGAGATGAAACAACTTGAAAAAGTTGATAGCTCTCAATCAGAGGTGGATTCACCGAGATCAAAGCTTATATCCACAATTAATATCTCCACTTGCTAAATAAAGTTGAAGTTTTATTGCCAAAGTGAATATTAAGGTGATTGAGAGGATCCAATTATATTTCTAGGAGGGGAATGGAAGAGACTAAATTTCCAGCAGGAGTGCAGGCCATGCGTAGTGGCCTTGTTATAAATTGGGCAAGACCTATAAAATCTGCTTTTCAAACAGTATTTTATCTTTATTTATTAAATCTTTTGGCCAAACATTTACCATTAATATCTTGAGAAAACCCAAAAATTGAAAAACAACCGTGTGTGTGTTGTTGGTGGGACCAAGTCATCACTCTTCTTTGTTTAATCTTAGGCGGTTTTTTGTATCTTTTAAATATGGGAGATTCTAAATGCACCCCACCCTAATGCTGTCCACACCCACATCTCCTTATGTGAACAGTGAAAAAATCACTGTTCACATAAGGGGATGTGGGTGTGTACAGCACATAATGGGGGTGCATGCTAAAATTTCACTCTAAAATATACTTCTCAAGTTGCAACGCTGGAAGAACTTTTTCCCATCCTTTTTCTTGTTTTAATGTGAGGTACTATATCAATTTTCCCTTTTAAGTTTTGCTTTTGCTTTTATGTATGTGCATCTGACCTCATAATGCAAGTTGCAGGGCGTCTGAAGTCCCTAGGGGAATATGATGGTGCATGTCTTCAGATGAGAATGTCCTACAGTCCAGCTGGACACCTATTCCTTTTTCTCGTGCAATGGACTGATTGCAGTCTTGCAGGTACCTTGGCTGCTGATAGCATGGATTAAAATATCGGTCGATACCGAGCCGATATCTCATTGAGATATCGGTCTCGGTAAATATCGCCAAAATTTCGGCCTATATCAGCCGGGATGATCTTCATATCGGTAGAACTGATATCTCGGCCGATATTTTCAAAATATCGGCCGAGATGAGATAAAAATGGTAAAAATCATAATTTTTTCATCTTTTTCCCCATCTTCATCATCTTCTCCTCTCTTCTCATCTCCTTTCTACCATAGCAGCAGCCATACTCCCATCACACATCCCTCTTGGATATTTTCAAATCCTACATCTATTTTTTGAAGAAAAATATTATCTAAGGTAAGAGAAAATCAACTTTAAAGTATTTTATTATGTGTGTTTTTTTTTTTAATTTTTAGATGAAGCAATAGAAATCATGCTAGATCTACATATATATGATTTTTAGAAGTTAGATCTACATACTTTCATGCTAGATCTACTCATACACAAGATTTTCAACTTTTTTTTTCAGTTTTTTTTTTTCGGATTTTTTATATTTGAATTATAATATATCATTTTTGGGGGATTTCACCATAAATATGTTCTTTTTAATGGTTCATGATCATTGTATGGTATGTAAATGATTGATCTACATACTTTTATGCTAGATCTATATATTTAGAGTTTTGAAAATAATTTTTTAAATTTTATTTTTTTAAAAAAAAAATTGTTGTTACTTGTTAGAATATTTGTGATACCAAATGATTATTAATAGTGTGTAATGCACTCATACTCACCAATCTCTCTCTAGTCTCTACACTCTACTAGTCCCCTCTTATTTCAAGTAAACCATGAACCTTTTGATGCCCAAGTGCTTTATGATTTATCGATCTCACTAGCATTTCATGTTTCTGATTTTTAATATGTCATCTTCAGGGTCTTGAATTTTCACAACTTATCTGATGATTGAGTTAGTATTAAATAATGATTGATATGTTATCTTTATTTTCTTACATTTTACACTAATAAATTGATCATGAGCATCAATAATGGTTGCATTATATGAAATACTGGAGAAGACAGCGAACTGCGACACAGACATGACTCATAACTTAAGGTAACAAGAGATTTTTATTTATTGTTGTTACTAATGGAAAAAAAATATTGTTTTCCAGCATTTTTCCTAATATTCTGGATTTTTGGATATTTTTAATTGTTTTGGATTTTAAAAAAAACTCGCACCGCGACGACCGCAACGGACCGATATCCGTGACCGATACCGATATCATATCGGTTTTTTGGCCCGGCCGATACCGCGACCGAGACCGAGATTATAAACCATTGCTGAGAGTTCTCATATACAAGGTGAAAATTTATTTCCTTCAATGCAGTTTTTAAAGTAATTTATTCATACTTGTTCAATTGTAACTTGAGAAGCTCTCACTCAGGTTTACGTAGATGGCACAACCACTATGTCAGTCCATGAAAGAAAAAGCGAGTGTATTAAAGAATTCTATGGTAAGTTTTGATGAATTTAACAATTTATATTTTCATCTGTAACTGAAACTCTTGGTCATTGGTTTTTAAATTTTGAAGCCATTTATGGGCAGCTGTGATCTTTCCTTCTTTGCTGCAACTCCAAAGTGGGATCACAGATATGGAAGATAGAAAACAGAAGGCAGTTTGTATGGAAAGGTATAGGAGAAGAGATGATGAAGAAAAGAAGGCAATATTCTGAGGTAGAAGCTGAAAGAGAAGAAGAATGTGGGATTTGCATGGAGTTGAACAGTAAAATCGTGTTGCCTAATTGCATCCATGCTATGTGTATGAAGTGCTATAGAGAGTGGTACTCTCATCTCTCTCTCTCTCTTCTATCTCTCTCTCACACACACACATGCAAATCAAGTTACATTTTCAACTTAAAAACGGCATCTGTTTTCCTTGGTTGATTTTCAGAAGACAAAGTGGAATTAAGATCATCAATTGAAATGTTGCAGGCATTCAAGATCACAGTCATGCCCATTCTGTCGTGACAGTCTCAAGAGAGTCAACTCTGGTGACCTCTGGATCTTCACTGACAGCAGAGAGGTAATTGACATGGCAACCCTGTCCAGAGAAAAACTTCAGGCGGCTCTCATGTACATAGATAAGTTGCCCATTGTAGTTCCAGATGCGGTTTTTGATGCATATGATTCTCATGTGAAATAATACGAGGGGGTCAGCAGAGTGCTGCAGGGGGGTTACTAATAATAAAGAACTGATTCTGTTCATTCTGGTTGATAGCTGAATTGGCTCCAATCGATTTAGATTGTGAAGTGCTTCTGGTTTCTCTTGTGAAGCAAGCAGTCCTGGTAAATGATAGCCTGGATGTAAATGTGAGTGATGTGTAAATATCTAATAGGATTGTAAATCCTTGTACATATTGGGAGGCAAGCTATATGCCAATAAAAAGGGTTCTCTTAATGTTATGCATTCTTTACTTATATAAGACCAGATGCATTATGATAGTGTATTTTATGGACTATTTATGAGATTGTCCATTGCTGATAACTGATGAGACTTTTCTTGTTGGCTTACATTCGTCGATTGCATGCAGGACCATTACAAATTAAATAAAAATGGACCTTCTCCCAGCAGTGGCATACAGAAAACTGCCTCGCTGAACACTCGCAACATCCTTATACAAGCTGAGGGCCTTTTTTTACTCTGCCGCAATCTCATTGTCACCATCAGTCCTTACTTTTCTTTGCCTGCAGTTGCAGAGGCTAACCATTCATTTTATAGTTCTGATGGTATGGAATCTCTAACCGTCCACGACAATTTCCTCAATGAGTAAAATTAGATACAGATCCTAGGATTTGGAGTTTGGACCCTCTTTAAATTTGAGCTGAGGTCCAGCACCATGGGTTCATGTCTTTTCTTTTTCAATACAACACCACAAAAGCTCCATATATTTTGTGCTTGTTCTAAAATCTCCTATGACGAACTGTTTCATTTGATTAAGGACCCCAAGCATCCCCACCCGAAAGGTTATTTTATTTATATATTGGTAAAAATAGTTGGTGAGAGTTTGAGTTTGATGTTCTTGAGTATTTTTAAGAAAAAAAATTTGGAAAGTCCAATAATGCAGAACATACACAAGTAGCCTTACACAGCCAAGAAACCCAAGAATAGAAATGTTGAGGAGTGTGCTCCACTTGAGGGGGGGGGGGGGGGTGTTTAAAAGTATTTATGCAGCCTCTGCTAATGCTACGAGATTTTGGTAGGAATGGCTACTAAAAGAAATTTAAGATAGTATCTAAGCTAACTAGCTGCAAGTTTGAATATAAAAAAAATGTGTCATTGACTCATTAACAATGCACGGACCGGTTTCCACCAGAGAGTGAGTGTTGAGGAGTAGCCTCCGCTCGAAGAAGAGTATTGAAAAGTATTTATCAGCCCTCTATTAACGCATTAAAGTTTCAATGGAAAACGCTTAGCTAAAGATATTTAAGAAGAAAAACCCAGAGTTGCAAGTAAAAAGGACTGTTAATTTGTTTTGTTTTGTTTCTCGACTTCGAAGAGAGGGTTAAAGCTGCTTTGATTCTTGACTTCCAAGAGGGGGTGTTTGTTTTGTTTCTTTAACAGGTGGGGTGTTTGTTTTGTTTTTCTAGTCTTCATCAAGTCGTTTGTTTTTTTTTTTCTGTCAAAGAACAAAAAAGTAAAAAAAAGTAGGAACAATGTTAGTTTTTCAATCTTCTTCCAAGTCTTCTCCAAGTCTCTTCTTTAAAGTCGTTTGTTCAGACTGCATGCAACTAACTATGCACACGTTCATGAAACTCTCATGTAATATTTTTTATGTTAAAGGGGGTTTTGGTTATTCATCTTAGGGTGTGTGAGTTCGAGACCTCAATGTGGGAAAAAAATGAAGGTAAAAAAAGTACTTGTATGCAGTGGCGGATTCAAAATTTTCATTTGAGATGCAAAAAATGATGAAGAAATAAAAGAAACGCTAAAAGCAAAAAATTAAAAATTTTAATATCTTGGTTTAAAAAATTCTCCTTTGAACAAATCTGATAAGATAGGAACAATTATAAATAAAGAAAGTAAATAAATGCAAAGTGATTTGAAATAAATATTATAGCAAGGATATTTGGTTGTTTTATGGAAAATTTCCTATATATAAATAAAAAAAAAATCTAAAAGAATTTGAAGAATCTCCAAAACATAATCCTTAAAAAACTCTTTAAGGATTATAAATGAGAATAAGTTTAAAGAGGGGCTTCAACTGGGGGCGATTGATTTGATTATAAATGGGAACATGAGCAGAGGGGCTATATATGACTCTTTTCAGGTCCAAGTCATCATAATGTGGGTCTGCCACCCCTGCAGTTGTATGAACGGGTGAACATTTTGTCAGGTCCAAGTCAACTCACTCTGCACAAGGGCCGCTTGGCATGAACGCACTACAGCCAGTCCATTGATTTTTACTCCTCACTTTCAAACTGGACGGGTCATGAACGCAAGCCATGCTTGGCATCTGGTACAAATAGGCCCCATGGGACTCTGCCTCAGCATTCATTCCACAATCCACAACACCCTTTCCCTTTCCTACTTGTAATAGACCGAGAGTTGATGATGGAGCTCTCATGTAATCTTCTTGTTTTTGTAAGGTGGTTTTGGTTGTTCCTCATCCATGCAACCCTACTCATTTCACCTGCGGTGGAATCGGTTATGATAAATGGTTCAGCAAATGCAACAGATGCACTCGCTCTACTTGCTTTCCAAGCAACAGATACGGAGAGACTATGGTCATCTTCTGAGCACATGGAATGACTCTCTCCCTTTCTGCCAGTGGCAAGGAATCACATGCGGCCGACGCCATCCTCACAGGGTCGTGGCTATGAATCTGACTGGGCTTCAATTGGTAGGTCCTTTGTCACCTTCCATAGCGAACCTTACATTCCTTCGTGTAATCGACCTTAGCCACAACGAGCTCCATGGCCAAATCCCCCAGGAATTTGGTCGTTTGTTCAGGCTCAGGTACCTCAATCTTGGCAATAACTCAATGACAGGAGAAATTCCAGCCAATCTGACCCAGTGCTGGAGACTCAGAATTATTTATTTAAATTTCAACAAGCTCACCGGCAAGATTCCTATTGAGCTAGGCTCTTTATCAAGGCTCAAACTGCTCTTCATTGGATCAAACAATCTCACAGGAAGCATCCCACTTCACTTGGGAACCTTTCATCACTCACCCATTCTCTCTCTAGGGACTAATCAATTAGAGGGAAATATACCAAAAGAGCTTGGCGAGATTAGAAGCCTATATTTTTTTTGTAGTACAAGGAAATAAGCTTTCTGGGACTATTCCACCTACACTTTTCAATATCTCATCTATAGCTTTTTCATTTCTGTCGCTGCAAACCAACTGAGTGGAAAGCCTTCCACCGGACCTCGGTGATACTCTTCCCAATCTTGTTGGGTCTATGCAGGAGGAAAACCGATTTACAGGACCCATCCCAATCTCCATGTCCAATGCCTCAAGACTTGAAAGACTTGAACTTGCCTCAAACCAATTCAGTGGATCAATCCCTACAAACCTAGGAAGGCTGGGAGGTCTCCGAGTGCTAAATTTGGAAGAAATTTACTTGG